>LPNX010090797.1:241677-325329 GCA_001517045.1 Pseudotsuga menziesii
AAAGGCCGCAATTCAATCTGGAAACTATATGATGATTTTGGAAATCTTGTGGAAGGTTCTGAGGCTATTGCTGAGGCTGGGATTCAGCATTTTGAAAGCCTTTTTAAAGAAGAAGCTGATCTCCATCTTCCAGAAATTGTTCATAGTGCTGGTCATTTCCCATGTTCTGTTTCTGAGGATGAAAATGCTGAGCTTATGCAAGCCATTACTCTTAAAGATATCAAACATATTTTATCCATTAGCAAAAATGATAAGAGTCCTGGACCGGATGGTATTCCTGTTGAGGTGTATAGATGTTTGTTTGATGTTTTAGGTGAAGACCTCTTAAGAGTCATTGAATTGTCCCGGATAAGTGGCAAGATTCCAGGTGTTTTTAACTCTACTTTTCTAGCTCTTATTCCTAAGATTGATAGTCCTTTATCCTTTGAGGATTTTCGGCCTATATCTCTGTGTAATTTTGTATACAAAATCATTGGTTAGATTATCTCAATCAGAATTAGAAAGGTTTTGAGTAGATGTATTTCTGGTGAATAGTTTGGATTTTTGCCGGGAAGGCAGATACACGATGCTGTAGGTGTCATTCAGGAAGGTATGCATTCTATGCATGTTAAATCCGTAAAAGCTGTTATGATTAAGATCGATCTATCTAAAGCCTATGACCGAGTCAGCTGGGTTTATCTTCGGGTTATTCTTGCTAAAATGGGTTTCGCAGGAAACTTTATTGCATGGGTTATGAGCAGTCTTTCATCTGTCTCTTTCTCTTTGTTCATCAATGGTGTTGCTACTAATTTTTTAAAATCTGGTAGGGGACTCAGACAGGGGTGTCCTTTGGCACCACTTCTGTTTCTTATTGTGGTTGAAGGCCTTGGGAGGGCTATTCTTCATGCTACTTTGCATGAGACTTACCATGGTTTATCTTTTGGTAATGAAACAATATTAACTCATGTTCTCTTTGTCGATGACATCATCATGGTTAATGATGGTTCTAAACTATCCCTCTCTACTCTCTATGAGATTTTACTGCATTTTTGTAAGGCATCTGGGATGCAAATAAATGTTAATAAATCTTCTTTATACTACTCCTGTTTGGAAGATTCAGAAGTTATTACTTTACAGAATATCTTCAGTTTTCCTGTTGACAGAATTGAAAATGGTATGAAGTACCTTGGGTTTCATCTTAAACCTTGCAGTTATCTTATTAGGGATTGGGATTGGTTGATTATTAAAGTTGAACAAAGGATTCAGAATTGGAGCTTCCGTTGGTTGTCCAAAGGAGGAAAGTTGATATTGATTAAAGCTGTTTTAGAGGCCATTCCAGTCTATTGGATGCATTTTTGGGTTCCTATGGGGGTCATAGACAAAATCAGAAAGCTTTGTTTTAACTTACTTTGGTCGGGTAAACAGAACTCTTCTGGTTTACCCTGGATATCATGGAAGTTTCTTGCTATGCCTAAATCTTTGGGTGGTTGGGGACTTAAAGTCCCTAATTTATTTGCCAAGGCACTAGCAGCTAAAAAGGTCTGGGATATCATTCATGGTTCGGGTTTATGGGTTAAGATAGCAATACAGAAGTATATTTATCCAATGACTATTCTGGACTGGATAAGATCTAATGTTAAAAAGAAAAAGAATATCTCCATCTGCTGGAAAGCTGTTCTTTGGGCTTTTGATCTCATTGGAAATTTTCTGGTCCGGAAGATTGGTTCTGGTAATGCTGTTCGTATTGGTTTAGATCCGTGGGTGGGATGTAAATGGAGATATGCTCTTCTATTCCTATGATAGAAAGATTACAATTGGCTGGTTTTCATTTTCTTTCTGATATTGGAATTCCTGGTATATCTGTTTTGATGTCACAAGAATGGTTATCTGCAGATTCTATGGGTTTTATAGAACCTCATGAGATTGCTGCTTGGAATGGATATATTGCCATTCTCAAGTCCAGCCATGTTAGACTTTCTAATGCAGATGATTGTCTTATTTGGAATTTATCAAAAACAAGCAAGTATTCACCTAAAGTGGGATATGCTGAACTTATTAATAGAGAAGTGGAATCGGTTTGGTGGTGAAAGGTCATATGGAAGATGAAGTGTCCTCTTAAATCAAAAATTTTCAGCTGGTTCCTTCTTTCTGGTAAAGCATTGACTTGGGATGTTCTATGCATGGGGGGTAGAGAAGGTCCTGGGAGATGCTACTTATGCAAACAGAATAGTGAATCCAATTTTCATATTGCAGTAGATTGCCCCTTTACTCAATCTGTTTGGTCAATTATTGAGGATCATTTGAAACTCAATAATCTATGGATGGGTGATTCCCTGTCTGCTTGTTTTAAAAACTAGTGTTTTTTATTAGATGTGGGACTTATTAAATCCTTACCTATCATTGTACTCTGGTTCATATGGAAAGCAAGAAACAGATCTTGCTTTGAGGATCTTGACTCATCTCCTGCACAGGTATCAAGCTATAGCTTGGGTATGTTGAAGAATTTACCTCAGACCTTATCTGTGGTCTCTATCAGATCAATATTTGTGGAAGAAATTGATCAAACTTATGCATGGGGTTATTTTGATGGATCTGCAGCTGGGGATCTAATGATTTGTGGGGTTGGAGGTATTTTGTTCATTTCTGACAGGCATTTTGTTACCTTCAAAGCATGTTTAGGTTTGGGCACCAATAATTTTGCAGAATTATGTGCACTTAAGCTTCTCCTTAGGCTGACTCGGAAGCATAACTTGGATAAAATTCAAGTTTTTGGGGACTCCCAGCTAGTTATAAATTGGGCAGCTGGTAAGTATCGATTGCTAAATCTTGAACTAGCCATGATTCTTCAAGATGTTCACTATTTAGCTGATAGTCTTGATTATGTGTTTTTCAAACACATTTATAGGGAAAGAAACTTCAAAGCAGATACTTTGGCTAAGGATGGTGGCAGCTTACTTGAAGGTTATTGGAGTACATGTGAACAGAGAGGGGAAGAAATTATAGAAACTTTTCAGGTATTCTAATATGTTTCTGTGGGCTGACTGATTATGCAGTTTGTAGGACTGTATTTTGGTACTTGCTTGTTCTTGCATGACAGATTCGTATGACTACTATGCTGGAAATTTTTTGGAGATATTTCTGTTTGGAAATTCTGGATTATTTTATTCTGTTCCACCGTTGAGACATGATGCCTTGGCTGATATTTTATGCTTTTCTGCATAATTTTGGTGATTTCAAGCAATTAAGAGCTTGATAAGCGGGCTGTTTGGCCTCTTCTTATATGGTGTTGACATGGATATGAACTTTATATTCTCTGGATGGTCTGGAAATGGCCAATTTATTAGCCGCTGATTTTTTTGCTCAGCTTATGAATTATCATTCATTTATGAGACCATTTCAGCCAGCTTGTTTTGCTCTGGTTATATTTGCTTGTGATCACTATGATTCACAGTTGATCTGACCTAAATGATCAGGAATGATGAAAAAAGTCTGCTAAGATCAGACTGATTTGAATGCATGGCATTTTGATATCTTTTCTTTTGAAAAGTTTCGGTTTTGGTTCTTTTTGAAGATACCTTGTATGTAATGATAACTTTACTGTTGGATCAGTTATGGATATGGTAATGATTCTTGTGCTCCTCTTGAGGCAAATATTGTTATGTAATGACAACTTTATAGTTGGATTTTGTATAATGGACTTTGAGGGCCATTTGCTGAAAGTGAATAAAATATTTACGATTTTTTTCTTTGGAGAAAAAAAAAAAAACCGTAGTCATGCATTCATCTTTGACTTTAGAAGCTTCTCCCTTTAGTGCAACTGACCAAAATTTTGATATTTCTTTCAGCATAACATCTCTGCTGTTGCAAGAGTTTATACTTTTAGTTTATTCAATTGATTGGAGATTGAGGGTATTTCAAAACTCACTCGACCAATGAGAGAGTAATGGAGTTGCTCAATTAACCGCAGGGATGTTGAGGGACTTTTAGTGACTCGATTGACCATAGATAGGGAAATCGAGCGTATTGAAAATACACTAATTTTCTAAGGCATTATCCTACTTGAAAGTCAATGGTTCCAGGCCTTCAAATCTTGCTACATGTCAAAAACTGGTTGAATTTGCTCAGAGCAAGCTATCCTAAAATTTGATCAACCCTCTTTCTATGCATCTGCATGCCATTTAGGTCTGTATAATAAGATCAGATAATTTAATTTTTGTCCAACAAATGACCACAAAAGTAGGTCAATGGGACTCTGTGGTACGATGATGTTGATACAAAGTGGGAGCACTAAAGCTGCTCCTATAAAAAGCAAGACTCTAACCTGAAAACCAAAAGAGCTAACTCCAAAGATGGAGAGTCGTTCTAGAAGAGAGATGTACAGAGAGAATCAATACAGAGGAAAAATAGACTAGGGGAGTAGATCTGGAATCTGTGATACAAAAATGGCGAGTATGTAATGGTGTACTGGAAGAACTGGAAGCATCTCTCTTAAGATTGGAAGATGAATGAAGGAATCTCAAAATAGTACTCTGTCTGGAGGAAGAACTGGAAGAGGAGCTATAATGGGTAGAAGCATGCTATAACTATTGTTGCAGTTTTTTGAGGGATCTAGGTTGGTGTTGGGTTAATTTTGTTAAATTTGACATTCTAACATCAGCCTTCCTTAAATTTGGCCAAGTTTGATCTTCTAGTCTGGACTGTAACATTCTTCTAACAGGGTCAGTTCTATTTTTAGAGGGATCATGCATTGCAGAGTGGCTCATAAAACAAACTTGAAAACAGCTGATGCTGCTTTAGTTACATCAAATTCTCGTTGTTTTAATATTTTTTATTGGTATTGTTCTTTTTGAAAAATGGCTACTAATATTAACAACAAATATGCAACAAAAATAGAAAGATACAAACAGGCACAATTACCTAGAAGATAAAAGAAATGTGTTTAAGTCAGATTGTGCCTTGATAGAACAACAATGCCTATCTCTTAGTGGGAGAGCACTTTTAACTCTGAAATATGAAAGGACAGATCTTTCAACGGCTATTCCTTAAAAGTTGAATGGGACTACACAAAATACTCCATTCCTAGCCTCACACCTATTTTTCCAAATAACAGAAATTAAACAATTGGAAAAAATGCCCCAATGGATCTTATTGAAAAAATGTCACTAACAGAACTCTACAAAATTCCAGCATTCACAAGCAATAGAATAATTCCAGACAGATGTCAAATAGTTTTGATCAGACCACAATGTGGACAAGTATCTTTGGCGAATTCCCACTGAGAGATCAGATAAGATAAGATCAATTTATTAATGTCCAACGAATGACCACAAAAGTAGGTCAATCGGACTAAAAGATTACCATCAGTGTAATATGAGAGAGATGCTCCTTAAAGGGCAGATTGTGGAAGACCAGAGGCCATGCAAAGACTTGCAGCCTTAAGGAAACCCTGAAAGACCATACTGTATGGAGACTAATCACCCACTTAGCTTCCTCATCTGCAAGCACCAGACCTCTATTCAATTTCTCTTGTAGAGGGATGTGATTGCCAAAATACAAATAATTTTTCTTAGGCTTATAGATCCATATGGGTTATCATATTATGGCCTCCAATCTCTCAAAACTGATCCTGGAGTTGACATGTTGAATTTGTAGGTCTCATCTGGCAGAATCAATACCTTGTACAGTTGGATAATCATACTTGAAGGACCATACTGTATGGAGACTAATCACCTACTTAGCTTCCTCATGTGCAAGCCCCCACCTTCTATTCAATTTCTCTTGTAGAGGGATGTGATTGCCAACATACAAATAATTTTTCTTAGGCATATAGATCCAAATGGGCTATCATATTACCACCTCCAATCTCTCAAAACTGATCCTAGAGTAAACATGTTGAATTTGTAGGTCTAATCTGTCAGAATCAATTGCTGAATACCTTGTACAGTTGAATGATCATACCGATTTAAGCCATATTCTTGTCAAAGAGCATGCCATGTTTTCCATAATATGGTACCCTCATCCCAGAGATCTCTCCATCTGAAAATTCCTTTCTTAGAAAGACCCTCCTAGGGAGGTATCTATCTGAATGCGCTAGAGTGGAAAGTCGGCATTTCCAAGTCCAAACTGAATGACAAGACAGATCCAATCCTTTTTCTAAGACTATACCAGTGCCAAGAGAAATTTGAATTTACTTCTTCCATGCTTCCCAAAGACTCCGTAGTACATGTGAACCATCAGTTTTGACATTTCGCAGCGCTGAAATAACATTAAAGATCATACAATGTCCTTTAATCTTGCTTTGGTGTTTGCCACTGAAAATTCTGTTTCTAAGCAGTGCTTTCTTGGGTTCATGATGAAATATATACCTTTGATTTGGCCAAAAGAACAACACCTTGAAGGCTGATATCAATAAGCTCCAAATTGCAATTTTGTTTGGATGAAGTACTAACATACCAAGGTACTAAAGGGAGTGAATATTCGCCCCCAATTTTAGACCATAAGAAGTGTTTTAAGTACTTTCTCCAGTTGACTAAAATATGCAGCTGATGGTATCCATGTTGAATTTTTGCATTAGCATGAATACTTAAAAAAATTTGCAGACTAACTTTACACAAATGACAAGTGCAGTAAAAGAACATTCATCACATCAACACAATGGACACAAGAATTTTTCACTGGGGAAACCTTTAAAGGACAAAAACCACAAAAGCATTAGTAACTCATGTCGTAAATGAGATGACTGAAATTCTTCAAAAAGTTCCACAAACCCCAATAGGGTTAACCAGAATACCAGAAGATCAATTTTTCCAAATTACATAAAAATACCCAATTAGGGCTTTTTCAGAAATTAGGGCTTATAACCCTTTTTTGTCTCCTGCCCCGAAAACCTGTTAGCGGCCCGATTCTGATCTATATCTGTTAGTCTGCTGCCCGTTCGTATGGATCTACTGCGCGTCCGTACGGATCTGCTGCCCATCTGTCTGTTTACCTGCCCAGCTATCTGTATACCTGCCCATGTTGCTCGTGGTCTGCCCGACTACTTGTTTGGCAGCCCTGCTGTTGCTCGAAGGGCTAACAACCCTGGCCGTGGCCTAACGGGCTGCCCTAAGGCCTGTGCAGACCCAGGTTGTTACAGGACCCTCACGGGTCTTCCTACAGGCTACCCGGAGGGCCTGTGTGGCCACGACAACCCTCTTAGGGTCTGCCCGTAGGCTACTTGAGGGTTGGCCGTGGGTCAAACCCTCACGAGTATGACTGTTACAGGCTTCTCGAGGGTGTCGAGAGGGGCAGTGCCCTACTGTGGCCTGCTCGGAAAACAAAAGAGGGCAGCCCGTGAAGGAGAGGGATGCCTGAAAACCGAAAAACCCTGCTGCCCGTGAGTAGAGAATGCTTCCCAGAGAAGTTTGGTACTGAAGATGAGGGTTTGATAAAATCCCTTAAGGCAGAAAAATGGTAGAAACCCTAGCTTAGGGTTTGTCTTCAAGTGGATGATGATGCCCTAGCCAGACTCATCCATACCAGGGCACAATCATAAAACTTTCTCCTTCAAACCTATAAGATCTTCTCATAGAGCAGCTATACCTATGAGAGCAAGTGTGTGTGTAATAATGAATTGGCTTGATCTTCTTTTATATCCTTTGAGTCACCTGTAAGTGGACCAAAATTAGAAAGAAAAAAATAATATTATTTTATTCTTTTGTAATTTTCACTTTTACCTTTAGCCTTTCTGTGGTCCAAAAGTCCTTTATGTATTTTTGACTTTTACCAAAGTCCTTATGTATTTTTGACTTTTACCTGTGGCCCTTTTCCTGTGGTCCAAAAGTCCTTATGTATTTTTGATATTTGCTTTTAGCCTTCTTCAAGTGCCCTTGTGGTCATCACCTGTGGTCATTTATTTCCATTCAAAGTACATCATCATAAACCAAGAGAGTTACTAATGCTTTTATCTCACACTCTGTGTGACACCAAGATCAGGTACTAGGGTATCTTAACCAAGGGTAGTTAAGCCTTGGAGAAGATTGCAAAGCACATTGATCAAGGGTTAGAGTGTCACACATGCCTAGACCTAGTCTAGGGCTTATAGTGCTTTCCTGGTAACAGACCAGATGCCTCAACTATGGGCTGCATAATTTGACCTTAGGTCAAATACTTGGTAATTGACCAAGCGCCTCCATTCTCCAAGAGAATGGCTACTCAGAACTAAGCTGAGTCTTCCAGTACTAGACTGGTCCACATCATGGTCCCAGACCTGATGTCTACCATTGAACAGAATGGTCACTCAACACAGGGTTGAGTCCCCTCAGGGCAGAGCTGGGTCCATATCATGGTTAAGGACCAAATATCATCATTCAATAGAGTGATCACTCAACACTAGGTTGAGTCCACACCGTGGTCCCAGACTAGGTGTCCCCATTCTCCTGAGAGAATGGCTCTCGATGTTGCACAGAAAAATCAACACTCCCTCTCAGCGAGAGAGGCATTCTTTTCCATACCAAGCTTGTCACGAAAGTAAACGAACTTTGATGCTGTCAGAGGCTTGATCAAGATATATGCGATCTGTTCATCCGTACGAATGTACTGCAACTTCAGAGCACCTCTCTGCACTAGGTCACTGATGAAATGATACCTCATTTCAATGTGTTTCGATCTATCATGAAACATTGGGTTCTCTGAAAGATTTATGCAACTTTGATTATCGCAATGGATGATCGTTGAGTCAAACTTTCCCCCGAACAGATCAGATACAAGTTTTTTGAACCAAACTGCTTCCTTGCAAGAATCACTTGCAACAATATACTCTGCCTCAGCTGTACTCTGAACTATGGAACCTCACTTCCTGCTGGACCAAGAGATCATTGTTGATCCCATACAGAAGTAATAACCAGAGGTACTTTTTCGGTCAACTGTACTGCCATACCAATTGAATATGTATGTCCAGATAACAATACTCCATTGCTGGAAGTATACTTGAGCCCATAAGTGATAGTACCTCGCACATATCTGAGTACATGTTTGGCGGCTACCAAGTGTATGTGCTTCGGATCGGACATGAACTGACTCAGTGCATTCACTGTGTAACAAATGTTTGGTCTCGTATGCACGAGATGAATCAAGGATCCAATAAGCTGTCTATATAAAGTAAAGTCCACACTCTGTGAACTGGTGGTCGAGTCCCACAACTTTGTCAAGTTGGTAGTCATGGTTACGCTCATGGATTGCAGTCTTGCATCCCAAATCTCTGCAAGATATCCACTGCATACTATCCTTGTGTCAGGAAGGTCTCGCCTGGCTTTTGTCAGACCTCTAAGCGAAGGAAGTAATGCATCAATCTGAGATCTTTCATCTCGAATTCAGAGGTAAGCTCCCTCTTACACTGTTCTATCAACTATTCATTACCTGTAAGAAACAAGTCATCTATATATAGAACAAGTATCAAAACATGATTATGAACAACCTTAAAGTACAAGTTAGAATAAAAAAACCCCAAGCTATGGAGAAATCCATCCATCCTGACATACCAGACTCTTGGAGCCTGTTTCAGTCCATACAAGGCTTTCTTTAGTTTATATACATGGGTCTTCTTCCCATGAGTCACAAAGCCTTTAGGTTGTTCAATATAACTTCTTCCTCAATCTTACCATTGAGGAAAGTTGTCTTTACATCCATTTGATGTAACTTCCATCTGAATACTGCAACAAGTGAAATAATGGTTCTAATGGTACTATACCTGGCAACAGGAGCAAATGTCTCATCATATTGAATGCCTTCTTTTTCAGTGAAACCACGAGCTACGAATCTGGCTTTATACTTCTCCACATTGCCATCTGGAGCATGCTCGATCTTATAAATCCATGTGGAAGTCACTACCGACTTTCCTGTTGGTCTGGGAACAACTTCCCACACATCATTCTTCATGATTGAACTGTACTCTTCAACCATGGCATCAACCCATACCTGTTTACTTGTTGCTTCCTCGTATGATGAAGGTTTTGCACTAATAAGCTGGCTCATAAGACTGGAGTACTTCTGTGGTCTTATGCTTTCTCTGAAAGTCCCTGGAGGAGATTTATGCTTCTCGCCTTCTTGCACCGTCTCTCGGTACCAAGCAAGTCTCCTTTTGGAAGGAGGAACTTCAAGTAGTTCTTCTGGTGGACTTTCAGTGTCCTCAGGTACATCTCAAATTTGATCCTCAAACTCCTCTTCCTCCCTTGGAATTTTTGAATCTGGAAACTCATGTTGAGAAACTTCATCTTCTGTTGAAAGCTCTAGTGCTTTACGAAACACAGCTTCCTCATGGAAGATCACATCTCTGTTGACCTCAATGTGCGTTTGTCTCGGTATATAGATTCAATAAGCCTTCGAGCAATTACTGTACCCAACAAATATACCTTTCTTACTGGAGGGCTCTAGCTTGGCCCTCTTTTCTTTTGGCACATGAACGTACACGGGAGTACCAAATATCCTCATGTGATCAACTGCAGGTTTCTTCTTGGTGAAGACTTCTTCTGGAGTCTTCTCCCCCAATATAGCATGAGGGATTTCGTTCTGAATGTACACAGCGCGGTACCTGTAGCTTCAACCCATAAAGATAGAGGAAGATCTAGATCAGTGAGGATGGCTTTAGCAGCTTCATAGATTGTTCTATTCTTCCTTTCTGCAACCCCATTCCGCTGGGGGTTGTAAGGTACTTTCAGCTCTTTCGTGATTCCTGCTTCCCGACAAAAATCATCAAACTCATTAGATTCATGCTCACTTTCGTCATCTGATCTCAAGATACAGATGTGTCTGCTAGTTTGATTTTCAATCAGTGTTTTGAACTATTTGAACCTGTTAAAAGTTTCACTCTTGGCCTTGAGGAAGTAAATCCACGACTTCCGAGAATGATCATCAATGAACAAAACATAATATAAAAACCCACTCAGGGAGGATGAAGACATAGGCCCACCAATGTCAGAATGAATCAAATCCAAAATGCCTTTAGATCTATTCTTGCTTCTAGGAAAGGATTTCTTAGTGTTCTTATCTAGAGTACATCCTTTGCAGATTCCATCATGTTTTGGAGATACTTCTGGCATACCTGCAACCATCTTCTGCAATCCCGGGAGAGCTGTGTAGTGAAGGTGTCCAAACCTTCTATGCCAAAGTTCACATGGATCAACTGTGTGATGTACCAAAGCATGAGTGGAATCTTTGGAGGCCTTGTAAAGGTCTCCCTCTTGAACCCCAATCTGTACAACTGAGCTTAGAAAGTTAGATCTTCATCCTTTGCCCATAGAAAGACTTTCTTGTCCATGAAGAGGACTCTATAGCCCTTGTCCTCTAAGCTAGCAACAAATAGAAGATTCTTCTTTAAACCAGGAACATAAAGAACATCATTAATATGAAGAACCGTACCCGAGTGAAGCTGAGCCAACTCCTTCAATCTTGTAAGTGGAGTCATCTTCAAGTTCCACTTGAGTGGTGAACTTCTTCTTTCTGTAACTGGTGAATGCTCCACGGTTACTTGTCATGTGCCTGGAGGCACCACTATCCACCAACCAAGAGGTGGCATAGGCTGTGAAAGAACCAGTGAGAGTAGAAATCAAATACTACTTTCTTCTAGGTTCTTCAGTTTTGTTAGCCTTGGTTTTCTTCTTCTTCTTCCTCTGCTTCTGCAGTAGATGCTTGAAACCTTCATTTAGGTTTCTTCTTGTTCTGCCTGCAGTCTTTGGCAAAATGTCTAATCTTGTGGCATTTATAACATTCCACTTTTGACATGTCAGAGAATTTACCTTGAGATTTCTTTCCCTTCTTTTGTTGAGGGAAAGGATTCTTGAACTTCTTTGTCTTTGCTGTAAGTGCAAGGTTGCCTTCCTTGGTTACCTTTCTTGAGGCCCTTCCCTCTTCTTCTATGCAATCATGCCAAAGCCTTTCAAAGGTTGGCTAATTTTCATGTCCACTGACAGATGCCATTAAGGTTTCCCCAAGAGCTTGGGAGAACATCGACCACAGTTTGCACAAGGTCATCATCATCAACAGTAATACCAATAGCAACGAGTTGATCTCTTACCTGTGCAATCTTTGTGAAGAAGGAACCAACACTTCCATCCTTGTTCAACTTCAAAGTTCGTAGCCTCTTCTTCAAGACTATCTTATGACTGGGAGCCTTCTTTTCATATAGGTTAGCCAAAGCATCAAAGCATTCTTTAGCAGTCTTCAAAGCCGTGATGTTGGGCATCAACGTCTCTTTGACAGAATCATAGATGATCCTTCTAGCCTTACCTTGTTTCCTCTTGTAGGCAAGCTTGCCAGCATTAGATGTTGGCTCTTCAATGACATTAAAAACAATGTCATCCAAGTGATTCTCTTCTAGAATGGCTGTCAACCTGGCCTTCTAGGATTTGTAATTGGCTAAACCATAGAGCTTCTCTTTTGGTCTGAAAATGTTGACGGCCATCTCTGCCACTTAGTGAAATGTTAAGTCTACAAAACTTATGCCAAGGTCTAGGAAAATAACAACAGTGCCCCTTTACTGTGTTTTCACATGCTAAGCTCTAATACCATGTTGAATTTTTGCATTAGCATGGATACTTAAAAAAAAATTGCAGACTAACTTTAAACAAATGATAAGTGCAGTAAAATAACATTCATCACATCAACACAATGGACACAAGAATTTTTCTTTGGGGAAACCTTTAAATGACAAAATCCCCAAAAGCATTAGTAACTCATCTCGTAAATGAGATGATTGAAATTCTTCAAAAAGTTCCACAAACCCCAATAGGGTTAACCACATTACCAGAAGATCAATTTTTCCAAATTACATAAAAATACCCAATTAGGGCTTTTCAGAAATTAGGGCTTATAACCCTTTTCTCTCTCCTGCCCAACAGACCACCCAGAAAATTTGTTAGCTGTTCGTCCGTATGGTTCTGCTGCCCGTCCGTACTGATTTGCTGCCCGACTGTTTGTATACCTGCCCACGTTGCTCGTGGTCTGCCTGACTCTTGTTTGGCAGCCCTGCTGTTGCCCGGAGAGCTAACAGCCCTGGCTCGTGGCCTAATGGGCTGGCCTGTGGGCTGCGCTTAGGCCTGTGCAGACCCGAGCTGCTACAAAACCCTCACGGGTCTGCCTATAGGCTGCCAGGAGGGCCTGTGTGGCCACGACAACCCTCTTAGGGTCTGCCCGTAGGCTACCCGAGGGTTGGTCATGGGCCAAAACCTCACGGGTATGCCTGTTAGAGGATACCCGAGGGTGTCGAGAGGTGCAGTGCCCTACTGTGGCTTGCCCCAAAAACAGAAGAGGGCAGCCCGAAAACCGAAAAACCTTGCTGCCATTTAGTAGAGGATCCTGCTCGGAGGTGAAATTGGCTGCCCAGAGAAGTTTGGTACTGAAGATGAAGGTTTGATAAAAACCCTTATGACAGAAAAATGGTAGAAACCCTAGCTTAGGGTTTGTCTTCAAGTGGATGATGATGCCTTAGCTAGACTCATCCATGCTAGGGCACAATCATAAAACTTTCTCCTTCAAACCTGTAAGATCTTCTCATAGAGCAACTGTACCTGTGAGAGCAAGTGTGTGTGTAATAATGAATTGGCTTGATCTTCTTTTACATCCTTTGAGTGACCTGTAAGTGGACCAAAAATAGAAAGAACAAAATAATATTATTTTATTTTTTTCTAATTTTTAGTTTTACCTTTAGCCTTTCTGTGGTTCAAAAGTCCTTTATGTATTTTTGACTTTTACCAATGTCCTTATGTATTTTTGACTTTTACCTGTGGCCCTTTTTCCTGTGGTCCAAAAGTCCTTATGTATTTTTGACTTTTGCTTTTAGCCTTCTTCAAGTGCCCCTGTCCTTATGTATTTTTGACTTTTACCTGTGGGCCGTGGCCCTTTTTCCTGTGGTCCAAAAGTCCTTATGTATTTTTGACTTTTGCTTTTAGCCTTCTTCAAGTGCCCCTGTGGTCTTTTATTTCCATTCAAAGTGCATCATCATAAACCAAGAGAGTTACTAATGATTTTATCTCACACTTTGTGTGACACCAAGATTAGGTACCAGGGTATCTTAACCAAGGGTAGCCAAGCCTTGGAGAAGATCGCAAAGCCCATTGATCAAGGGTTAGAGTGTCACACATGCCTAGATGTAATGTCCTTTTTTGCCTAGGCATTGAGGACCAACCCGCTAACCTATGTGATTCCTGTGGGTTCGAGTGGGTATTGACAGTCAGGGAATCAGCTGAAAATTGATGCCATCTACAGAAGATCTAGGGCATCAATATTATATCACCATTGGGTCGAAGAGGGTCACCAGAGCCAAAGGCCACCTGCATGCATGACATTTGAGCATTATTTGATGATGCATGCACTCGATTAAGTCGCCATGCGCATGCATGCAAGTCAATTGCAAATTAGGAGTTAAACTGACCTAATTAGGTCAAAAGTTAGGGTTTTCGCAATTGAAAGTTATAAAAGAGAGACAAAGTGAATGGAGAAGATACTTATGTGATAATTGATTAGTGGAGTCGAATTGGAGAGCTCGGCGAGCTAAGTTGGGGTTGAGCGCATGCTCAGTTAACTAGTGTATTTCGGCAGGGAAATCTATCTGCCCTAGTTCACCATCAGGTTGGATCATACAGGTTCAGCACTAGTTCATCATTAGGTTACATTCAACAGTTATTCCGGGAGGTTGATTATTCATCCAGCCAGAGGGTTTCACCGTCACACCGTGTCACCATGATCAGAGACAAAGCAAGCACATCATCCGGGCTCCCAGCAGCAGCTTATTTATTTGATCTATATACTGGTATGTACATGCATTGATTTCTCCTATTTTATAGCATCTTTGTATTTTTCTAGGGCACATATTTGCATGCAATTGCATGCATGCAAAGTTCGGGGTTTGTTTTCCTATTTGATTAAGGAGTAAATCTATTAGCCATCTACAGTGTACGCATAAACCGGAAAATATCAGTTTGGGATATTACAGTGGTATCAGCACTGGTTTTCTTGCTAGCCTGAGTGGGAATCTATTGAGGGTTTCCATTTCATGTCTACATTTAAGTTTGACGGTTGGAGTCATTGAGGGACATCCAAGCCTTGTGGCATTTGTTTTTCTTCAATTCATACTCCCTACCACATTAAGACTACTGGCGAGATTGTCAGAACTTATGTCCGTCTGCCATTTGATTTCTGAATCCAAACGCAGGGATGCCTTCCGAATGCAAATTCCACAAACAATAGGGCCAACACTGCGTGAGACCATATAAGGAGCCTGCATCAATGGATCCAAAGGCGTAACCGTTGTTTGCGGAGGCATTAGTTATGAGTTGTGTGGATAAGTCCTTGGCTTTTTTTAAGGAATGCCTGTTGATTGCTATCATTTATAGAGAAGCAATAACTGTCGTCGTCAATATCCACAGCCTCATCATAAAAGCTATTATTCTTGTAGCGGAGAAAATAGCCGTGGAAACGAATCTGAGCACCATTAGACTCGGGACAGAATACTTTTGCTTCTCCCGCCGCTTCCTCAATGCATTGTGAGCACCTAGTGGCGTTTAAATACTTTCGACATACTGCAAGACCATAGACAGGATCTGTTTTGCCAGATTTGTTTGAAGTAGCGAAGCCATCTGACGAGAGATTTGAGACGAGGGATTGCAAAACGAATTCGAGATTGTCGCTAAACCCTGTATTACTAACATAGTTGTTGGGATTGCACCCTTCGCTGACCAATTGATCGTCCGCTGCAAGACTGATTGCAATCACGATCGCCGCTACAATGGCAAGAAGTAAAAATCGGTGAAGTTCCCCCATCCGCCGAGGCGTTAGCAAATATCTGGAATGTGAATCCTGGGATTGCCCACGTTTGACTGTTGCCTCCTAGGAAATTGGTACAAATAATCTTGATCACCAACAGTTCGAGGAGAAGGTACCTTGAAATTGCCAAGTTTTTCCACTGGCCATTCTGTCAGCGACCCTGGATGCCTTTGTGCTGGAGTGGAACTCTTCCGTAGATTTTCTTTCAGAGATGAAACAAATCTATCCGAACCAGAGTTTATAATATATCTTCTAACCAGAGTTTATAATATACTGCTATCAAATTATGGAGTCATCTCCATTACTATTGATCATCAACTAATACAAGAAATTACTTCATCTTTATCAGGAAGTATCTTAGAAGACAGGAGAAGACATATTCACACAAAGGACCATATATTCCATGCCTGATTTCTCCTTGTATTGCTGATGTTTTTCATATAAAGTGGAGGTACTGTGGTTACATTTGATTTACATTTTTAGTTTGAAATATTATATGTCATCATTCTTGCCAGTTGTGGGCATGCAAAATTTATAAATGAATCCAGGGGACCCATACAACATTACTCACAGGAGACAGAGGTATAGAGACAGGGAAGAGGAGTTAGAGGACTTAGATTTGGGGAATAGAGAGTATCAGTTTGAGAAAGGCAAAGAAACAATGGCTGATGATGATAAAATAGCTTTCAATAGTCTCATATTAGCCATAAAAGAACTCACCACTGGGCAAAAAGAAATGATGAGCACCTTCAGGCAAATGACTGAGAAGAATGGGCCCACCCCACACAGTCCCTTATTTCCCAACAGTGATAGGATATCCACCAACATTAGTAGGGAGTACTTATATACCAACATGCAGAGCCATCCCCATATACACAAGCCTTTCCGACCTACCATGCCTCAATTCTTAGATAGTCCAGCTGTAGTGCCTCTAGCACAAGCAGAACCAGAAGAGCCCATGAGTGCCTATCTGAGAGAATATAGAGCTTTAGGAGAGGACTTCCATTCAGCCATGACCTTCATTGACTTCTGCCACTTTAAAAGTAAGAACAAACCCAAAGCTTACAATAGGCCATTTACCCAGAACTATGAGTTACAAACTTACAGCGCATCGTAGGGAAACTGACTATCCCTACCTTTGAGGGCACTCGGGGTGGCGCAACCAGGAACTGGGTACAGAAGTTGGATACATACTTCCAGCTCAACCCCATGATTGAGACAGATGCCATTAAATTGGCTACTTTGCATTTGGACGGAGAAGCACATGAGTGGTGGTATCACGGGTTAGTGACGCTGGGTCACAACACCATCACATCGTACCCAAATTTTACACAGAGGCTCATTGAGCGGTTTGATCAGAAGGATCCTGAGGTACACTTTAGAGAGCTGGCATGGCTCAAGCAGACAAGTAGTGCAGATACATTTATTTCAGACTTTCAGAGGATAACAGTCATGGTGATAGATATATCAAAGAGCAGGTTGATTGTGTTGTTCACTGAGGCTCTCACTGAACCCTTACAGGGATGAGTCAAGTCTTATAGGCCCACCACCCTAGCAGATGCCATCGGACGGACTAGAGATTTACAGGATGTAGTACCCAAGATTAGGCTTCCTCCCAAAACCGATTCCCCTATTGAAGATGAAGAGAGGAAACCCGTCCAGAAAGAATGGCCCAAGAAAGAATGGATGGACAATAATACCCGACAGGACCTTAGAAGAAAAAAGTTATGTTTCACTTGCCAGGAACCATGGGTACCAGGTCACAGATGTTCGGGGAAGGGAAAGGCTTACTACATAGAGGCCTATTCTGCCAATGGGGAGGATGATGATTGTCCGGATTAGGAGCAGAGAAAGACACCAGAGACAGTTAGGGAGTTGCCGCCCTCAGGAGGTACCATTGCTACCATGACATGGGTTCCTAGATTCCACACTCTCCGATTCAGAGGTACCGTACAAGGCCACAGAGTGGGAGTGCTGATAGATGGTGGGGCATCCCACAACTTTATTGATGCTGCATGGGTTAAAAGGAGAGACATTCAGACTGAGAGTTTTGATGGGTTTTCAGTAGCTGCAGCAAATCACACCATGGAGTGTAGTCAGAGGATTCCTCAATTAACAGTAACACTTGGGAACTATACAGTGATGGAGACATTCTATGTTGTGGATGTACCTAACATGAAGGTGGTATTAGAAGTTCAGTGGATGTATTCCCTAGGGAAGTATTCCACAAACTACTAGACCATGGAGATGGAGTTCACAAGAGCAGAGGGACAGAAGGTAGTATTGAGAGGGATGAATACCTACCCTCCCACGCCAGTGACATCACACAGGATGGAGGCAGTACTCCGACAGGGGGATATTGAGGGAGCAGCAGAGTGTTTTGTTACCTTCAGGAAACCACCAGATAAGGCCACACAACATCCAGCAGTATTCGGAGACCGTCCAGCAGGTCGACCTCCAGATAGGGGATTTGAGAGCTGCCCTCCCTTGATGATGAGGGGCAATTGATTCTAATTCCGGAGCGCATCCTAGAGATGCGAGAGCAGAAACTGAGGAATAAAATCATCAGAGACTACTTGGTTCAATGGAAAGATCTGCCTATAGAGGGGGCCACTTGGGAGACAGAACAGGTATTACAGCACCCAACTTTACAGTTGCTTGAGGACACGCAAATTTGAGCGGGGAGGACTGTAATGTCCTCTTTTGCCTAGGCATTGAGGACCAACCCGCTAACCTATGTGATTCCTGTGGGTTCAAGCGGGTATTGACATTCAGGGAATCGGCTGAAGACTGATGCCATCTACAGAAGATCTAGGGCATCAATATTATATCACCATTGGGTCGAGAGGGCTACCAGAGCCAAAGGCCACCTGCATGCATGACATTTGAGCATTATTTAATGATGCATGCACCCGATTAAGTCTCCATGTGCATGCATGCAAGTCAACTGCAAATTAGAAGTTAAAATGACCTAATTAGGTCAAAAGTTAGGGTTTTTGCAGTTGAAAGTTATAAAAGAGAGATAAAGTGAATGGAGAAGATACTTATGTGATAATTGATTTGTGGAGTCGAATTGGAGAGCTCGGCGAGCTAAGTTGGGGTTGAGCGCATGCTCAGCTAACTGGTGTATTTCGGCAGCGAAATCTATCTACCCTAGTTCACCATCAGGTTGGATCATACAGGTTTAGCACTAGTTCATCATCAGGTTACATTCAGCAGTTATGCCGGGCGGTTGATTATTCATCCAGCCAGAGGGTTTCACCGTCACACCGTGTCACCGTGATCAGAGACAAAGCAAGCACATCATCCGGGCTCCTAGCAGTAGCTTATTTATTTGATCTATATACTAGTATGTACATGCATTGATTTCTCCAATTTTATAGCATCTCCGTATTTTTCTAGGGCACATATTTGCATGCAACTGCATGCATGCAAAGTTCGGGGTTTGTTTTCCTATTTGATTAAGGAGTAAATCTATTAGCCATCTACAGTATACCCATAAACTGGAAAATATCAGTTTGGGATATTACACTAGACCCAGTCTAGGGCTTATAGTGCCTTCTTGGTAACAAACCAGGTGCCTCAGCCATGGGCTGCATAATTTGACCCTAGGTCAAATACTTGGTAAATGACCAAGCGCCTCCATTCTCCAAGAGAATGGCTACTCAGAACTAAGCCGAGTCTACTAGTACTAGACGGGTCCACATCGTGGTTCCGAACTAGATGTCTACCATTCAACAGAATGGTCACTCAACACAGGGTTTAGTTCCCCCAAGGCAGAGCTGGGTCCATATCATGGTCAAGGACCAGATATCATCATTCAACAAAATGATCACTCAACACTAGGTTGAGTCCATAGCGTGGTCTCAAACCAGGTGTCCCCATTCTCCTAAGAGAATGGCTCTCGATGCTGCTAAGAAAAATCAACAATCCAACCAGCATAGATCCATCTTATACTTGGATCTATTAAGCACTGAGAGGGATCCAATTTCTTGAGTGTAAATGTTATTTTGATGTGTAAAAAATTTAGGATAAAAGAATATATGCCTCAAGAAATTGGATCCCTTTGGCTGCTTAATAGATTCGGGTTTAAGATGGATCTATGCTGGTTTAAACTCATCCCAATCTACTGCATTAAATATATAGTTTAACTATTTAACACTGTTTTACTTTTTTTTACGTTGTTTTACGTTTTAATTTTTTTACAATGTTTTACTTATTACTTTTTCCTGTTCTTTAAACGTTATTATTAAAATTTAATTAAAATTTTTATCGGCTAAATTATTACTATGTTGGAATGTTACACTACATAATATGTAACATGACAACATCACCCCCATAGTGGTTGGGAACGTTACATTATGCAACGTAACGTGACGTCTTCCCCATACTGAGCTGTAGAGGGGCCTCTCGGCGCAACAAGAGAAATAATAAATATGAAGAACCTGAAGAATGTTACCGATGAGTCGATGACTATAAGCTTACCAGAAAAGGAAAGTCATTGAACATCTTCTTTTGAACCTTATGCTGAATCTCTTTAAACCCCAGTTCCACATGGAAGATAGGGAATTTTAACCCGAAAGGGTAGCCAAATAGCGAACAATACCCCCATCCCTTATATGATGCTGAAACTACCTCAACCATACCTTGTTCAGCATCACTTACATTAAGCCAATAATTGGTTTTGGAACCACAACCTTGACTGCAGTGTAGAAAGTGTCCAACATTCCAACACACAACAGCCAAGTCCTGTGACAGCTCAGGGAAGAGGAGAATCATCAGAAAAGTGGTTTTTGATCACTTCCTCTTCCCCTTGAATAGAAATACCTGTAATCCTACCTTGGTCTTTAGCAGCATCAAGTAAATAGCCTAGGGCATCAACAACCAACGCATATAAATAGGAAGCTAAGGAGCAGCCTTGCCTCACGGATTTGGGCTGAATTGTTTTATCTGAAAAACTACCATTATTAGACACAAAGGCCAAAGCATTGGAAAAGTGTGTTTGCACCATACCAACAGATTGCTGACCAAACCCTAGCCATGAAAGCATGCCAATCATAAAAGATCAATCAACCCTGTCATAAAATGAAGAAGGGCAAATCGCCTGTTATGGATGGATTACCATGAGAATTCTTTAAGAGAATGTGGAAAGTAATTGGGAAAGACATGCTGGCTATGGTGTGGGAAGATTTCCTACAGTAAGAATGGGTGAATTCCAAAATCAAGTTTTGTTTAAACTAATTCCTAGGAGCTCAGCCAGAGATTCTATTAGCACACGGTGACCTATCACACTACTGAATGTTTCTTTCAAGATTCTTGCCGAAGTTGTTGCTTTGAGGGTCAGAAAGATAGCAGTGTGGACTGTTCGTCCTGAACAAACATGCTTTCTTCAGGGCTGAATTATTCTTGACACAGACATGATGGCATGGGAGAGTGAATAATGGGCTTAGGAGACTGATCATCAGATCCTTTTGCTTAAAATTGTTTTTGGATTAGTATTGTTAGGATGGCTAGTTGTTTGGTATAATATGAAAACATTGATATTGGATATGTTAAGAACAGGGTGGAGCAATGTTGTATGTAAATACAGTTCACATTTACATCTAAACACTTAAGTATGCATGCTTAATTACTTTATGTAATAATTCCACTCGAACACTGAATTATGGATGGGTTCATCTTCCAGTAAGGAAGCTTTTAATGTACTCCATGCAAGGGCATATAATGCTTCGATTATTCATTGGGCAAAGTGGTGGTCTCAATTCTCCTTTGTATTGCGATAATGCCATTCTCAATGTTCATAGATGCCACATGATGTATTTATTCAATGGTTACGGCATGCTGCACTGTTAATGAGTTAAAGGGTTCTCTGCATAACCCCACTGTTATGTGACATGTATATCCTTAAATGCTCATAAAGGTGACATGTAACAATGCTTACACTGCATGATATTTGGATTTAGGAGTTTACAATTAAATTGCTCAATATCTGGGTGTATACTGGTGCCATGATGGTTTCAGGGTTCGGTGACCACCGTATGCTTCTTGAGTCTACTCAACAGACTTGCTGTTGATGCCATCATCCCCATTATAACAGCCAACAGAGTCTATATAAGGGATTGAGTGATTCAGTATGTAGGAGTTGGAAATTAACTATTGTTTCTTTGTTTTTGATTGTGATCCCCCCCTCCCCACTGTTTCGTATGCTAGTTTTGCAAAATCTTCCATTTTTAATTTGCATGAGTTAATACGTTTACTTTGCAAACAGCAGATGGGACTCTATTTATCAAAATGTACAAGCTAGATGTACCAGAGGAAAGATATATTATTTTTCTTTGTAATGAACTTGAGTGCTATTCTGATTCGAATGGCCATGTTTCTGTAGGAGCCTCTGGTTTGAGGCTGCAACTGTGGTAGCTGTAGCTCCACCTGTTGTAATTCCTGCTGGAAGTGTTCTTAAGTCAGCACTGGCAGGAGGCCTCTCCTGTGCACTTTCTACATCTTTGATGCATCCACTTGATACAATGAAGGCAAGTTTTTAATTTCTTTGTTCATTAGCAAGTTTTACGAGAATATATGTATTGTATTTATATAAGTATCTTTGTATGTCTATGTATATACTATAGTCTATCATTTAGTTAATGCAAGAGGAAAATAGAATTTAGGCTTTTAGCTATTTCATTATCATATTTGCTGTTAGAATGCATTTTCCTATAGAAATTTAATTCGTGAGATTATTATTTTTTTGTTATGACCAGAGTTAATTGTATACAGGCATTCCAAGTTTCAGCTAATTTAATTTGATAAAAATATGGTAGTGGTTTCTATTATGTTGGTAGTAATGTGATTTATTTGTTTTTTTGTACTGGATATGAGTTGTGACTGCTGTGGATAAGGGATGCAGCTTGCCAGCCATTGGTCATATTTCAATGCCTGAAGAGGTATACCGCATTTATATGCATTTATATGCAAGCTATAATGCCTCAAGTGGATGTGCTCAGCAACTGGCAACTTGAAACTTCATTGCAAATTTGGGCGGTCTTGTTGTGATTTGTTCATCCATATATGTGAGCTGAGTTAATTTATTGATAAACAATAAATTTCCTTTTTCTTTGTATATTCAGGGCTTCGAAGGATTGGGTATTATATATGATTAGAATTTGTAGCACCACAGATTAGAACAGGCTATGTCTTGTTGAGCTGATGGGATAGGTGTTATCTTTATTAAAGGCATTGCAGCCTAATTTTTGGTTGTTACCAAAGTTACAAATATCGTGTCGGCGAATATATCGCCAAGGGTCCAGAAACAACATATCGGATTTATCGGGGGAAATGTCGGCAAGCGTCAGCAATATATCAGCAAACTTAAAAAAACAAAAATATTCATTTTTTGTTCAATTTTTTTAACATCCAAAGCAACAAGAACATCAAATAAACACATTGCCACATGAATATGGAAAGAAAATAGATATAGAAGATGTATAAGATGTCTAGTGATACATCACACAAAAAATGAATTGTGTCCTGAATCCTGAGTCCCTCACTCATAAATCACCAAAAACTACAATCAATGTATCTCATATACAATGAAATCAAGTAAATAAACTATTGATTCCCTCTACCCCTTTTACGGGCAAAGGTAATCGCTATGGAAATGGATCTGCCTCTAGAGCTAAAAGACCTTGGCGATTGTGGGGGTTGTTGTGTTCTCTATGTATATGTTAAATTGGTATATATGCATATGCATATTTTAAATTAATAAATGATAAATGAGCAAGGGCATTTAAAAAATGAAACGGAAACTTAGTTCATAAATCATACATGTCGGTGAATCATTGCCTATATTGGGATCCTATTTATCTATAGCACCCTATGCCTCCCTCCTCTAGGCTCTATTCTTTGCCTCTAGCTTGAATCCCAAAGTTGATCCTCCAAGGACATTAGTCAACGACTCAACACCTTACAATTTGATGAAACTTCCTAATCCAATCGTTAAAATAAAGTAGAAAAAACTTCTCATCCTTAAAAAATGATTTTGCTTGAGTGAATAGTACATTTTTATTAAGCTCATGACAGAGGAGTTCAACAATCACCACCACCAATGTCAAGGTACATAGAGGGGTTGGTGTGTTTGATTAAATGCCAATCCCATACCCTCATATATGATAGAATCCGATGGAAACTTTGCAAACTTTGCAGTCCTAAAATCCTGAAAACTTTATAGTTTATTGAATTCAGAATGGGATCTAAAATTCTACTTTTTGCATATGAAGTCCGTTGAGGTTGTAACTGCTTTCAAACATTTTGAAACAATTAATGGTAATGTTGAAAATTTAAGTAAGAGGATAGAAAATGAAAGATAAGGATAATGCCACTTTTAGTTTAAGAATTTTATATTCCATTTAATATTACCAATTACTATTGAACAAGCAATATTTTTTTTATGGCAGGGTGATTTTTTTTCCAAAACGCAACAAATGAGCAAAAAGAGGGCAAAAAATCGTTTTTCTACTAAATTTGTGGGTCGACTGATACATTCTCATCGATTCACGATATATTCAAAAAAGTCAATATAAAATCGACAAAAAACCGAGGAAAACTCACCTAAAATATCAGCTGGGGTTTGGCATCGCAATATATCGCGATGTCACCAAATATGTCGACGATGTTTGTAACAGAGGTTGTTACTCTTTGTAGAATGAGCTTTAGATTGAAAATATTCTTAATGAAAATGTCAATTAAGTGTACATCGCCATCAAGATTGCATTGCAATTTTTATCATCATTTTTGATTTGTCACTTGGTATGTGAAATGAGATATGACACGTGTTTGATTTGTCAAACCTAGTCAAGTTTTTCTAGAAATACTTCGATCAACCTGGGTTTGACTAGGTTTGACTAGTTCTGGTCGGTCTTGGGCCAAATTGATTTGGCAAGGTGAACCAACTTAGTGCAGGGGTCTAGACTCTAGTCTAGTCAAATTGATGATTCCTAGTCAACTTGGCCAGTTTGGTCATTGATTCCCCATTGTCTTTCTAAGAAACTTTGGGGATTTAGTCAATCAAGCCAACATTAAAATGTTCCCCCATACTTTCCACACTCAAGGAGTATTGACATGTCTTCAATAGATTATCCCATACAATCTACTATAATAAGGTAATAACAAATAAAATTCACATGGTATTCTATCAAGACTTAGGGATTTACCTTTTTCTATGTCTTGGAGAGCTTGAACTATTTCATCTTTATCCAAGGGGCATGACAAGGACTATTTATACCTTGAATTTTTTTTATGCATTACGTTATGGGATCTTACCTTCACACTTGTCATGTCCGTAGTGACCTCGGTGGCCCATCGTGACCACGTGGGATCTTTTTCCCTTCCTTCTTCCTTTCTACTTAAGATACCAAGACTATTCTCTGTCTAATATTGAGTTAATTGATTACATAGTAGTCTGCACCACATACTCTCAACTCACTATGTGACATACTGCGCACATCATACTTTTAAGTCTATGTGCACTTCTCTGTGCTCTATCAATTCTTCAGCTCGCAGACACATTGTGTTTGCTGAATCAGTCCGTCACGTGATCAACTGCGCCTCTGTCTTTAACCACTGCGCAGAATAACCAACAACTGACTACTTAGCTTGTAATGACAACTCATTGGCTTTCTACAAAGTTAGCGCTATATGCACAGAGGGACTTATTATTTAAGTCATACATATAGATGCAAGCATTCATACATCATCATATATTAGCATTTGGACGTCAAGAATCATGAATACTCAAGCTAAGCAATTGATATACTCAATCATTATTTAGAAGATCCATCTCATTCATTCATATCAACATTCACACACAAAAATGGAATATCAATAACAACATCAAATAACACTTATCTTGAATGCAGCTTGTCCGAGCAACTAATTGCGTAAGAGCAACATTCCACCAAACCGTAGGCACTCTGTCTAGCATATACTCTTTTTGCTAAGAGGCCACCCTCGCGCTGGGCATGACTACTTTAAGGAAAGGGGAACTATCCAAAGCTCAACCCCACAGTTAAATAGGCACAAGACCATAGCCAAGCCAACCTCTGTTGGGTTAACAGGATGTCACAGTCACGTAGACTCAATCTCAAGCTAACCCAACCTTTGTTGGGTTAAGAGGCTATCACAGTAACATAGACTCAATCTCAAGCCAAGCCAACCTATGCTAGGTTAACTAGCGACTCACCACAGAGTTAAAGGCACCTCGTGCATGCTCGAATAGCTTGGGGTCCATATTACTTGCTCTACACAATACCAAGAAGGTACCCCTTCACTGCTTAACGATCCCACAAGCCTCACCTTCCTCGAGGTGCTATATCGGTATGTGCGTAGAAAGACCACCCAAACCTCGCAATTCCACTAGTAGGTCTCAGCCTTCACTAGTCTCTTAGCCATTTCCATGCTCTTCACCACCATGGTACTCGATACCAGCAATCGATCTCGTGCAGACTCGGTTAGTTTGGAGTCCACAATACTCGCCCCACACAACACCTTGCGCGTACTATTCCAGTGTGTGTGCATAAAAACCATCCAAACCCCGCTATTCCGTTGGGAGGTCATGCAACTGCTATTGGATATCAAACCACTTGGTGCTCAACACTCTACTCACTTGTCAGAAATTACAAGAATTCAAGGACAAAAAGTCAGATTTGGTTTGCCTTTAGGACCACAGACAACTCACGTAGACTCGACTAACGTAGGGTCCACAATGCCTGCCCCACACAACACATAAAAGGTACCCTTTCATTGCTCAACGGTCCCTCAGGTGTCACCTTCCTCTAGGTGTTATATCAGTGTGTGCGTAGAAAGATCACTCAAACCTCGGATCATCTGCCTACAAGCTTTGTTTTTCCAAGGCTTACAAATCTTGGCTGTGCACAACCAATGGCTCCAGGGATTCACTTCGGTCACTGTCTAATCGGTTACTTTTCCATAACAGGGTTCATAGGCCACTACACTTGGGTTGAATCAACATCAAGGAAACATAGCTTCTCAAGCGTGCAACTAAGGATTCGTGATGCTTCAGTGCTCTATTAGTCTTACTTAGATCACTTGAAACAAACTCTGTCACAGATTTTTAACACAATTTTAGGATGCTTAGGCTTAAGCTAAAAGCTGGGTGATTCGATACCACTAAGTTGCCTACATAAATGAGAGGAACGCATAATAGCTTAACCTTCTATTTTCCTCTTTGATTCATAGTCATGACCATGAACCAGAGCTTAGATCCACTTTTTGCTCTCACTATTTAGGTTTGGCTTCCTCTCAGGCAAGGGTTGACTTTTTCTCCATAGATGAGAAAGATAGATTGGTCAATGGGTGATTGATTGAATGAATACTTTCTTGCACACAAGACAACGTGGTCTCTCCCCATACACCTAGGAGGCAGTCAAGTTAGTTGACCACTTAAACTAATTCATTGATTGACAGACTTACTGACACGATTACTGCGCCAACCCCCAATTGAGTATAATTTAAGGATGACATCAAAGTATTTGATTGCTTACCCAATAAGCAAGCTCCCATCCCTAGTTTTGTAGTGCGATTGACACTACTCTGTCACAAGAAAAACTACTCTATCACAAGAAAAATGAGACCCACACCTTCCTTTCCCCAAGACAATAATTAATTCAACTACCTTCCTCTTGGAATCATTAAATGACTGGGGCTCATGGGCCAAATTGACATCTGATTGCTCATCACTCCTCTCTAGGACTCTTGGCTCTTATCTATTGGCTTCATGGATTCAATACGTCCCTTCCTAACCTTAGGATAATCATGTCCCTTTCTCTTGTTTCCTTGCACAGTCAGTTGTGGATTTGATTATTATAATCATGCACTTGTATAGATATTTACAATGTTATTGTGCTTGACGAATGCATGGTTCACTAACCATACTACTTGTGGATATACACATATTTTTATTCTGGATGCCCATGGTAGGGATGAAATGCACTGCTTTGGTTAGCTTGTCCACCACCACCATGATCGAGTGATGTTGCTTTGCTGTCATTGGTAGTCCTGTAATGAAATCCATAGATATTTCTTCCCACTTCCACTTGAGAATTGGCATTTGCTGCAATAATCCTATTGGGTGCTGGTGCAACTTTCGCTTATTGGCACTTCTCACCATAGTTACATATATAGTGTCGATGAATATATCGTCCGGGGATCGAAATGTAACTTATCGGCAACAACGACGAAATATATCGTCGAGGGTTCGGAATGTAACTTATCGGCAAATGTCGTAAAGAAAAAAATACAAAATAACCATTTTGTTTCAATTTTTTTAACATCTAAAGCAACAACAACATCAAATAAACACATTGCTACATAAATATGAAAATACAACTAATATATAAGATGCATAAGATGTCAAATGGTGTATCATGATCACATATCAACTATAAACCTAAAATACTGAAATATGTTCTTGATGGAATGATAGAAAATCACATCAAATGATCAAAATAAATGTCTTTCAAGAGATGAATCATCATGACTCATGAGGCATCTAGATACTACATAGTACAATGATAAATAATAGGAATCATCAATCCCCTCTACCCGTTTTATAGGCAAGGGGGACTATTCTTCCTCTAGAAGCAATAGGGGGTCCTGTAGGTGCTTTGGATGAGTTAGGCATCAAATTGGAAGCTTCAACTACTCGGGCTATGGTGAAAGGTAATGGGGTTGAGGTGGAAACCAATGTGAGTTATCTCGTCCCATAATTGCATATAATAAAAATTATTTCCTATAATTATTTCCTATATTGGGATCCTATTCATTGAAAGCACCCTATGCCCCCCACCTCTAGGCTCTAGCCCTTGTCTCTAACTCGAATCTCGAAGTTGATCCTCCATTGACATAAGTCAACACTCTATAATTTTGATGAAACATCCCATGCTTAATGAGTGAAAGGGTTCCTTTTTATTAAGGTCATGATAAAAGATTTCAACAGTGAATGCCACCAACATCAAGCTACATAGAGGGGTTGATGTGCTTGATTAAATGCCAATCCCATAACCTCATACTTGATAAAATCCAGTGGAATTGTTGCCATCTTGAAATCCTAAAAACTATTAAGTCTATTGAATTCTGAATGGGATCTAAAATTCTACTTTTTTCATATGAAGTTCGATGAGGTTGGAACCATTCTCAAACATCCTGAAACAAATAATGGTAATGTTAAAAATTCAAGTAAAAGGATAGAAAATGAAAGTTAAGGAGAATGTCACTTTTACTTTAAGAATTTAATATTACCATTATTAATTTAAGAATTTAATATCTCTGGTTTTAATAACACTGCCAAAAACTTAACCCATGGATTTATTTCCCAAATTTCATGCAAATTTTTTAGCAGGGCGATATTTTCCAAAATATCGCGATATATTCCCAATATATCGCGACACATTCAATATATTGCGATATATTCAAAATGTCGTAAATGTCGTGATTTTTAGTGGTGATATATTGGCAAGGGGAATGACTAGCGATATATCGTCGATATATGTAACTATGCTTCTCACATCTATCTATGTACTGCGTGATATCCCTCTTCATCAATGGCTAAAAATATTCCTTTCTAGTTGTTATCATCGTCTTCTAATAACCTGGGTGGCCTGAGTAAGGTGTTTGATGAATTTCATCCATCATTAGCTTCTTCAATTCTGCGCAGTCTGAAATGTACACCTGTCCTTGGAACAGAAGAATTCCATCTTCTTTCAATTGATATCCCACATACTTCTTGTCTGGCTTTGCTTGCATAAGTTTTGTGTGCGTTTGCACATACTTGTCATCTTTAGCTGAGACCTTGTTGACTCGTTCTCTGAGGTCAACTCGACACAAGCTCATGGCTTCAACATGATATTTTTTGGTGAGCGTGTCAACAATCTTGTTCTTCTTACCTTTGACATGCATGATGTCAAGATCGAATTCACTTAGGAATTCTAACCATCTGGGCTGTCGAGTATTCAGATTCAGCTGATCAATAAGATATTTTAAACTCATGTGATTAGTGCGCAACTCAACCTTTCGACCAAGCAGGTAGTGTCATCACATCTTCAATGTGTGAACTATGGTTGCTAGCTTCAAGTAATGCGTCACATAATTCTTTCCATGCTCTTTTAACTTTTTGGACTTATAACATATGACATGCCCTTTCTGCATAAGTACTCCCCTGAGTCCTTCAATGTAGGCATCTGTGTATACCACGAAATCTTTATCCGGATCTGCGATCTTCAGAATAGGGGCACTGGTGAGTAGTTTCTTAAGGCGCTAGAAACTTTCCTCACATTTTTTAGACAAAGCAAACTTCACATTCTTTCTCTACAGTGACGTGATATGGTGCGTCACATTGGAGAAATCCTTAACGAATCTCCTATTAGGTCCTATAATATCTTGCTAATCCCATGAAAGATCACATATCTGTCACATTCTTGGGCGTAGACCAAATCACTATCGCTTCAATCTTTTTAGGATCTATTGAAATTCCTTTACTGAAATAACATGACCCAAATACTAAATCTTCTTATGATAAAATTCACATTTGCTTAGTTTGGCATACAACTTATGCTCTCGGAGCACCTACAATACCATTTTGAGATGCTCTATGTGTTCTTCCTCATTCTTCGAAGAGATGAGGATGTCATCTAGGAATACCAAGACAAACTTGTTCAAGTACTGGCTGAACATCCTGTCCATGAGGCACATGAAAGTAGCTAGCACATTGGTTAAACCAAATGGCACAATGATGAATTCATAATGGCCATACTGTGTTTTGAAAGCTGTCTTATGGATATCTTCCTCCTTGATTTGGACTTGATGATATCCTAATCTTAAGTCAATCTTGGAGAATACTCTGGCTCCCTTAATTTGATAAAAGAGATCATCTGTTTTGGGCGATGGATACTTGTTCTTGATTGTGACCTTATTGAGCTGCCTATAGTCAGTATAGAGTCATAAGGTTCCATCCTTCTTGGAAAACAACACTGGCAAACCCCACAGGGACACGCTAAGCGTAATGTAATTCTTATCCATCAACTCTTGAAGTTGCATTTTCAATTCTACCAACTTTGTAGTGCTCATCCTGTAAGGGGATTTAGACATTGGGGTTGCACTTGGCACCAAACTAATTGCGAAATTGATATTTCTCTTAGGCAATATTCCTTGAACTTCTTTTGGAAATATGTCCTTATATTCCTGCATTGCTGGGAAATCTTCTAGTGTTAGACCTTTATCCCTTGCGGATATTGATACATGAACTGTTCTTCTTGAAGTATCGGTCCAATTGTGACATTGAAACATGCCTTATAGACACCTTCTTCTGCTCACCTTTCACCAGTCGAGGTCTTCCTTCATCATCAAGGCATTCCAGACACTTAATATAACAATTAAGCTTGGTTTGGTGTTTTTCTAGCCAATCCTTGCCAATGAGAACATCGTACAATCTGAGTGGTAGGATGTTCAGATTAGTTGTGCTGGGCATATCTTCCGACGTTAACAGACATCCTTCTACCACTTCACTTACCTTCCTCTTTGCCCCTATGGCTAACTGAGCTAGCCACTACTTGTCATGCTTACTTTTCTTAAATGAGCAACATTCGACAGTCTTGGGATGACTATGATTAGACCCTGGGTTTATTAAAATAGAAAAAGACTGTGCAACAATCTTACCTCCAACTTCAACTACGACTACTTCATGGTCTGCCTGATGATCATCCAAAGCTGCATGAATTCTAGGAGTTGATCTAGCTGTCCTCCATCATAACAACTCCTTTAATGTCATGAATCTTTCGAGGTTATTCCTTCTTGTGAGGGCAATCAAACAACCTATGATTCTCTCCACATCCCCAACATTGCATTGGTTCTCTGGGCCTTCTGACGCCTAGCGTAACATGCTAGAATTTGCCTTGCACTGGATGGTCCCATTGAACATTCCTTGGTTGATCCCTGTAGGGTACATGTCTGTACTCTTCTTCCTTGGATCAATCCTTCCCTTGGGCTTTCCTATTCTTCCTTGATGCTCCTCAGCTCTGCCCTTGTATTACTCATAACAATGAATAGACTTATGGGTAGCATCATCTAAAGTCTTGGGCTCCACGAATTTAATTCTATCTCTATAATTTTTGGGCATCCCACTTAAGAATTTATGAATCTTTGCCTTCTCATTTATGAGACAATCGACATATCGGAGTAGCTCTAGGCACTTGTTCACATATTCCTCCAATGGACAATTGTCCTAGTTTCAGCTCATGGAACTCCTTGCTCCTACTGTCACAATATCTTTCAGAAAGATACTTCTGCTTGAAATACTTTCCAAACTTCTTCCATGATGATCATTCGACCAACTAATTTCTTGACTCTTCTGCTCACTACCTTCTTTCCTTTGCTATAATGGTCTTTCCGTGGTTGCTAGTGTGTGCACAAAGGAGAGTTTTTTAGGTAACACATTAATAAACCTTATAATTGCTTTAATATTTTACCACAATGGGTCCTTTATTGCACTCGGAGGCCTAGTGTTGAAACCACTGCTCTAGTACCACTCTGTCACGTCCTTGGTGGCCCATTCTGACCACGGGGGATCTTTTTCCTTTCCTTCTTCCTTTCTACTTCTGATGCCAAGTCCATTCTATGTTTAATACCGAGTTAATTAACTGTGCAACAATCTGCGCCACATACTCTTAACTTAGTGTGCTACACATTGCACACATCATACTTTAGTCTCTGCGCACCTCCGCGCTCTATCAATTCTCTAGCGTGTTGACACACTACGCCCGCGAAATTAGACTGTCGTGCGATCCAGTGCACAACTGTCTTCAACCACAACGCGTCTACCACTGCGTAGAATAACCAAGAACTGACTACTTAGCATGTAATGACAACTCACTAGCTTTCTGCAGAGTTAGCGTTATATGCATAGAGGGACTTCTTATTTAAATCATACATTTAAAAGCAAGCATTCATAAGGCACATAATCGTATATTAACATTTGGACATCAAGAATCATGAATAATCAAGCTAAGCCACTGATATACTCAATCATTATTTATAGCATGCATCTCCTCATTCATTCAGATCAACATTCACTCAAAAAATGGAAATAAGGATACATCATCAAATAACACTTATCTTGAATGAAGCTTGTTCAAGCAATTGACTGCGTAAGAGCAATGTTCCATCCAACTATAGGCTCTCTGTCTAGCATATACACTTTTTGCTTAGAGGCCACATTCGCAATGGGCATGATTACCATAAGGAAAGGGGAACTATTCAAAGCTTTCTCTCATAGTCAAATAGGCACAAGGTCATAACCAATTCAACCTCTGCTGGGTTAACTGGCTATCACAGTCACATAGTCTTAATCCCAAGCCAAGCCAGCCTCTATTGGGTTAATAGGCTGTCATAGTCACATAGACTCAATTTCAAGCCAAGGCAGCCTCTGCTGGGTTAACAAGCTCTCTAGGTGGTCTGAAGGGAAATGCTAACTAGCAACTCACCACAGAGTTACAGGAACCTCACACAAACTTGGATAGACTAGGGTCCACAGTACCTTCCCTGTACAATACCAAAGAGGTACCCTTCACCGCTCAACGGTCCATCAAGTGTCACCTTCCTCCATGTACTATACCAGTGTGTGCATAGAAGGACCACCCAAACATAACTACTCCACTAGGAGGTCTTAACCTTCTCTAGTCTCTTAGCCAGTGTTATGCTCTACACCACTATGGTACTTAAGTTAGTGGGCTGCTAGGCCTTGTTTGGGTTGGGCCAGACCTCCAAAGAGGTAGAGCGAGGGTTAGGGAGGGCCCCAAAGGAGCAGGCCATGCTTGGAAGAGGGTTAGCGGAGGTATGTTCTAGGCCAAAAGGGGAGGCCGAAGGTAAGAAGGGACAACCCTAAGGCATTTGTAGCAAACTAGGAATAGCTTTGAGGGTTGTTTTTGGGGATTTAGGGTAGAATTAGGACTGTTTTAGGGCTTTTTAGGGCAGAATTTGAAGTGTTTACAATTTATGTATTTTCAGGGTTTCCTGTGATTCCGCCTTAGGGTTTTTAGGGCTTTAATGGATAGATCGAATTTGTAGGGAAGGAGGCCGAAATTTTAGGGAGGCGTGAAATTGCAAAAAAAAAATATTTTTGATTTTTAGGGTTTTCAACATAAAATTAAAGACCTAAAATTAACCTAATTTATCATGCAAAATGCAAACTAACCTACCCTAGATGCTAGTTTTTAAGGAAAAGGTGTTAGGAGCTGGGACAACAGTTTTAGGTTTTACCCTAACCCTAGGGCATCCAAGGACGTGGCGAACCTTCCTTTGAGAAGCTTGTCCTATGTTTAGCAACAAAAACTAAAGACCTAAGTCTCTAACCCTATAAGGACTCCATAAAGGACGTATTTCTGTGAACCAAGGTGACTAAAGTTTGAAAAATGACCTAGCCAAGACAAAATGCAACCCTAAAAGCTACCATTTAATCCATGAACACACATCATTCATTAACACTTAACAAATAGAGATAAACAAAAGCCGTAGATACCTCCTTGTGCAAGTGTTTAGCCAACAAATCAAAGCATCACCTTTAGCAAAAACACAGAACCATAGAAATTTCAAGAAATTGCTTCCAAACCTAGAAAAACATCTTCCTCAAGAGGTGCGCATCACTTCCAAAGAGCCCTAGCTGGGTAGAATAAGTGCATATTGTTTTATTCCACTTGTCTTATGTTCAAATGAAGTGAGGAGAGGTTTATTTATAGCCTCTCACACTCACTTTACGAAAATATCCTGACCGACATGATATTAAAATGTCAATTTGAAATTATAAAATGACAACTTAAAATTATAACAAAAATAATATAAAATAATCCAGTTTATGGGTAACAGGGGTCTTTTTCCCAATCAATCTGTTGCTCACATCAATCGTCTCAGTCAATTAGAGTCTAACAAACTGCACACCAAACTCAGTTCACCTGAGTCAAACCAACTACTCATACAACTCAGCCAGTTTGAGCTAGACCAACTGCACATAAGGCAACTTGTGCCAATCCTGCTCAAATGAACCAACATGTACCAAGCTGCTTGTGTACTTTTTTGAAGATCACAAGATGAATAAACAATAGACAAACCAAAAGAAACTCTATATCATGTCATCACATAGCCCTCGCAACAAGATTTCCAACGAGCTAAGAGTTTTGTAATTCCGATTTCGTATGAGAAAAGTATGCCAATTTAGTGAATCTCTTCAATTCTCAAAGATGCCCAAAAATTTCTCCTCCACAAAGTTTCACACGTTTCTCCAAGAGTTGTAAAATACCAAAGAGAGACTTGATTGATGAACAAATGAAATGTTTGATATTCTATTTATATAGGTCGTGGAGGAAAGTTAGTACCTCAAACTGGGCTGACATGCAATTCAAAATTACAAATAATTAAATTCTTTTTTGTTTGGTCGGTTGACCCAAAAAGGTGGGGAACACCAACTTCAAAAATTCATCTCTTCAGCCGTAAGGAGTTAGAAGATGCTCCACATATCAACGGAAATGGATTGATAATGACTATCTCCCTATGATGGGTTTATCTGCAAATTTTTGGTCTAATACCCTTAAATTCTTCAATTTGTTTAGGACTTCAAAGATTCCACTCATAAAGGTGCCAAATACCATGTTACCTTATGCGTAAGTTCCAAGGTCAATGGCTTCAATGGACATTATCAAAGGCTTGAGGGATTCGATGGTCTTCACATTCACATAGTTCATATCAACAAGGAGGAGGGCTACACCATATACTCATCATATCAAGGGTATCAAGGACCCCAACACCACCAATCAAATGGGAACAAAGACTTTTTCAAGAATATCATCATCATATTCAAGGTCTCCATATCATTAAAAACATAACCAATGGTTCCACTATATATCTTCATCACAATAAGAGTACCAACACCCCAAAAGAGGGGTACAAAGACCTCACCACTAGTTTGCAACACCTTATGGGCTTCATATGCATGATCACAAGGATAAAACATGCCAATGACCATATAGCGTCCAAGGGCCATCAAACCACCATATGTGTGGGTTCAAGTCCCAAACTTCCAAGGACACCAAGGACCCCATAAGAATGAGTTCCAACATACCACCATAAGTGTGGGTTCCAAGACCCAAGTCTCCACATGCAAGAGGATCAGTCTCCACATGCAAGAGGATCAAGATCTAAGCTTGTGGACTCAAGGACCCCACAAGAACTCAACAACCTCAAGACCATCCAATGCAAGCAATGGGCTCCTACATCAGCACATCAAGGGACTTACACACATGAGCCACATCATACATCGAACAACTAATCAAGAGACCAAAACAAGTACAAGCATAACAAGCATCACAAAGATTAGTAACCAAAGATCAACCATGATCAGGGAACTCGACATTGGACTCAAATGGGACCAAGATACAACTTAGGGGTAACCAGGGACTTTGCGATTGTTCCAAGGCCTCCAAGGGCTTCAAGCTTGGGCTTGGACAAGGTCAAAAGGGCTCCTTTGACACAGACAACCACAAACTAAACACTAACCCTTGGGGGCTCCACAAGGGGCACCAAGGACTCAACACTTGGCATAAATGACCAGACACCGTTGGCATCAATGACAACTTAATCAACAGTTACAACACTAGGGGGTGACACTTTGTCTTTGGCTAGGCATATTAAGGACCATGGACCATTTAGTGTTGTTGGACGAATCTTTGACCAATGATCTATAGTGCTACCATAGATCTCATCTAGGGACAATTGATCAACATTTATCCCTTGTTGAAAGACGGGTAACACAGAGCAACATCTTATAATTTATTATTGTCAAAACATTCATGAGGAAAACCATGGATCCCCTAAAACTCAAGAAGAAGAAAAGTGTCCTTAAGCATAACACCCTTATCATAACCCATTCCTTTAGTTTCAAAATCTTCAATATGAGGTGATAAATCATAAAATGAACCATAACCATACCTCTTACTGGAACAAAATAAATGGAGTTGCCAAGATGAGCTTCAAAGCCTTCAATTTGATGAATGTGGTCGCCTCTACACCCAACATAGTCTTCAAATCTGCAAAGGAACAAAGTCTTCGTCGCTTCATGGTGCGAGAAGAAAAATCTACAATTGGAGTCTCTGACAAAATGATGAAGCTTAGATTTCAGGTTTCAGGAATTGGACTTTCTCCCGAGCAATAGTGCGAAAAATTGTTACCTCCCAAACTAGCATGTGTGATTGATGTTCCAAAGATGCATACTAGCTCGAGGGGAACCAAGGAGAACAAGCCAATGTCATCACACCTATCCGCTCTCAATTTAGGTTGGCTCATCTCCAACTCAAGGGGGTGTGTTCCGTAGGGTTAGGGTTTACTAGGGCAAAGGCATTGAGGATCAAGGTGATTCCAAAAGGGTTTCCCTAGAAAAGTTTGTAGCATAGAGATATACAATGGTGATAGGAGAATAAGGTAACCCAGTTCAAAGGACCAGTGCCAATCCAACCTCAGGAAAATGGAATCAATAGGTCGCTAACTTAGAGGGTTTCTTTGGAATGACTGAAGAAGTTTCTTTGGACGTAAGGGTTTTCCTTTTAGCCATTGGATTAGGTCTTGCCCTCTTCTTAGCCAATTCATTTGTATTTCCTCACTCATTTTGCTATCACTTCAACCCACTCGTATAACCTTGTTTGTATTGTTAGCATGCTTTATTTGTGAGGTGGGAAATATCTTTAGTATTTACCCCTCCCCTAAGTCTTTTCTGCTAGGTGGCCTACTTTGCCTTCTTTTTCAAAAACCTTGGTCTAGCTCCCCTCACCCTTAGGATCCTTGGTTGTTTCATGAAGATTACTTGTTTATCACCACTCTTACGACCTTCATTGTTTTGGTTCCTATCCAACTTCTTGTTGCTTTTTCTAAGGGGTAATCTTTAATCAAATTAATCAAGCGAAAAGAGAGGATTTAGGAAGATAAAGGTAGATTACCTTTTGAAGGTGTACATGTTTGGGTATCTGGATTTTGATTTTCAATGGGAGATTCCTTGTTAGATCTACTTCTATGGACACTCGAGTATCTGATTCCATTTGTTGGGTTACCCCTAGTTGCATCCTAAGATCCCAACATTGTTGAAATGAAACCCTTTCCAAGTCCCCAAGGGGACTCAACATTCCACTCACATTTCACCTAATTATCTGCATACCACTTATCGATGTCCATACTTTTTTTTTAGAAAGTATAATATTACCACTTGCTTTTCCAAGGTTTCTACTTGAGAGTTCAACATGGGACTTGTCCTTAGATCAATGTTGAGTTCCCTCATCATTGCTTTTTCTACAAGAGATCACATATTTTTTCGACTATGAAATCCACTTCTTCCTAATTGATCAAATCACTTTCAAGTGGTGAAGAGAGTGTCTCCCGCTCTTTTTTTCTAGTATATGTTTGTGCCTCCTTGCAAAGAGCAGGCGAATTCTCATTTGGCCTATTACACCTCTTATTGTATGAGGTTCCACATTGTTGTTTCTAGCTGGTACCTTGGAGCATCTTGATGGACTTGGGGGTATATACATCTTCATGAAGCCTTTTATCTTTTCTTCAACATTTTGATGGAGATATTTGGTGGAAGTTGCGTTAGCAGCTTATCATGTATCTTCATCTTGTTGGAGGAACTCTTTTTTGGTTGATTATTATTAAGGAGATCAGCCTGTTAGTTCCCCCTTGTCATGTTGTTCTAGACATTGCTTTCACTTGTTTGTTGCATGGTGAGTTCATGTCTTTTCCTTGTTGTTTGTGTTCTCTAGCACAATTGGGTACTTTACTAGTGTTTTGACTTGCTATCACTAACTTTCATCACCTTTCCATCATTCTACCTAGGTACCTTTCATATATCATCATTTTCCCACTTTTTACCTTGGTATAACCCATATCACATTCACATTCTTTCATATCCCCAATCCCAGAGGGTGCATGAGTCATTTCATCCATTTTCATTTAGATTTCCCTTCATGATTAACCTTTTATTCGTCATTTTTAATTTAATAACGTTTTCCCTGTGTGAACATGCCAAAGTGGGTTGGGATATTTTTATTACTGATTAATTAAACCTTGTGTTGAGTGCTACATTATTGCCTATTAATATTTATATGTTATAAACCTTCATTGAGACTTCATTCCCTAAGTGTCATCTTAAAATGTTATAAACCTTCATTGACAAGACATGAAGGTAGTGTTCCCTTCTTTGGCACACATTTTGGGGCAAATGCAAAGAAAAACATAATAAAGTGCATTCACTAGGGATATCAACTTATGACTTATGTGGTGGAACACTTGAATGCAGTTGTCCCATTTTGGCACTCATGTTGAGGTGGCTAAAATAATAAAAATAAAATATATCTATAACGAATAAGAAGTAAAATTTATGGCTGCCCCCTTCATAAATTTGTTGGGCACAAATGTGGAGGAGGTTTTTGAGCTTTCACTTGTTTTAAGAGGTTGGTTATGCATGCACCCTAGTCTTTTTGACCACTTCCATGAATTCACACTCATTCATTCACCTTACCTTATTTACTAGGGGTTAGACTTGCATCTTTGACTGGTTTTGTTCACACTTTGTTTCATCTTGTTGAGAGTTAAAGTGGCTTTGAACTAGTTCATCCTCTTTTTGGGGGAGAGAAGAAAGTTCACTTCATCCATTTGACTTGTCAACCATGATTGGTTATATCTAACTAACTCCAATGATTTTTTATTGTTGTACTTGTCATGGAGTTATGTAGAAAATAATGCATTGTTTTGTATGATAGATCTAGCCGACTCTATATAAGGGAGCTTTCTCTCCCTTGTATATCAAATGATTGAAGGCTAATGAAGAAATGAAGTATCGTGGGTTGTCGTTTGCTTATGTTTATGCTTTTCAATTTTGTTGCTCATTATTTGTAGATTTCTCTTGTTATCACACTTATATAAAGGTCAAATAATAGTTTTAATTTATTTTTGGTATAGTCAATGTGAGGAGGTTCTCCCTCTTTATCTATTTTCTGTTATAGTTCTGCTTTATTTCCCTTCTTTTAACACACTTAGTTGCTGAAATGGTTTAATAATTTAGCCTATTATAACAATACTTTCATATATTTTTGGTGAGTGGCAAATCTAGCCCTCCAACAACTACAAAAGAAGTTCAGAATCTTGCATGCATATCTTATTTACTGGTGATAAGGCATCTCAGGAAAAAATGTAAGATTTAGAGTGTTGATAAGGTCCCCAATTGTTGAAGAGTTGACAACCGCAAACATGAAGAATTTGTGTCAAATCCCAACCAAGATTGACTTGCATAAGCAATCCTTCAATGAATGTAGAAGTCCATAATCCCACATGCATGCCTTGTATTGACTGATTATAGAATGTCTCAGGAGAATCGTTTACTCAGGAGGTATTGCAGATGCAAACATGAAGAGTCTACCCAATGTGATGCCCAAATAAGAGGTATATGTGAATGTGAGCATGGCAAATTGCTGTCAAATAGAAAATACTGTTTCTATGTCCCAGCCCTAGCTTGATATGAGCAACTTAAGACAGATTTCCATTGCTTAATCGTAGCTATCACTTGCACATGGATGTGATGAAGGCATTGCCATCCTCTTAAGCATTAGTAGATTCTATTTTCATATTCCTTGTGAGAAAATCAATGATTCCCCCATTTACAATAATTGTCTAAATGAATGTTGCAATGTATATATTATACTTTTTAATTTTATGAATGTATCACAACTGTATTTTAGTTCTTTAATTGCTGTTGGCTCTTTTGTTATTCCTAGAATTTGGGGGAGATTCCAATGGTCCCTAAAAGATGTCCGCTCATCCCCCAAATTTGATGTAGCATAGAATATGAGATAGTTAAAACATACATGATACAGTATATATTAGCTAATATATTCATAGTGAGGACTCATACATCCTGGGATTGATTTTGCAAGAATACTAGAGAGTTAAGTTGCACGATACTGTAATGTCCCCATTTTTGGATTCCCCTGTTCTGCAGTCAGAGGTGGCTTTACAAGGAGTAAAATGAGGATAATAGTGGGATCGAGTAATTTGGAGGAGTTATATGAACTCAGCCTAGCCCATTGTCCCTTATTCATCTAGGATCATTTCCGCATAGTCCGTTCAAGATTCCCTTGGATTCCAACAATTCGCGTAAATTGGGAGAATTATTGGGCATAAGTTAATTAATGGCATGAAAAGTGTTATTTGGGGCCTTTTATTTGAAGGAACACTTTAGTATGATAGCTTGTTGGAACCAGGATGAAGAGCTTTAAATGACGGGAAGATGAAAAAGGGAATTAAATTAATAATTTAATGTCACTGAGCTGAAGTGACTTTATAAAGTGTTGTTGGGAAATTAATTCAGAAAATGACTATTGCAAAAGTCACTTTATTAATTTAAATGGGTTGAAAAAGGTAAAATTGGTCCAAGGAGGTCAATATAAAAATAAAAGGATGAAAATATACTTTTTCATTAAAATGTCATTTCATATTTAATAAATGAGAAAAGTGGAGAAGAGGAATTTGAAGGGTCACAAGGGCCAAAGAGAAAATATAAAAAGAGAGAAGCCCATTCTCTTATTCATTCTTGTCAATTTTGCATTTTGAAAATTGAGAGCTCTTGAGTTTCAAACTTATCTTGAATGAAACCCTAGGAGAAGGTGAATGGTTTTGGTAGTGAGACTATATATCCTAACCATTAATTGAGGGGAAATCACTTCACGTTTCAGACTTGCATTTCATTGTCGTAGTTCAAAGTTTGTGTTTATTCTCAGATTCGAGTTGGAGAGCAGTTTCAGTGGATTTTGGGAAGGGCGTTGGCATTCTTTGGTTCTCAAGGAAGGGAGCACTGTTTGGGTTATCTTCTTGGTGAAAGGGCGTACTTGGCACTGGAAACTCCATTTTTGTGAGGGTGCGCTTGGTTCAAGAAGCAGCTGCCACCAATATTGCGTCCATGAGAGGGGTGCACTCCCCATTTACCATATAAATCGTGTGGTGGTAGACTGTAACTCATCTCTGCTATTTAAAGTCACTGTGTGGAGTTATTGCCATCCAAAGCTGGGCGCACTGTTAGAGATATATATTTCTGAGTTTTCTTCATCAAAAACCACCTTCAAATCACTAAGGGGAAATGCACATATTCGCTGCTTGGGGTCCATTCTTCCAGTGGAACAAACATTTAAGATATTACAGTGTTTGGGAGTTAAATCCTGTAGCTGCTTATGGAAATTTAAAGGCATGTTCACTTCAGCAGTAGAATTTTTTTGTATGGTAATAGATCTTGCAAGGGAAGGTCGTGGTTGTCCATAAAAGAACTGTTCCAAATATTTCTTGCTACCTGTGGTTCCACAAAATTAATGCTGCTGTCCAACATTTTTCCGGGCATGTAACTTGTTATTTCAAATAAATTGCATATCTGAAGTGTTCCTTAAGTTTGGTTATTGTATTTTGTTATTACTGTTGAATATCTATTTGTACAACATAAAATGCTATACATTCTTGCTTGTTAAAACTACACCATAAACTAATCAAATGGGTACAACAGTATTTTATAGTTGACAGGCACAAGGTTACTTGGGAGCGGGAAGTGGGGGCGGGAGATGGAGCGAAAAGCGAAATTTTCAAAAGATTCCAGTTTGGGAGCGTTTTTTATATAATATATTTTTAATATATTTTGATGCATATATGCCAACAAATGCTTGTAGAATGTTGAATTAGTTATGGAAAGCATAAAACCATGAAATAAACCATAATATGATAAATCATAATACCATATAAAATCATTCATCAACCATCAATGATTGAATAATATACTATTGAATTCGTCAAACATAGCTCCATTATCCATAACATCGAGTTATCAACCTTACAACTTCAAAGTTCAACTTCAAACTTCAAACTTGAATTGCCATGTAATGTTCACAAAATATACCATAATAAATATAAAAGAGTCAATGACTCAAGTTCCCGAATCTCAACAGTGTAGAAACTTGAAAGTACTGTAAATAAGAAAAGACAAGAAAAGTAGATTTTATGGATGTTCCTCCTTGCCACAAGAAATTTCTAATTTCGTTTCCCGTGGTCTATGAACAAAGGGAGCGGGATTATCATCCCCAGTAGCCACCAATGTTGAGCGGCTTGAGTCACTTCCAAGACTTGGTCCTGCATGACCCCCCCTTGCTGATGTAGGTGGGGGTTGTGAAGTTGAACCTCTAGGAAAATATGGTGCATCTGGAAACAAGGTACAAGATGGCGGTGCCATTGTTGTTGCTGCATGGTAATCCTCATCGCCCAAAAGCTCATCCTCCAAGCACTCTAAAGTTAAGGATCCATCCTCCAAGTTATGCTCCTCCGGATTGTTGTCCCAAGTGACATATGATCTATTGGTTTTGGCCTGCTCACAGTAATGAGTCGACAACCTCAAGTTGTAATGTACATAAACCAAGCTTTCTACCCGATTTTCATTTAATTGGTTTCTTTTCACTCAATGGATGAAGCTATAGGTGCTCCAACACCTTTATGCAGAGGAACTGTTTACCACCTATGAAAGCACTTTGGTTGCCAATTTATGCAAATTACCAAACAGACCAATATCACTGAGGTATCTGCTTAATTCACTACGCAATAAGGCACATTCCTCTTCATTAGGGACCAACTTGTCTATAGTTGCCATGTACCCAACCTGTACCTCTGGATCTATGTGGGGATTTGTCCTAACCCCACCCTTAGGTGCTGGTTTGGCCAACCAAGATGGAGAATAATATTTTGGTGTTAATACATATGCTAAAGCATGCAATGGAAGGTTGAGATGTTCCCACCTTTTGACCACATGTGTGTGAATTTGGTCATACAGGATGGGATCCTTTGATTCAACAATATCTTTAATCTGGCCCAACATGCTATCCATTTGCTCACACACCTCCCCAATTACCGACTTATCTATATTTATAAACCGAATCATGTGATAAATGGGCTTTGTGACCTGCAAAACAAACTTGACACTTGCCCAAAATTGACCATCAAGAACTGTGTCTTTCACATCCGAAAAATCAAGCCTGTCAGATGTGGATGTAGCCCTATCTTTCAAGACTTGCCATGATTCACTTGATACGATGCTAGCCAATGCCTCTCTTACCTTCAAAAGGCACATGAAGGTGAGGTAATATCTAGCAAATCTACTCTTTGGTATCTTTAATAGCTCTAACTTTGAGTGAGTGCGGAAAATGCTATGGGCATTGCTATGGTTGGTAATAAATCTTATCATGTGCTTTCCCTTTTTGTACAGTTCACCAATCCATTTGTATTCGGTTTCCTTCAATGTTGAAAAAGTCGGCCTCGACAAAAATTTGGCGAGGGTCCCGAATAAAACTTCTCGGCAACATCTGCGAAAAAATCGGGAAAAATCAGCAAAAGTTGACAAACAATAAAAAATAAAAAATACATTCATTTTTTTAAGAATTTTGAACATATAAAGCAACAATAACATCAAAAAAACATATTGGAACATAAATATAAAGAAAGTTCTGATATATATCATCATCATGTAGTCATGCCAAATATAAAACGATACATCAAAGTCGATACTAAAACATCATACTCTTCCAATCAAGGACACAAAAGTGTATAAAGTTTAAACAATACAAAATGACATCACATATATAAATGTATCTAAGGAAAACTAGCATCTAGTTATCTAATATCAATTCCCTCTTCCCCTTTTACGGGAAAATATCATGGGTCGTTTGTTAGGCCTGCCCCTAGCACTAGAAGTAGCAGCAGAAGACCCTGGCTTTGCATCTAATACTGGACACTGAGTGATGGATGGAGGACTAGATGTATCAATCGCTGTAGAAGGTGGTGGTGATGCTAGCACATCACCCTCCATGGTGTCTCCAACCACCTCTTCCTCCTCCTCTTGCCCCTCCAATAGCCATGCAGGTGACTCCTCCATGATAGGAGTCTTAATCTCCACCTTCCACTTAGGAAATATATCAATATTGTCCAAGGAGATGGCATTTGCATCTTGTTTTTTTTTGTATCTGTGTCATCCACAAGCGAAGATTGTAATGGACATACACCAAAGCATTAAGACGTGTGAACTCCAGCCTGTAAGAGGGTAATAAATTTTTTTTATGAGTCTAGAGGGTAATAAATTAATAAATTATAATATCTTAGAGGATCATAGATTCATAAATTGCATTAAAATTTTAAATGCAATTGCTTTGTTGAAATTCTAAGTTCTAAGTTTTTAACCTTCTGCGTCTCTTTGCATGTATTTTTTCAAATACACTCCAATTCTGCTCACATTCCGAAGCTGTATAGGTTTGGCTAAGGATTTTGATGGCAAATTTTTGTAAATTTGGTGTCCTCACACCATAGGTTCGCCACCAAGTGGCTACACCAAATAAGAAAGAAAGATAACTAAATTACATTTCATTACATTCAACTTTAGAAAACTAAAATAGGAAATAAATATAAATAAATCATAATTCATCTTTCAAATAAAGGTGAAAACTTAAAACGCTCTAATAACTTACTTGGCATGAAATTGGTCCTATCATGAATAGCATCACCAAAGCTAAATACTCCAGTACCATCCTGATACACCTTTATCTCGTGATTGACTGCATTGCGAGTCTCATAATCAGGTATCATCCTTTGAATACAAGTGAGAAGACCCTCCAAAACCTCAACATCAAAATCACAATTGCATCTGTAGGCAAATGCGGGGTTGAGGAAGAGTCCCGCTGCATGAATGGGTCGATGAAGCATCCCAGTCCATCGACTATCAATCAAATCCCATAACAACATGTGCTTGTTATGCCTTGGGGTACCCTTTCCCACATAGAAATTTCAAATGGCCTCTTTGGCCCTATCCATGGCCTCATATAAATAGCCCATTGCGGGCTTATCACTATCAACAAGTCTCAGAACCCTTACTAAAGGTTCACTCATCGAGCACACTTTCTCCACTCCTTCCTAGAAGGAGTCAGTGTACACCAACTTGGCAATGGTTTTTCCATCCTCTCTCATGTTGCAAGCACAATCACGCCACTCATCACAAACAAACATTTGCTTCAACTCAAACTGACATTGAAGCAAAGACTGAAGAGTAATAAATGTGGTGGCAAAACGCGTGATTGTAGGACGCTTCAACTCCTTGTTTTTAGTGTGCCTCCCCATGAGACTAAGAACAAAAGCATGGTTGTAAATGAACTTGGGGATGATCCACCTTGATAAAGGGAATTTTCCCCATATCCTCCAACATCAAATCAATGTAATGAGGTACGTATAGAGTCCAAAACAAACAGGGGTACCTATCCATAAGCATCCTGCCAGTAGCCACATAATTAGCTGCATTATTTGTAATAACTTGCACAACATTGTGCATCCCAATATCCTGGATGAACCCATCCATCAACTCGCATAAAAGTGCTGCATCTTTTACATGTGTCGATGCATCAACTAATTTTACAAACATGGTACCTTTAGGACAATGTACCAAGAAGTTGATAAGGGTTCTACCCTTATCATCTGTCCACCCATCTGACATAACTGTGCATCCAGTGCTCTCCCATGACTGCCTAAACTCTGTCAACCTAGCACCGATGTCCTTCTTTTCTACTTGAAGGATTGGGCCCCGCAACTCCTCAAAGGTGGCACTTTTATACCCTGGGCCAACTACTGCAATGACATCACACATCAGCTGCCAAAATGGATTGTTTTTAACAATGCTGAGAGGTATGTGACTCCAGTAAAGACGACTTCCCATTACCCTATCTGCTTCTACCTTTTTCGATTTCTTTATAATTGACTTGATAGAAGGCTGGGATGCTCCACCTTGATAAAGGGAATTTTCCCCATATCCTCCAACATCAAATCAATGTAATGAGGTACGCATAGAGTCCAAAACAAACAGGGGTACCTATCCATAAGCATCATGCCAGCAGCCACATAATTAGCTGCATTATTTGTAATAACTTGCACAACATTGTGCATCCCAATATCCTGGATGAACCCATCCATCAACTCACATAAAAGTGCTGCATCTTTTACATGTGTCGATGCATCAACTAATTTTACAAACATGGTACCTCTAGGACAATGTATCAAGAAGTTGATAAGGGTTCTACCCTTATCATCTGTCCACCCATCTGACATAACTGTGCATCTAGTGCTCTCCCATGACTGCCTAAACTCTGTCAACCTAGCACCGATGTCCTTCTTTTCTACTTGAAGGATTGGGCCTCGCAACTCCTCAAAGGTGGCACTTTTATACCTTGGGCCAACTACTGCAATGACATCACACATCAGCTGCCAAAATGGATTGTTTTTAACAATGCTGAGAGGTATGTGACTCCAGTAAAGACGACTTCCCATTACCCTTTCCGCTTCTACCTTTTTTGATTTCTTTATAACTGTCTTGATAGAAGGCTGTGATACTGGTCCAACAAAATGGGATGAGAGCCCTTCCCTCTCAAGAGGTGAAGTTGTGGAGCCCCTCCCACTACCCTCATTGATAGTGGTAGATAGAGATGCACCTACACTTCTTGCTTGGCCAAAAGCTACAAGCTCAATTTTGTTTGCAGCGATCTCATCCTTCTTTCTATTTTTTTCATGGATGGCGTCATGGGCAGATCTCATGATTTCTGGGGTCACTGCAGTACAAAGGCCAACATCATGGCCAGGTAGTTTGGCTAGATGGTATTTCAACTTGTTAACCCCTCCCGAGATGTGATGCCCACATAATTTGCAACTCAAATTTTGCATGTTTGTTCCATCCTTGGGCTCACCATTTTGCCAAAATTGATCTAATATCTTTGGCATTTTTGCTGTTGGAATGCTTCAACTCAAATGCAACCCTAGGGCACAAAAAAAAAAAAATTACATTAAACTCCATTGGAAAAAAATAGCAACATTCTAGCTTAAAAACTCAGACCTCTAAATTTAGATTTTAAGCCATGAAAGATAAGAAGAAGAGGGTGGCTAAGAATTGAAAAAACAAGCATGCTATTTTCCATTCTAATTTTTTAAACCCCCCTTTTACATTGACTATTTTTTTTTTTGGGCATGGAAATCAATGGCAAAATAGAAAAAAAATAGCAAAGAAATATGGAAGAAAAAATGCAAGAAATCTTTCAAACAATCCATGAAAAAGATAGAAAAACAATGGGATAAAATGTACATACCTGTGAGAATCTTGAACACTTTCTCCACAAAAATCGTTGATTGAGATGGTAAATGGTGTTTGAAAGCCTCCAAAGGTGTTGGTGGTCTCCTCAAGCCCTTCTCCTCCTCTTCCAATAAATCTATTTGCCAAATGACAAAAAAAAACTGATTTTTCCCTTCTAAAATTGCGGATTGAAGGCCTAGGCGCTTTTTTCCTCCACACTTTTTAAAAAAAGTGCGACTTTTACTCGCTGAAAAATCGGCTTGGAGTAAAAGTTGTGACTTTTCCGACTTCTTGTGAAAAATCGCGGAGGTTTTCAACACAGTTTTCTTTCAACTTAATAATGTCATGCATCAAAAGGTTCAATGTGTGAACCAAACACCCAGACCAAAATATGTTGGGGTATTTATCTTCAATGATTTCTCCTGCTGCCTTACAATTAGTAGCATTATTTGTTATGACTTGGATGACATTGTATGGACCAATAGCTTCAATGTTTTTGAGTAGGAGTTCTGCAATGCTCATGCCCGTCTTGAATTTATCTGAGTAGCCATGTGTCGAAAGGAAGACTGCACTAGTAGCAGAGACACCAAGAACATTTATCAATGGCTTATCTTTCACATTTGTCCAACCATTTGATACAATTGATACCCCATACTTATTCCAAGCATTTGTGAATTGCCCCAAAGCATTTTGGATCTTGGTTTTTTCCTTCTCAAGCCCCACAGTTCTAGCTTTGTCATACTTGGGGCTCTTGTATCTTGCTGGGGCAGTGCGGATGGTCTCTACCATTTCATGCCAATAGGGTGAGCAAAGAGCATTGAATGGTATGCCACTTGCATAGAGAAACCGAAACACTTTTGAATCCATGTCATCCCTACCACCTTGATCAAGGAAATCTGATATTGTCTTGCCACGTGATTGCATGGGAGAGAATCCACTGCCTTGGGTGGGTGGGCCTCCAGTTCTTGGTGAGCATGAAAGGTGATGATCATCTGATGATTTTTTTGTTATGCTTTGTGCTTCAAATTCTTCCTTCTATAGATGGCTCTTTGTGTTGATACCACATGTGGGAAAACACAAACTCCTATAGTTTTTCTTTCATCACATGGCATGTGCCCACATAGATGTCTTCTCACATGGGTATATGAATCTATGTATGTCTTTTTACAATGGGGGCAAACAAATTTGGTGGTTCCACCCCCTCTACCTCTTGCTTGACTTGTGACATATTTCTACAAGGATGTGGGGTCCTCTTTGCTTTTCTTTCGGTTTTCCTCCTCCTCCTCCTATCCATGGTATGTGCCACTTCTCACTTCTTCATCCTCTCCCTCATTCCTTCTCCGGTTTCCAACCACCATCATCAAAATAACAAATGGAACCAACAAAATAAACCATAAACCCATCATCATGGTTGATGCTAGATGGATCTACATATTTAACCTGTTTCCTGCAATAGAATGAGGGAGGAACTAGAGATTTAACAATGTACATTACTACATTTTAATGTATAGAGTCTAGAATTTATATTCCAAGGCCAAGCATTCATCATTCATGAATCATGATTGAAATTAGAAATCAAAGGTCAAAAACTTTCAAAATTCAAACACAAAGCAAATGTCAAATCAACAAAGAAGATTGTAGAGCCTACCTCTTTGGCACTTGCTCTCCAATGATGGCAGCCTTCTCCTCTTCTCCTCTACTATTCTCGGACCTCCTCTCTCCTCTCCTCTTCTCTTCTCTTCTCTTCTCTTGCAAAGTGATAATCAACTTGGAGAAGAGGGATTTATCCCCCAAATCCCTCCTCCTTCCCTCCAAATACCCATTGATAGACACCATCCCCCTCCTTCGTTTCCTCTCTTCTGCGGGCGTCGTGTTAGAGTGGGAGCGACGGCGGGAGCGACATGAGCGATGATGGAAGTGAATGGGAGTGGTCCGGGAGCGTTCAGGGAGCTATCGCTCCCTTATCGCTCCTGGACAGAGCAGGGAGTGCATCAAATTGCATGGGAGCATGCTCTGAAAAACGCTCCAGATTGGGAGCGATCCAGGAAGTGCGTTTTCGGTTATCTCTCGGAGTGCTTCCTTGAGGAGCGAGCTTCCGGAGCGGGGGCGAGGCGGGGGGGGATGTTTCCCCGTAACCTTGGACAAGCAATTACAGCAGTACAACCGTATTTTATGGTTGAGAGACAGTTATAGCAGTCATACACTAAGTGTTTGTCAAAAAGGTCCATATCAAATGCCCTTATAAAGTGGTTCACAACCAGCCTATAAGTGAGGGTACAAATACCATTGCAAAAATACTGATTAGCTCGGCTTAACTCAGTCAGTTTCAGAGCATAGTAGTGTGCTTGAATCCCTACCGAGAGTCTTTATTGTTGCTACAATAATTACCTTTCCAAGTGTTAGTGAAGTTATAAATACTTAATGGACAGTTAGGTGAAAAATTTGGTAGGAGTGAGGATTGTGACATCATAGTGGTATCAAAGCATAGTAGAAAAAGTGTTTGTCAAAAGTACCATACCAAAACATATAAGCAGTTTACTTAGAAATCAACCTAGATTTAGCTTGGGACATTACAGTGCTATCAGAGTTGGTGAGCTTGCCAGCCTGTGAAATCCTGGAAGCAATGAGAGAGATCTTAGCTAAAAATGTGAAGGGGATAGCATCACTTCAACACATGCTTCGGTATTGTAATCTCTGGCATTGGGTGATGAGGTATGTGCGGCATTATCCTTTCGGGACTATTATACCATCAAGGACAGAAGCTGGCCCAAGGAATTTGATGAACATTCTTTTAGAGGCACAAGGCAAAAATTAAAGGGAGATGTACAGAAAGAAACACAAAGACAGAAAAGGGAGGGTTGAAAAGGGTTGCCCAATTACCATTTTGGTCACGTCAGTAGCAGAGTAGGCTAATGTGGAGGCCGCTGAAAATTTTAAGAGGTTTTGGAAGAGCAAAATGGCACTGTGGTTTGTAATGGAAAATAATCAATTGTTGCCAAAGTGTTTGATCATAATGCTATCCCACCTTTTTAAGTTTGCATGGTATCATCTAGTGAGTCATGTTGTTTAGAAAAGGGTAGTGTTCTTACAGATGATAGCAAATAAAAAAATTTGTATGAAGATGATAGTTCCCATGAGACTCACCATTTGACAAGGCAGTTGAAGGTAAGTGAAGACATGATTATGGTAGCCATGAGGCATTTTAATGATACGCAGGCATTAGTGGTAGATCGTTGTTGGAGAGATGCAATGGAACATGATAGTTTGGGAGGAGAGCCTTCCCTTGCATTTTACTAGGTACTTCGAGAGGCATTAGTTCTGATGAAATCTAAATACTTACACCTTCTTTCAGACAGAGGTCATCATCTCATGCTTGATGAGGTGTACCATGATGCGCTCAAGGGAAAGGAAGAAGTTGACAAACTTACCATGAGTTTGGGATGATCGAGGATTTTTTGAAGAGCACTCAAAGGGCCCTTCAAGAATCAAAGATGCAGGTGGAGCAACTTCATGTGGAGTTGAGTTGGTTACACCCTCCATCCTACACTGCAAGAAGTCAGTCGTATATGGCAGCCTTGATGCAGGTGGAGGTTGGTAGCACTAATGATTTGATGGAGGTTCAGACTTGTAGGCATTGGCAGAAAGACATGACCCTGTGGTTTTTGATTTTTCACATATTTTGCATTATGCAAATCATGAGTCGGCTCTTTTGGAGAACCCATTGAAGGCTCAAGGCAGAGCCACATGCGACATAGGTGAGCACGATCCGTGTGGATTGACCAACATGGGAGTATATGCATTAAAGGATTGGGTGGAGAGGTATATGGCAGACTAAGTCACCTGACATAAGGACATGGGACACAAAGGACACATGACACAAAGGACACGGAAATACGAGTGTCTAACACAGACACGGTGACCCCCAGAATCAGGATATGGAGGACACGTTACATATGTATATATTTTGAAAATTATATAAATTAAAAATATAGACATATAGATCCATTTTTTTTAGAAACTAGAACATTTACAAATATTCAATAGAAATTACTAATTAGAATCAAACACATTACACATTCTGTCATTCACAAATCATAATGGGACACAAAGATGATAGCTCAAGATGTTGAAACATTGATAATGAAGTGGTATGCAAGAGTGTATGGAGGGGTGGGATTCCAATGAAGTGGTATCTGTCTATTACAGTAACTTAGGTACACACCAGTTTTTAATTTTAAATGCTTTTATAGATTCATAACAAATCTTCCTCTTGTTGCTTGGATTGAGCATTGGATATCCACCTTCAAGCACCTTTGGCTTTTATTTTGTTTGCTCAGATTTTGTAGGTAAAGTTGCGATATGGGTGGCAAGGATATGGAGCAATTTTCATATAAAATTATCTCTTGCCCTTCCCTAATTGCCACTTTTGATGGATGCATATTTTATCCCCTCCATGTGCTCTTGCATACATTGAAACATACCACTTCATTGCAATTTGGGACACAATGTCAATCCATGACAGTGTGGGGCTCCATGACATTGCAGGACATGATGCCAACACATGTTCGATGTATTTCTTTGTGTCCCAATTCCAAGACATGAAAAAACACGTGTCGGACACGATGTCAAACACGACCCCACGCGACACGACATGGGTTTTAGACGTGCTCGGTTACTTAAATGGAAGATATGGAGTCACACTGGGATTCAGGTTCAACTTACATCAATAGAGTGATGAATGGAGTAGCGCATGCAGGATACCGGCTGGCACAGGATGTTACAATTGTATACAACAGGACACGAGGAGACCACTGGAGCCAGTCGGATGAGACAGGGGGCATTGTGACCATTACGAAAGTCTTTTATTTTGACCATGTGATCAATGCGTAGAGTGCACTGGAGAAGACCCAAATTCTGTTCGGTTGGTTCATAGATATTTTTACAAGCATTGGAAGTGGCGGACTTCCAGTTTCGTGGTATAATCTTGGCATTCCTCATAGTGATAGTTTGCTTCAGATGACAATGATGATTAGAGGGGTGCAACGTTAACAGTGGAACCTTGGGATTACAATGTTGGATGTCTCGATAGCTAATATAGATGAGATTGTTAGGATTGGTTGCTTGGAAGGGCAGTCTTTTGAGCAGTTGTGTGAGTTTGTATAGCTCATGATTGTGTGGCGGATCAAATGCAACCAGGAGGATTCTTGGGTTAGGACCTTGTAGAGCATTGTTAGGAGTAGAGAGTATTTCATAAATGTCAGGCTAGTGTGGGACCCTAGTGATTTTACCACTTACAAGCAGGTCAGAGAGAGGTTTGCATGGATAGACATTGCGAACGTTGCGTTGGGACATATGGGGGAGAGTACTATTTGTTAGCAGGATAGTTCAGGACACACTCCTCCAGCATAATTGATACAGGATTTGGCCATTTCAGAGCAAAGGAGGGAGCGCATGTTGTTAGATTGCATCACAAGTTTACCCAGGTTGCAGAACACAGGTTGTATGTATGCAGTGATTGACCAGTTCAAGCACTTCCCATTGATTTCTTCGGAGTATGGGGCAACACAAGTGACAGAGCCAACTAGTGGAGAGATGTTTAGAGTCCTTAAACAGTTCACAGTCATTACCAGTGACTGGGACAAACTTACTTTTTCGATATTTGAGGTTGAGTATGGAGGTGGATTTACAGGACATGACTTCACCTGGATGCCTATGCATACCACTATCCATGGTAGTAGGGTCAATCCTTACAGGTATTTAAGCTTGGAGTTCCAGGAGAGGAGGATGTAGACAGGGCATGACAGTCGGATTGTTATGATTAGAGTGGCGCAGTGTCAACATGGTGACCCTTTTTAGAGATTAGCTTGGGACCCTGAGATTCCAGTATTAGATAGTTTCACAACGGTCAAAGCGGCAAGAGCCAGTTTTTGTTTTCACGAGATTTGTTTCCTAGTAGAGCAGTTCTTTGAGGGGTTGATCGAGTTGTTGTAGTATCAAGTTGCTCTACTTATCGACAATAGTCAAAAGGTTTCATGTCACTACCTTGTCGGACTAGGTATTGAGCAAAGGATGCTTCATTTCTTTTCGATTGGTTTGGGACCCTGGTATCATTTTTAGTGTTAGTATGATTTCATTTGTGGAGTATCAGGGTGTGATGACATTGCTTGAGGACAAGCAATCTTTGGGAAAGGTGGACTGTAATGTCCGCATTTTTGGATTCCCCTGTTCTGCAGTCAAAGGTAGCTTTACGAGGAGTAAAACGAGGATAATAGTGGGATTGAGTGATTTGGAGGAGTTATACGAACTCGGCCTAGTCCATTGACCCTTATTCATCATTAGGATCATTTCCGCGCAATCCATTTGAGGTTCCCTTGCATCTTGACGGTTCCCGTAAATTGGGAGATTTATTGGCCATAAGTTAATTAATGGCACAAAAAGTGTTATTTGGGGAATTTTATTTAAAGGAACACTTTAGTATGATAGCTCGTTGGAACCAGGACAAAGAGCTTTAAATGACGGAAGGACAAAAAAGGGAATTAAATTAATAATTTAATGTCACCGAGCCAAAGTGACTTTATAAAGTGTTGTTGAGAAATTAATTCATAAAGTGACTATTGAAAAAGTCACTTTATTAAATGGGCGGAAAAAGGTAAAATTGGTCCAAGGGGGTCAATATAAAAATAAAAGGATGAAAATGTACTTTTTCATTTAATGTCATTTCATATTTAATAAATGAGAAAAGTGGAGAAGAGGAATTCGAAGGTTCACAAGGGCCAAAGAGAAAATATAAAACGAGAGAAGCCCTTCTCTCATTTATTCTTATTTATTTTGCATTTTGAAAATTGAGAGCGCTTGAGCTTCAAACTTCTCTTGGACGAAACTCTAGGAGGAGGTGAATGGTTTCGATAGTGAGACTATCTATCCTAGCCATTGATTGAGGGGAAATCATCTCGGGTTTCTCACTTGGATTTCATTGCTGTAGTTTGAAGCTTGTGTTTATTCTGAGATTTGAGTTGGAGAACAGTTTCAGTGGATTTTGGGAAGGGTGTTGGCATTCTTTGGTTCTCGAGGAAGGGCGCACTGGTTGGGTTATCTTCTTGGTGAAAGGGTGTACTTGTCACTGGAAACTCCATTTTTGTGAGGGCGCTCTTGGTTCAACAAGCAGCTGCTGCCAATATTGAGTCCATGAGAGCGGTGCACTCCCCATTTACCATCTAAATCGTGTGGTCGTAGACTGTAACTCATCTCTGCTATTTAAGTTCACTGTGTGGAGTTATTGCCATCCAAAGCTGGGCGCACTGTTAGAGATATATATTTATGAGTATTCTTCATCAAAAACCATCTTCAAATCGCTACAGAGAAAGGCACATAGTCACTGCTTGGGGTCTATTCTTCCAGTGGAACAAACATTGAAGATATTACAGTGTTTGGGAGTTGAATCGTGTAGCTGCTTATGGAAGAGTAAAGGTGTGTTCACTTCAGCAGTAGAAAATTTTTGTATGGCAGCAGATCTTGTAAGGGAGGGTCGTGGTTTTCCATAAAAGAACTTTTCCAAATATTTCTTACTACATGTTGTTCCACAAAATTAATGCTGCTGTCTAACATTTTTCCAGGCATGCAACTTGTTATTTCAAATAAATTGCAGATCTGAAGTGCTCCTTAAGTTTGGTTATTGTATGTTGTTATTTGTACAACATAAAATGCCATACATTCTTGCTTGTTAAAACTACACCATAAACCAATAAAATGGGTACAGCAGTATTTTATAGTTGACAAGCAGTTACAGCAGTCATACACAAAGTGTTTGTCAAAAAGGTCCCTATCAATTGCCCTGATAAAGTGGTTCACAACCAGCCTATAAGAGAGGGTAACAAATACCATTGCAAAAATACTTATCAGCCCAGATTAACTCAGTCAGTTGCAGAGCATAGCAGTGAGCTTGAAACGCTGCCAATAGTCTTCATTGTTGCTATAATAATTACCTTTCCAAGTGTTAATGAAGTTATAAATATTTAACGGACAATTAGGTGAAATTTTTTGGACGAGTGAGGATTGAGACATCACAGTGGTATCAGAGCATAGTAGCCAACGTGTCTGACAAAATTCCCATACCAAAACATATAAGCAGTTGACTCAGAAATCAACCCAAATTATATATATATCACGTTTCCTAGTCAATATAATAATATATATATATATATATATATATATATATTATTGTATTGACTAGGAAACGTAAATATATACATAAGTAGCATTATGAATAAGTAGCTTTATATATAAGTAGCATTATATTGAAGCTTTGAAAGAAAGCATTATGAATAAATGAGCAAGGACATTTAAATGACAAGGATTGTTCCACCATCGCTTGTATTGTGATCGTCATAACTAGTGTCACCGACTGCTTCCTTGTTTAGCTTTTTCCTTTACCTCAATCTCCTAGGGACATCAGTCAACAACCATCTAATTTTGATGAAACTGCCTAATCCAAGTCTTAAAATACGGCAGAAAAAGCGTAACATGCCTAATCAATGATTTTGGCTTCAGTGAAGGGTACATTTTTTCTAAGGCCGTGATAGAGGAGTTCAACAGTCAACGCCACCAACATTGGGGTACTTAAAGGCTCAGTGCTTTTTGATTAAATGCCAATACCATACCATGAACATGATAAAATCCAATGAAAATACTGCAACTTTGCCAATTTTGAAATCTTGAAAACTGTTGAAAACTGTTAAGTCTGCTGAATTTTGAATTGGATATGTAATTCTACTCTTTTATATGAAGTCCAATGAGGTCGGAACCACTCTGAAACATTCTGAAACAATTAATGGTTGTTGAAATATTGTAACTTCGAAGAATATTCTAAATGTATTTTACTGATGTAACCCATGGCATATTTTTTATTACTCCGTCGGGATGTTACTATTGTATTTGGTCACCATAGAGTCATGAGGTATAACCTCCATTGTAAGTCGAGTCAATAGTACCCTCTTGAATATAATATAATACTGTTTTGTGTCTTCCTAGGTGAAGTCGGCCCAGTAAGTTTGTTTGGGCCGACTTGTTAGGGTAAAAGTCTAGTGAAAAACAGAGTATAAATAGAGGAGCTGTGTTCATTAGAGCACACACTTGTGTATAGCACATAGGAGAGAGAGAGAGAGAGAGAGACATATCTGCTGGGAGAAGGAGCACCTGTTTGGGGTCTTGTCTTTGTACTTTTGATACATCTATATAGAGGAAGCTCTGCTGGGTTTTCTTCCCCATGAGTGTTTTCCAGGATAAATCTGTGTGTCCTTTTGTATGGCTGTGCTTGTCTTTCTTTCAGTGATCCTTTTGTATATGGTTATGATGTTATGATGCTAAATGTTATTAGATCCTGTATAACCATTAAAACTTAACAATGGTAATGTTTGAAATTTAAGTAAAAGGGTAGAAAATGAAAGATAAAGGAGATGCCAGAAGGGTAGAAAAGGAATGATAAAGGAAATGTCAAAAGGGTAGAAAAGAAAATATTGTTAACTTTTCATAAACCAGATCTTTTTGCAATTTATTCACTGATTTATACTGAGATTAATTAAACTCTGAATAAAAAATAACAACACGCTAATTTACTTAACAAATGATGCACAACGAAAATTCAACAGGAGATCATCAACACATTTGACACTTTGGGTTTACCCTGGAAACCTCAGTTCCTGGGGAAAACCAGCAAACAGTTTGTCTTTTATTGCAAATTTGTTAAATAACACTTACAATTTACAGAGCTCCAGAGACCTTACTGACTCTCTCCCACTACAATCTGTGCCCAAACCCTCAGTAAAATGACAAAGCCTAGCTTGAGTGAATCCCTCTCTCCTAAGCCTCCAAGAGAATCCCTTTCTTAGATCTGACCACTCGCTCTCAATGTATCTAACACACACTGGCAGTGATCAGATGGTCTGATATCCACAACTCTCCATAGACTCTTTTATAACCTCAACCTCATTCAAAACCACTGGCACCCTATCAATACCGTGATACAATACCACTGGCTCAATACTGACCCTTAGATCTAATCCAATGGCTGGGACTTAATCTCTCGTTGAGATCGCTCAAGTCATAGATCAACGGCTACGACTTAATCTCTCATTGAGATCACTTAAGTTACCTTTTTACGTTTACATAAGGTGTTATAAAAGTCACCTTTTACAAGGTTTGTCTAGAGAGTTTCTTCTCGGGTCACTTCTACATGTTAGACACCCCCATGTAGAAGTACCTGTCTGAGTTACAAAATCTAACAAAGATAAAAGGCTAGAAAAGGAAAGATAAAGGAAATGTCAACTTTTTCTTTAAGAATTTATCATTGCCATTATTTGTCAGCATTTTTGGTTAAACCTAGTTAAAATCCAAGTCAAAATAGGCAGGTTTAGAGAAGGAGACATGTCATATGGATGTTGGTATGGTATGAAAATGCTTTTCCGTCTGTACACGATGCGTTTCATACATGTGGCACGCGCTTGTACGGCCAGAACCACATTTTCAGGCTTTACCAAACGCGTTTTCAGGTCACAGCAAATACGTTTCTACGTTTCCCTACCAAAGTGTTCCTGGTACAGCAGCCTGTATGGTGTTTCCTGCAACATAATAGAGAGAAAATGATTAATGTGCAAAAATATGATGTCTATTTATTCCTCTCTTATAAGAAGCAAGGAGACTTATCCTATCTAATGGTCCCATTATGAAAATTTAACTGGTTTGCCATTGATTTATTCTAATTATATGACATACTTCCAACAACCTGTATATGTCAAACATATTCTTTTGATGTAAATTTAAGCATTTATTCCCTAAGATTTTTGTTATATAATGTTAATTGGGCCTTCCTAATCTATACCATTTTCAATTATTTTTTATGAGTGTGTGTAATGTTAATTGGGCCTTCCTAATCTATAGCATTTTCAATTATTTCTTGTGTGTGTGTATGTTTGGTATGTATGTATATTTGTATTTATTTGTGCTACTTTGTATAAATATTAATGTATGTATCATCTTACTTCTCTGAGGAAAATCTTAAAGCATTTGGAACATAGCTTTGAATTTTACCCCTTCTAATTTCAGTGAGCATGGGCATCTTCGACTGTTGTGGACACTTAGTTACACAAATAGAAAGTAGCCCCTAGCAGCATAAATGACTACTTTAGCTGTGTTGTGAAATAGAAGTATTGTCAATTGTATTCGAGTAAACAGTGTTGCACATTGCCCACCATTTTTTATTGTTCCAACTGATTGATTTATATTTTTTGAAATAGAATTGGACCATCCTTTTGTGGTGTGCATCTGGAAAATTAGTAATTACATCAAAATAACCAAGCTATAGATTTATTGTTATGTGTGTTTGGATGCTTATGTTGACAATTTAAATGGCATTCAAATGCCCATCTATTTTCACTTTTACGCTAGTGATTTTCCTTAGAGAGAGGTGTGTTTTGACCTAGCTGAAGGGTGCTCTTTGAAGAGTTGCCCTCTATGTTTCCTATAATTCCTAGTTATTCTTTGCATTACAGTTCTCCTTAGATATATATTTCCATTATGCCAATATTCTTGAGTGTGTCCGACATATCTCCATTGTGTTTTTTGACCAGGATTAGCGAAACCTACAAGTTTTGCAAAAGCCTAAAACACAAAATAGATATGGAGTTGCTTTTATATTAGTATTCATCTTGCTTCAATATGATGACTTGACATGTTAAATGTTTTGCATTTATCATTTTTATCTAACTTTGAAAAATCATAATTGCCTTGTTTCTTATACTAAATGTTAGAAATTATCATATGTAAACCCAATAATAAAGTGTCGCACAAACCCCACATTGGGAGGAAGCATACCTGCCAAGATGTGGCAAAGAATGGCACCTTTTCTACTCTCAAATATAAATCAATAGCCACATCCAGCAAGCCCCACATAGGGAGTGAGCATGCTTGCCAAGATTTGAACCCAGGTTGTTGCCACAACAACTACTCCAAGTTGCTTCTACACCACAGCCCGATAGACTGTACCCATCTATATATTGTCACGGATTTACATCGTTAATTTTAGTTTCCATTCAAGCATTATATTCCTAAAGGAAACTTTGTTTCTGTTCATGCATTATATTCCTAAAGGAAATCTTTGTTTCTATTTACACATTATATTCTTTATGAAAGAGGCATATTGATGATTGTTGAAGTTATAATGAGAATGTTAATAAAGCAGAAGTTAAATTTGGATATATTTAACTGAATTAGACAAGTTGAGCTTTCTTAAATTTCACCGAGTTAGATAAGATAAATTTTGTAAATTTCTTATTATCATTTGTATCTCTGCATTTTTGTTAACTTTTTAGCATCGGTGTTCTAGATTCCCATTGGCTACTGATTGTACTTTCTAGTCCTGTTGATCTATTTCTTGCTTATTTATTGGATGTTAATAAATTATCTCATCTTATGCTGAGTTACTCGTTACTTTTGTGGCAGACACGAGTACAAGCATCGACACTTTCCTTTCCTGAACTCATTTCAAAGCTCCCACAAATTGGATATAGGGGCCTATACAGAGGCTCCATTCCAGCAATTATAGGACAATTTTCAAGGTGAGTTTTGGAGAAGCATGATGTTATGCATTTCAAGGTGTTTGTGCAGAATGTGCTCTTTTGAGAACTTTTTGTTTATTTGTTAATATCCATTATTGATAACCATGGAGTATATTCCCTTTTGGTAACTAATTATTTTTTGAATATTCTTCACTAATAGCCATGGATTGCGTACTGGTTTTTTCGAGGCAAGCAAAATGTTGTTAACACACATGGCTCCTACACTGCCAGAAATTCAGGTATTTTTGGGCGTCAGGCATTTAGACATCTATTTGATGCTTTTTGTAACCTAAATTGATGTTTCTTTGCTCATGTTCAAAAAGTGATCAATTTTCCTAGTGCTCTAATTGTGGTTTCTCCATTTTCTATCTAATAATATTGCTTTATTTAGATTTTTTGAGATTATATATCAAAATTCAAAACATACATTCAAATATCCATTTGTAAAAGCTATGAAACATACAAATACAAACAAATTGCATGGGAATGATCACTGAAATAAAATTGCAATTGGCTTTATTTTTTAACCTTACAAGGTTTGCTTCTCACAGTTATGAAATAGAAACAAATGGCATGTGAATGATCACCAAAATAAAATTGCAGTTGGCTATAATTTTTAACCTTAACAAGGATTTGCTTCTCACACTTATGGGCTTGATATGGCTATGGCCTTCTATTTGTATTTTGTATATTTCTTGTCACTTCACTTTCTAAGATTAATGAATATTGCAGTGAAAATGATATATTTCTTCCAGGAACAATATTTTGCGTATGTATGAATAAAGTTTGCTGAATTTGCATCTAGATAAAATTATGTAACGATAGTGTTACTTAGTGATAAAATTATTTTGTCAGAGTTACTTAATGGACTTAACATTGGAGATGTGGAGATTGACATGAGATAGTGTGAGAATCAAATGGAACAGACACAAACACTAATTCTGCAATACAGATAAAATAAACAAGCACTTGGAAAGCCCAACTCTTGAAGAGAAATCAGCGAAGAGTGGTGCAACCCTAGAGAGACAAATAACCCAAGTACAAGTGTGCTAGAAAGAGAAAAAGCTATGAACAAAAGAGAGTGCAACACTTGAGGGTACCCTTGGCAAATCACTTTGATAGAAGTGAGAAAGAATCACATAATATGATAATGATAAATTACAAATGACAGTTGTGTACACTGTATATATACACAACTTGAAAGATAGTGCGCTTTTCCCAAGAGGAGTTATGAGTCTGTGTTTACAAAGTCAAACTTAGCCGAACCTAGAAATCTAAAATGATTACAATATAAGCTTGGCCATGGCTCAAAGTGGAGCTTACATCGTTTTCAACATCACCCCATTATGTTGATGAATAGGGGGCATAAGGAAAATGATTACTACAAATGAGTGGGTGTATTGATACCCAACTCAATATAAACTCGACCATCCTAGAGATACAAATGAGAGTGGGTGTATAGATACCCAACTCAATATAAGTGTGCTTGTGGCTGAAATACAAGTGAGAGTGTGTGTATATACCCAACTCAAAAATAAGGTTGGTGGTGGCCGAAATACACATGAGAGTGGGTGTATAAATTATTAAATACCCAACTTTATATAAGGTTGATCATGGCCACAAATGAAGATTACACCCCCATTTTCAACATTGCCCCTTCATATGAATAGGGGGCCATCGAGAGAAGGCATTTCATCATAAGAAGATTCACATCCCCCCCATAATGAAGAACAAGAGCCACCTAGAGAAAACATTACATTTTGTCCCTCTTGAACATGATATCTCCTACCAGTACGATTTCTAGCGAAGTTGGCCTCTGTCAAAGGCATAGAAGAAGAGACTTATGCAGGATAGGATTGAAAGGAGTCATCAATTAGGTCCTCGTCATTATCATAATGTGAAGGAGAGAGCCCACCGAAGTATGTTGACAATCATTTGGAAATAGTGAAAAATATCCTAGTGGATCTTGAACATGAACCTCATCAAACAAGCTAAGGAAGTACTTCGCTCCCCTAAGAGAACGATTGAACATAGGGCCGTAAATGCCATTATGAACCAACTCAAGACGTTGAGAAGAAAACCTCACATCACAATAACCTGCGACAACCAATTTAAAATCATCATATATGTCCTTTACAAGCCATTGATTTGGGGAAAATTCCTATGAAGTTGAGGACGACCAATATATGGAGTGCACAACCGAACGTGCACTATAAATTTGTCCATCAAGTTCAACAACACAAAGAAGAAGGATTTGTAATGTCTTTAGAAGTTTGTCTTGATAGACCCATGAGAGGGACTCTAAGAAGTGTACAGGACTTCTTAGTGGGTCTATTCAACATTAGAGCTCTATGTGTGAGTAGACGTGCATGTGAGGAGATGATCGTCATGGACAACTTTTCTAGTGAAGAAGAAATAACCAAGAAGACAAGTGAACCATTGAAGAAGTCCTAGATAACACTGAAGAAGTCCTAGGATAGAGTGAAGCCAAGAAGTGCAAGTGAGCACTAGAAGAGAAGGAACAAGTCGACCCCATCAAAAGTACAAGCCAACTTAGAGGTGAAATAAAGGTGAATTAAAGTGTATAAATAAAGTGCTCAAACATTTCATTTTGATCATCATCACAACATCTCTTCTCTGCTACACTAGTGCGCACTTTCCAAGGAGGTCTAGCGAAGGTCGAAACGAGCATCTTTTGAAGGTCCTCATCATTGCTAAGGGTTCGCTATCTTGTCTAGGGTTTCTTGTGTGTCAGAACACACTTTTTTATGTTCTAAGGTTTTATCTTTATGGTGATGTACTTGAACTATTGGACCGATTTCTTGTAAGAAAAGTTGTTTGGGTTTTCTCCCAAGATTGGATTTCTTAGGGGAAAATATTTATGTCTATTGTGCATGGTTGTCCTTCTATGATGTTGTAACTTGTGTTTCTGTTGCAATTTGAAGTTGAAATTTTTCAGTTTATAATTATTCAATGATAACAGTGGGATGAAATTAATGATTGGAAATCATTAGGAAGTAATTATGAAGATCTAAAAATTGTACTTCTATAAGTAATTCAACATGGTATCAGAGCAGTATTGAAAGATAGCCATTAGACAACTTTCTGCCTAAGTTGCACTGAAACGGATACGGATACGGGGAGGGAAACAGATACCACAAATTTTGAAAAATGTGGGATACCATACGGTAAGGAAACGAAAACAGACTTATATATATATTAAAAAGGCCATGAGACATACATACTTTAGATTACCATTCATCAATTAGATTTAAAGGTAGTTGTTTCATTTATAACAATTAAAATCAGCTAACTCAAATATTGTCTTAAACAATATTCTTCTATCTCAAGTGTCATAGATAAGTCACCCGCTCGCAAGCATTTAAACAGGAACATGTCAACTACTTCTAAACATCGATTTCAAACCCTAAAATTACTTGATGGATGCATCCAAATGTTACCATCTGACAAATATTACGTTGTTTACACCTCTAGAAAAGTGTTAAAATTTGTGATTAAACACAATTTTTTTATGTAAGACAGACTCAACTATGTTGTTTCTAGGTTGGTGCACTCACTGAAGAGACAATCAACTAGGCAAATGAGAGTCAATTGACCAACCGACTGGTTCCAAAAGTGACTAACTGACTCGCTCTTAAAGGGCCTAAATTCATAGGATTGGCTATGATTTGCAACCGACTTGGATATTCAAATTTGACATAATCAACCATGTTTTAAGGGGATTAATTAAGCACACAAGTATAAATAAGTGAGCTCATGTTTTAGTGCAACTTAGGTGTGAGTGTGATGACATGCAATATTGGACTCTATGCAATAATACTATCTCTAGACACCAATGAGTTTCCTTGGATATGTTGTTTATGTTTTATGGTTTATACTAATAAAAATGCTTGCAATAAGATTAAAATATCACGTGCACATCTTATGGAGAACTGGCTAAACGATGCACCATCATAATTCTCTCCACAACATAAGGATAAGGATATGAGTGTACTAGCAATGGAGTAAATAAGGCCATAGGTCAAGGGTTCATACTAATTCAAAAAGGAAAAGAAGAAAACTGAAGTTTGTTGGAAGATTATTGGAAATATGTGTTGGTTTGTGTAACCCTTCATAAATGTAGTACGCTATTTTGTATGGCTAAAGCTGCAATTGTATCAATTTTGATATGCAAGTTGATTTATCACATATGCAAGTCATTGGGGTTTATTTAAAATGAAGTTGTAAGGAATTGGCAAAAAAACTGAAAATAAAAATAAAATAAAAAAAGGTACTTCTACACTAGGCTGTGAAACTATCACTATAGTAGACAAGCATTTGATACAATAAAATGTCCACAAATCAATGGTTTTTTGAACCAATGGTAGGCCTCTATCAATTTTGGAAAATTACAATGAAATACAATCAATGAGACATAAGATGTCAAATTACCATTCACCAATTTATGATTAAGGTTTTGTTCTTGATTTATAAGCTTTGAGGTTTTATATCTATGTTTTGAGGTTCAGTTTAGGGTTATGGTTTTATAGTTTTCCTTTGGGGTTATTTATTTGTTTATTTTCATGTCAAAAAATCAATATTTCTAGTCAAAAACTTACTCTGTAGCAGCTGAAACGTTTCAGAAAACCACGAAACTGCTGGAAACGTTTAAGGAAACGGATGGAAACTTTGGAAACGTTTCAGGAAACGGCTGGAAACGGAATGGAAACGTTTTTAATTTTTGGATACGGCTTGGAAACGTTTCAATGGAGTTTCCAAGCTATATCCCCTCCGTTTAAGTTTCCGAAACGGGGAACGAAGTTTCCCCTCCCCTTCCTAGAAGTTTCCGGTAACTTAGCTTTCTGCTCAAAGTATAGAAATTAGGGCTTCCAAGTTTGGACCCTTCTAGTCTAATGTTGGACTTGAACCTAGTGTTTTGGAGGTCTCTTTGGCAAAGTGCATTCATTGGTGGAGACAATTTTTAGTTTTGTCAAAGTTCAGTTTTGACCTATTTTGCTAGTGTTAGGGTTTTTGGTGTCGATTTTAGATTTCTTTGTCAAGATGGTGACAAGTCTCATAGTAGAGGAAGATGTCTCAGAACCAGAAGGTGTCGAGGAGAAAGCCAAGCATAAGAAAAATGAAGCAAAGGCCAAGAGGATCTTGATAGATTCCATAAAAGGTCATTTCATTCCACACATTGGTGATTCGAAGACTGCAAAAGCAATGTTTGATGCCTTGGTGGGATTGTTCGAGAGTAAGAACACTAGCAGAAATTTAGCCTTGAGGAATCGACTCCGTTGTATCATGGTGACCAAATCAGATTCAATTGCTGCTTATTTTATGAATGTCTCCCAATTGAGAGATCTACTTAAGGCTATTGGAGACACCATTGATGATGCATAACTCATTATAGTGACTCTTAATGGACTTCCTTCTTAATGGGAGTCATTTGTTCAGAGCCTTTGTGGACAAGAAGAGTTACCTAGGTTTGATCGGATATGAGCTGATTGTTTCCAAGAGGAGGCCATTGTATTGTCCAAGAATAATTTGCAGAGGCCTCAGAATGAAGAAAATCAAGCGTTTGCAGCTCATGCAAGGAAAGGAAAAGGAAGAAGAAATCTTGTGAAGGAAAATACAGGTAGAATATCAACCCTAGCTTAAGAACAAAAGAAGAAGGATCTTTCAAAAGTCAAATGCTTCGATTGTCATAAATTTGTTCACTATGCTTTTCAGTGTCCTTAGAAGAAAAGAAAGGAAAATCAACATGCATCAACAATCGATGTAGATGAGCATCCACCACATAAGAAGACAAAACGTGATGAGATTACAAATGAATTTCAGAAAGAGTTTTTTTTCTTTGCTCTTACAAGCACTGTTATAGATAGTAGTGATATCTTGTTGGTAGATAGTGGTGCTTCTAGGCACATGACAGGTTACAAAGATTCTCTCAAAGATTTGACAGAAAATAATTCAACATTACAGGTGGAACTTGGAGACAATGCAAAGTATACAGTAAAAGGAGATCGAACAACATCTTTTCAGCTAGAATTCAAAGATTCTCTACATATGAGAGATGTATTGTTTCTACTAGGATTAAGGAAGAACCCTCTGTCTATCTCATCATTGGAGGATAGAGGTTACAACGTTGCATTTGTAGATGGCCAGGTTCTTGCATGGCCTAAGGGCTTAAGCATAGACTTAGCAGGAGTGATTGGTGTTCGAGAGGGAGGACTATACAGATTGTCAAGACATCTAGCCCAGGAATTGGTACAAGATAGTATCCGTTTATGTGAGCTATGGCATCAAAGATTTTCTCACAAGCATTACAGGGCTTTGCCAACATTGAGGAGGATGGTTACAAGTCTTCTAGAGCTCCAGGTAGAGCATGAGGGTGTTTCCAGGGGTTGTGCACTTGGCGAGAATGCCAAGGGTTCTTTTTCGAGCAATAATAGTAGTTCCAAGGATATTTTGGATATTGTGCATTCAGATGTATGCAGATTGATGACAGTATCATCTTTGGGTGGTTTCTTTTACTTTGTGACATTCATTGATGATTTCTCCCGGAAGACATGGATCTACTTTGTGAAGACCAAGGATGAGGTCTTCAACAGGTTATATGAGTTAAGGGCTCACGTAGAGAACTTGAGAGGAAAGAAGATCAAGGTTTTGAGTTCAGATGATGGAGGAGAGTTTACCTCCAAGGACTTTAGTGATTTTTGCAAGGAGGTAGGGATCAATAAGGAGTTGACACTTCCTGACAACCCTCAACAGAATGAGGTCGAAGAAAGGAAGAATAGGTCGATTGTAGAAGTTGTGAAGGCGATGATTCATGATCAAAATTTACCCATGTTCATATGGGAAGTGGCATCCGCCACAACAATTTATGTTGAAAACAAGAGTCCTCATCGAATATTTTTGGGGAGAAGACTCTTGAGGTGGCATTTATAGGATTGAAGCCAGAGGTCAGTCACTTTAGGATCTTTGGTTGTCTAGTATACATCCATGTGCTGAAGGAGAAGAGGTGAAGTTAGAACCTTCTGGGAAGAAGGGTACTCGTTTGGGATACAACGCAACTTCGAAGGCCTACAAGATCTACATTCCAGGACAATGTCATACTGAGGTTAGTTGGGATGTTACCTTTGATGAGGAAGTAGCCTTCAGGAGGTCTAGAGAGTCTCACATGGAGATTGATAGTGAGGAGCAGGAGGCTTGAAGGATGAGGGTACAAATGCCTCTTTTCCTTTGTTCATCCTTCAGACTATTAGGAGGAGTCCGTAGAGCCAACAAAACTAGTGGATCTACCTAGAGATGTTGTCATGACCAGAAAGAGGCTAACATGGCTTTGTGATACTTTGCAGGATGCAAAGAGGCATGCAACTCCAATTGGTACTTTTAGGGAAAGCAAAAGACCCTAGAGGTTCTCGAGTTATTGATGAGTCACATCATTTATTCGCAACCTTCCAGTTATGAGGATGCAACAAAACAACAGGTTTGGAAGGATGCCATGATGGAGGAGTATTAGTCCATCATAATGAATGATGTGTGGGAGATTGTTCTGAGACCGAAGGGAAAGTCAGTGGTGACTTCCAAGTGGATTTATAAGACCAAGCATGCAATAGATGGCATCATGAAGAAGTACAAAGTGAGGTTTGTGGCGAGTGGATTCTCCCAAAAAGAGGGAGTGGACTATGAGGAGACTTGCTCCAGTCGCCAGGTACACTTCCATCAGGACTATTATTTCTCTTGCTTTCATGATGGGATGTAGATTATACCAGCGTAGATCCAAATCTTAGGCTCTATCAAGCGCCAAGAGGGATAAAATCTATTGATCTAGGATTGAAAATGGCTTTAAAGCCATGGTTTTAACACATGCTTTTAAAACCATGTGTTGTTTAGGAGGTCCTTGCACATGGTTTTAAAACCATGTGCAAGGCCCTCCTAAACCATGTATAATAAAAGTTAAAACCATGGGTTGTTTAGGAGGCCTTGCACATGGTTTTAAAACCATTTGGAAGGCCCTCCTAAACCATGTACAATAAAACCATGAGTTGTTTAGGATGCCTTGCACATGGTTTTAAAACCATGTGCATTGTGCAAGGCCAACTTTTTTTTGCGGATAATTAAATTTTTTATTTTTATTATTTTGTTAGGTAGGAACATTACAACATCTCGCCCATATGGGGTTGTTTTTATGGCCGACATTTTTTTGGTAGATAATTAGAATTTTAATTTTTTGTTTTGTTAGGTAGGAACATTACGACATCTCCCCCATATTGGGTTGTTTTTTTGGCTGACATTTATTTTGGCGGATAATTAATATTTTTTATCTTTTATTATTTTATTAGGTAGGAATGTTACAACATCTCCCCCATACTGGGCTGTAGAGCGCCTCTCGGCGCAATCAGATGGATGCAAAGACAACATTCCTTAATGGTGTGATTGAGGAAGAAGTGTACATATAGCAACCTCAGGGCTTTGTGATACATGGGAAGGTCCCATGTTTGCAGATTAAAGAAGGCTTTGTATGGACTCAAGTAGGCACCTAGGGCTTGGTATGCCAGGATTGTTAGATACTTGATGAGTTTGGGCTTCACCAAGAGTGATGTGGATCCCAACCTTTACTACAAGGTTGTTGATGGTGATTCTTTGATCTTGGTGTTGTATGTTGATGATTTGCTCCTTACAGGGGCAGAGAGGCTCATAGTTGAGTGCAAGAGGGGAATTGGTCTCTGGGTTTGAGATGAAGGATCTTGGCCTAATGCATTACTTCTTGGGATTAGAGGTGTGGGAGAGACCAGATGAGATCTTCCTTATTTAGGGGAAGTCCACGGTTGAGATCTTGACGAGATTCAGTATGATGGACTGCAAGTCCATTGCTACACCTATGTAGACAAATCTTAAGAAGCTTAGTGATTCCACTTCAGATTCAGATTTGGTGGATCCCATGATGTACAGACAACTGATTGGATCCTTGGTGTACTTGGTTAACACTAGGTAAGATATTTGCTTTGTAGTGAACACCCTGAGCAAGTTCATGGTTGAGTCTAGGAATGTACATTGGGTTGCAACAAAGCATGTGTGAGGTACCTGCATGGAACAATTGGATATGGTTTGAGATATATCTTAGGTGGTGAAGTGAGGCTGCAGGGATATGCAGATTTTGATTGGGCAGGGAGTGCAGTGGACAAAAAGAGCACCTTAGGGTGCTGCTTCAGCTTGGGATCAACCATGATATCTTGGTTTAACAGGAAGTAGACTTCTGTCACACTTAGTACAACAAAAACAGAGTATTACACAACCATGGTCGCAAGTCGTGAAGCAATGTGGCTTTAGAAGTTTCTTGCAAGACTATTTGATCAAGAGCTAGAGACGACCTTAATACATTGTGATAATCAAAGCTGTGTCAAGCTTCCAAAAATCCAGTATTTCATGACAGTTCGAAGCACATTGAGATCAAGTATCACTTTGTTTGAGACATGGTGCAGATGGGGGAGCAGTGAAGCTTCGGTACATATCCATAGATGAGTAGATTGCGGACATTTTCACCAAGCCTCTGTCTAAGGAAAAGTTGGCATCCCTTATCTCTTATGTATAGAGGAAGGATAGATTCCTTTCATTCATCAAGATGATCATTATACTCTTCTCTTTGTACTTGTCTTCTTGGAGTGATCTGCTAGGGTTCATGAGGAAACCTTAGTTGCTTGTAAGGTCATTGGCTCACATATGTATTGTTGGCCTCCCTTACCTCTTATATGTAGGGGAAGGAGAGATTCCTTTCATTCATCATCATGATCATTATACTCTTCTATTTGTAGTTGTCTTTTTGGAGTGATCTGCTAGGGTTCATGGGGAAGCCCTAGGGAAAGTTACACTGGGAGGGGATCTTTGTTGGAGATTGTTCTTGTGAGTCGTGACTAGGGTTTAGTCTTGTGAAGAAGATGTTGGAGATGATGATCCACACATCATTCTTATTCTCTCTTGTGTAGAGATGTGTCTGGGAGCGCACTAGTTATTCTATCTCTTATATCTTCATTTATACTCGATCTCTCTCTTTCTCTCTCTTGTGACTAGGGTTTAGTCTTGTGAAGAAGATGTTGAAGATGATGATCCACACATCATTCTTATTCTCTCGTGTAGAGATATGTCTAGGAGTGCACTAGTTATTCTATCTCTTATATCTTCATTTGTACTCGATCTCTCTCTTTATCTCTCTTGGAGTTGCTAGGGTTTCTTGATCTTCTTGGAGCATGTTGAAGTCTAGGGTTAGGGTTTCGTCGCTTAGATATTTGGAGATTAGGGTTTTGAGGTGAAACCCTAGATTGTAATTGATGAAGAAGAAGAAGAAGAAGAGCCTTCTTGCCTTGGGGAACTTGTAGAGATATGTCTAGGAGTGCACTAGTTATCCTCTCTCTTATATCTTCATTTGTACTTGATCTCTCTCTCTCACTCTTGGAGTTTCTAGGGTTTCTTGATCTTCTTGGAGCATCTTGAAGTCTAGGGTTAGGGTTTCATTCTTGGGAGATTTGGAGATTAGGGTTTTGAGATGAAACCTCTAGGTTGTAATTAATGAAGAGGAAGAAGAGGCTTGCTTTCTTGTGGAACTTGTTTGAGTGATTCATGTATGTTGGAGCACCTTGGTTAAGTTAGAGGTTTCCATTGTTTTCCCTAGCTAGGTTTTGGAGAACTAGTGGATTGTACTAGCATTGTGATAAGGCTATGGTATATACAACAATTTAGTCTTGTACATATTAATGAAGTTTTCAGATGCTCAATATATGTCTAAATTACAAATTGATTTCCAGCCATCTATGCTCTTCATGGTTTTAATTTCCAGCTATATTTGTCTTGCTGATTTTATACAAGTAAAAGGAAATTATTTGAAGTGATTTGACATAGTAATTGAAGAAGATAAAGGCTGTTTTGCTGCTGCATTTACTGCTGTATGACTTTGGTCTACTTCAAAGGAAGGATACAAAAATTAAATGCGACTATGTACAATATAGTAGGTGAAGAATCCATTTTTTTCTATTAAAGACTAGGCATGTAGGGCTAGATGTTCACTACCTTAGAGATCTCGTGTAGGAGGGAACTACTGAATTGAAGTTTTGTAACAGTGAAGAATATAAGCAAACAGCTTCACCAAGAGTTTAACAAAGAAAAGTTTGTGAAGCTGAGATCTGCTTGGGAAGAGGAATGTTGGTAGTAAGGGGGTATGTTGTGTAGTGTCACCTTCCTCTTCTTGATGTATTTTGTATTTTCCCCTTCATCAATATTAAGGGGTGATGTTATGATGTGTATTATTACCGATTGTCAACCATGTGATCTACGTTTTAATGTGAAATTTGGGGAGTTGTTTGAGCCATCATTGTTCCATAGTATTCCTCTTATGTGGCCTCATGGGTGTATTTTAGGAAGTTAGTTATGCCGAATGATGTAGAAGTGGTATTTTGGAGGTTAGTGCTAATCTTGGAGCTAACCTCCACCATTCAATCTTGTGTAAGTTTTGCTTCTATTTAGTTTGGTTGATTATGCTTTGTTAATTTGTTGTGTATGCTAGTGAAGTGAAGGCATGGTTATGAAAATCCTTTGTGGCTAATTTTTTTAGGCTCAATAGTGCTTTCCATTATCAACTTCCTTTCCATAACTAATTGCCAGAGGGTGCTACCAGCTGTGTTAAAATCTTCCATACACATTCAATGAATCAACAAATATTCTCATACTATAGTTTGTCGGTATTGATATGCTCCTACATCACAAATGCAAAGGTTCTCTCCCACAACATTGGAGCGCCAGTGCTTTTGATAAGGACAATATTGTAACACTATTAGTCCTTTCTTGTTAATTAGCTCTAAGGGTAAAGTCAAGTGTTAAGTAATAACGTGTACTTATTCATTAGTCATGTGAGTCTTCAATAAAAGAATTGTAAATATTTCATAATAAGCATGTTTGTCCTTAGTTGTATAAGTTTAAAACTAAGGCTGGATCTAGAAAAATTGAGTGGTTGGTCAGTGAAGAAAACAAATATAATATTAGTTGCATTTGATGAGATGATGTTTTTAGCCATAAATAGGCATCACACCTTCATGCCTTCTCAAGCTTATATTTTTGTGTTGAAACAGATTATACCTGACAATTTAACCACTTACAAAAGGCCACTAAAATTGCCCAGAAGACTCAAAATAAAGCTGTCATTTGTCAATTCCCTGGCTATGATAATATCCACATAGACCTAGACCTGAAACCTTACCATATATTGATTCATGTTTGGCTAAACCTATGAGATTTGTACACTGTGAAGATTGTGTATTTTGGTAATGGCATGTAATATGAACCAAATAAACCAAATAACAGGGTAAACAATGAATACACCAAATGTGGATGTGGAGCACAACTCCAAAGAGTATTAATAATGATGAGCTACACAAGTAACCCAAAAGATATTATGATAAAAACTCCCAGTAACCTCAAATGCATTTACATACCATAATGTTATGCAAATATGTGTAATAACAACTCGATTAAATTCCTATACATACTAGATCTCGCTCATTATTCATGTAGGCCTAGTGCTAGGCCCACCTACTATTTACTTATACATGTAATTCCTTATATTGGTTAGATTGCCATAACATACCCCCATTAGGGTCATAACACATGTTGTGAGCCAAATTGCCTAACGTAACATGATAAACATGAATACACCAATTGTAGAAGTGGAGCACAACTTCGAAGAATATGAAAGACGATGAATTACACTTACAAACTAATCCCTAAGATATTAGGATAACCCCCAATAACCTCAAATACATCTCTATACACTGTGATCATATGCCAATGTGTGTAATAATTAATAATTATTCTATTGACCGTCTATATATATTAGTCTAGAAGACATCATGTCGGCGAAAATATCACTAAGGGTCCAGAACACAACATATCGACAACATTGAGGAAATTATCGAAAAATATCAACAAAGATCAGCACACATAAAAAAATACAAAAAATATTCATTTATTTTTTCAAAATTTTAACATTTAAAGCAACAACAACATCAAATAAACACATTGCCACATAAATATGGAAAGAAAACAGATAAATATGATGTATAAGATGTCTAATGGTATATCATGCATCAATACTAAATCATGTCCTAAGACATGACTCCTGAGTAGTAATGAGTCTACTGACTCCAGAGCCTCAACATATTATCAAAAAATATAGTAAATATATCTCATCATCGTGAGTCAACTAAGATCTACATGCTACATAGTACAATGAAATCAAATAAAATAAATTAGCGATTCCATTTGCCCCTTTTACGGGCAAAGGTGATGGCTTTGGTAATAGCTCTTCTTCTAGATGAAGAAGGCCCTATGGGTGATAGTGGACTCTGATGTGCTCTAACAAAAGGAGAAGATACAATCTGACGTCTTCTAGAAGAGGAAGAAGCTAGAGTATAACATCCTCTACTAGTAGTAGTGCTAGTGCTATGTCTAAGTCTAGCTTGCTCTGTCATCGTTGTTTGAGTCTGTGTCTGTGAAGGTGGTGTTGCACTCCCAGTTTCAATAGACACCCCCTGTAAAGGTGTCTGCTTTAGATCATCCTCCACCTCCATCGCTTTCCCTTCCACCTAGCCCCCCCCCCCCCCCCCCCCATTCCAAATATTCATGTAACCAATCAATGTTTGAGTCCGTGACATGGGCCTTGCTCTCCACCGTCCATGCAACAGTAGTGTCAACTTCATCCAATGTAATGACGTCTAGATCTGGTGTTTTTTGAAGCTGTCTCACCCACAATTGAAGATTGTAGTAGACGTAGACCATGCTATTAAGAAAGGAAGTTTCCAACTTGTATGAGGGTCATAAATTATAATTTATAATTCAAATTTTACAAGATATAATTTAAAGGTTGACATGGCAATGGGCATAAAATTATAAATTTATAATTTAAAATGACTTCAAAATTTAATTTGAAATTTTTAAACTTGTTGCGCTTCTTGGTGTGTATTTTCTCAAACACACTCCAGTTGCGTTTGCATCCTGATGAACTACATGTTTGGCTTAGCATCCAAATGACAAGATTTTGGAAATGGGGTACTCTTCTGCCACAACTTGTCCACCAAGCATCTAGAACAAATAAGAGAAAGTAGAAAGTTAGAAACATAAGAAATAACATTGAAATTTTAAAGTTTGAAACAAAGGGAGAAGAGACATTGAAATTTGAAACAAAATTTACTTGAAGCTTACTTGGCATTTTGGTCTTGATATCATTAACAACCATGTCAAAGCCAAATGTCTCACCAACAATCCTATATATTCCCATTTCTTTAGATATATCTATTCGTTCCTGCGGATTTGGCACCATCCTTTGAACACTTGTGAGGAATCCATCTATAACCTCAACGTCAAATCTAAAACCACAAGAGTAAGAGAATGTGAGGTTAAGGTAGATCCTTGCATCATGAATGGGAGGATGTAGTGTATTATTCCATCGCTCATTAAAGACCCTCTATACCAATAATCTGTTCTCCTACTACTCGTCCCCCTTGTCCTTATAATAGGCATAGATGGATTCTTTAGCCCTATCCATGGCCTCATACAAGTAGCCCATTGCGGGCTTGTCTCCATCTACCTACCGAGGAACCTTTACCAAAGGTTCACTAATTGCTCACACCTCCTTCACACTTGCCCAAAATCTCTCTTGGATTGCCACTAGCCTATATATTGGTTGCCCCTTCGGTTTCGTGTTAAATGACAATGCATGCCACTCATTTGAAAGGAACATTCTCTTAATATCCCATATATATTGTCAAGAGAGATCGAAGTGAAATGAAGCTCAAGAGAGATCGAAGTGAAATGAAGCTAGTGGCAAAACGTGTGATTTTCAGACACACCAACTCCTTGTTATTTGTAAATTGTCTCATAAAGCTGAGCACATATGTATGATTATATATAAATTTTGTGATGCTCTTAACTGATTCAACATTATCTTTGATATGAGGAATCTTTCCCATATCCTCTAACATCAAATTGATGCAATGCACAACACAAGGAGTCCAAAACAAGGTCGGATGCCTCATCATAGGCAACCTATGGGCAGACACATCAACAACATTATCTGCTATGACTTGGACAACATTCTGTGGACCTATCTCTTGGATGAGCCTATCTAACAACTCACATAATAGCACCGCATCTTTAATATGTGCAAATGCATCAACAAATCTAATAAACATTACCCCCTGGGGCAGTTGACCAAGAAATTAAGAAGGATCCTACCCTTTTGATCAATCCAATTATCTGACATAATCATGCATCTTGTGAGTCCCCATGACTCCTTAAACTCCTCCAATTTCTCAGTGTAGTCAACCTTTTCAGCTTGAAGGATATGCCCTCGCAAGTCATCAAAGGTGGGGGCCTTATACCCCGAACCAACAACAACAACAACATCAAACATATGTTGGTAGAAGGGGTTGGTTTTTGCAATGCTGAAAGGAATGTCACTCCATAAAAAACACCTACCCACAAGCTTGTTTGCTTGTTGCTTCTCCTTTATTTTAACCATTAACTTGATAGAAGGTTGTGCACTAGTTGTGGCTCTTGGAACAAATAAAGTTGAGGTTGTTGAGGGCATTGTGGAATTGAAAGGCGCAACTAAGGTAAAGCTCTCACTTCCAGTTCTACTTCTTCCCATCTCATTTCTCACTGATGCCGTCACATCTCTCTTCATGTTCATATCATGAAGTGATTTATTGGCAATTTGAAATTTTTTTGGGATTGCTTGTTCACAAATTCCCATGCCCTAGAATTTAAGCAAGGTGGTATTTCAATTGATTGATCCTTTCCTGTCATTTCCTTTCCACACAACTTACAAGTCAATTTTTGCCAATTAAACCCCTCCAAGGGCTCACCATATACCCACATAGAGTCCAAAGCTTTAGGCATTTTGATTTTTCACACAACAATGATCAACCTGGGGCAAAGAAAAATGGAAGATGAAATTCAGATTCAAGCTTGAACAATGAAGATAGTAGATAGTAAGATGCATTGAAATTTGCACCCCCTCACCCAAACAAAAATATTGTTGCAAAAAACAAAACAATCCTAGATTTCGCATAAATGGTATTAGATCTTTGTTTAAAATTTGGCAAGAAGAGTGAACATTGATAAGAACCCTAAACCTATAGAAATTTACCAAAAAAAAATTTAAAAATGAGCAATTGGTTACACAATGATATACATACCTACAAATTGGGAACTTATTGATGTGAATCAATTCCCAATCCACAATAACACAATGATGGTTGATGGAAACACAATGAATCTACTCCTTGGCTCCAAGAATAATGATAACAAGCTCCTTTGCTCTCCAAACCCCTCAACTAGCAAGCAAAATGACAAAAAAAGTAAAAAAACCGGTTATATGTTGAACTATCCGTGGCCTCGACGATTTTTTCCATCGACTCGTGATGTTTTCCCTAAGAGTCGGCAAAAATTGTGCTTTAAAAAAAAATTGCGATATGTTGTATACATCGTGATTTTTGGTAGGCAATATATCGTTTAGGCTTGAACATCGCGATATATTGGCTGTCTTCCACACTGGTATATAGTGTTTACTAGTACTCACTCATTACTTATGTAGGCTTAGTGTTTGGCCCACCTACTATTTTCTTATGCATGTAATCTCTTATATTGGCTAGAGTGCCATAACATACTTACATTAGGAGGCATAATACCATGGTTACACCACCACTTGAAACATATCTAGATGTTAACAATAAAGCGGGTGGAGAGTCCTCGACAACTACAATTCTTTTAGTCTAAGTTTGTATTTGCTTTTTCTAATTTGCAAAGGATTATTTAATTACTTGTTGGTCCACATGTTATGGGAACAGTAGGTCTTGCTTGTTCATCACAACTTTGAATCTTCTGGAGATAGGCAATCTATAGTTGATAGTCAACTGAGGACTCGACTAGCCAATTGACTAAGCGTTTGATTAATCGAGTCGATAGAGTAGAACAATCAACTATGGTATAGAACATTGCGAAAATCATGAAGGTTGTTATGTGCTATGACCGAAGTAAGTCGACGTGTTCTTTCTTGCTTTAGGGGAGTTGTTACACCTTGGTGCTATCAAAGGATGGCTTTATGGGTTGATCTAATGTGTGTGATAGAAAATATTCTACTATGTGATACCATATTCCTTCTTAATGCATTTTGATGTACTTCTTTGTTGTGCTTTAGTCCTATAATGGTACCTATTGACACCCCCTCTTCTTGGAATCATTAGGTCTATGATCTATCTAATTCCCAGATTTTCCAATATAGCTATTGGTTTGAGTCACAACTTGTTGTCAATAGGTCGTTTGAGGTTGTCATGTAGACACACTCTATTGAGTCAGATCTATTTGTTTGATTGACTTAGGGTTACAACTTGTATATTATATCAGGGTTTAGATCTATAGATCAACATTATGGCTTCCAAGCAAGAGTTGGTGATTTTGAATTGTCACAATTATGGAATATGGATAAGAGATATGGAGACCTTCTTGAAAAGTAAGGCACTCAGGTGGTTTACGAATACTACGGTCCTAGATCCAAAGGATGGTCAATAGAAGTTTTGTCATTAATGGGAAGAAGGATGAGGTTGTAGGAGGCATTACCACTTACATTTCAAGGGAGATTCACTTTCATTCAAGTGTGATCGACTATTCTCATCAAGTTTGGAAAAAGTTGAAGTTGTTTAATAAGATCGACGAAAGTCAGGGTATGCAGATGGATAAATAGTTGATCTATTTGGATCCTCTCTCTTTTGAAAGATTTGAGGACTACTTTGCTTGTGTCAAGGAATTACAATTGAAGTTGGGTGGATGTGGCAAGGACTTTTCGAAGAAAAACGATCAACTCATTACACTGATCCTCATAAACATGAAGGCACCCTATGATATATTTTGTTCGACACTTCGTGCTATTTGGGCATCCAAAAAAGAAGATGGTGAGAACTATACCTTTGATTCTTTCTATAATGGTGTCTTTTGACACCACCACTTCTTGAAATCATTATCTCTCTAATCTATCTAAATCCCTGATTCTCCAACACCTACTAGAGTAGCTTATAATGATGTTCAACAAAACATGCATTTTCATTGCTTTTCCCTATCTTTTTCTAAAGAGTTATAAACTCTTCATTGTCCACCAACCACTCCTCCGACTTAAAGACTAAAAATATCCAAGATAAATATTTTAGTCTTGCACTTGTAGTTTTGTACTTACTTCACATTGGTTGAAGCTCCTTAAATTACAAGTCTCCTTCTTGTCTATTACCTTCGTGTTCATGTCTAGTATTTGCTTATGTATGTTGTTTCTCTTCCCTCAAGAGATGTGGGGAAGGTTGCTGCACAAGCTAGCATGTGAAATTAAAGCCTAGAAGAACAATGCTAGCCAAGTTGGAAAATGGATCAATAAGCAATAGTGTGGGCTACAATTGGGTGGTAAATGAGAGTGATTATTGTTGTTCCAAACATGTAGAAAATCAAAAGTTGTTGCAAATTCATATGGCTGAAAATAGATGAGAAACGCCCCTTGGAAAGGTGACCTTGCAAGCACATGCAAATCACTAAGATGCGATCCTACCACTGACCGAAAATTGACATGCAACTTATTACAGCATGATATAACACGTGGATGAATCCACTAGTACTATGAAGGGGCAACTTCGAAAGAAAGCACCGCTTTCACCTCAGTGCAAGCTTCCCACACTTTTTACCAGCTCCCAAGATCAAGGGGGCCTTCCCTAGGGTTAATTAGATGTGGATCTATTGGAGAGAGCTAAGGGGATTGAAATGTAACTTAGTTAGATGTGTGCGATTAGATCACTTTAATTTCCCCAAATAGTGCTTGAACAAGTTAGAAATGCCATATACATCAAATGCTCAACTGAAAATACTCAAGATATCATTTAAACAACAATAAAGCCATGGACATTTAGATTGTCAATTTTGAAAATTAAAAGAAGTTTTCAGAAAATAAACTCACAATAGACCAATGCCAAAAGTGGTTAAACAGTGGGTTCATTTGCTGCAATATAAACACATCCCAAAACTGAAATTAAAGATGGAACAAGTTACCAAATTAATGACTGAGATTATGTGATGTTATGGCCCAAGGTGAAGCCTTGCTTTAGAAGATTTTCTGAAGCAAGGTGTTAGATTTAGATGAAATTCTAGATTCCTTGAAGTGATAAGAATCACTTCTCCAAATGTGGAGTTTGATTAATGATTTAAAACCAATGCTTTAGTTAGAAATTTAGACATCAACATCCCATTTATCCATTATAAAATTATCTGAACACATTGAAATATATCAAGAGCTGTGCAAGAGGAAAGTTTAGCAGCAGGAACCAAATAACAGAAGCAATTTTCAGATTTAAGAGTGAACCATGTAGCCAATATAGGTGTGCTTAGATAAGCATGAAACCATGAAACCATGATCCACTATTAACCAAATGAACACTAAAGATATCTCACCTTTAGAATACGATTCTTGTTATGTACTAAAGCAAGAAAACACAGAAATTTCCAGAATTCAGTAGATAGTAAAAAACATGAAATTAAATCATGAAAACTGAAAATTTCAAGATGTTAGATGCCCATAAAAATTCCAGAATTAAGATTAGGTTGTTGTTATAAATTTCCAGAATTAATTAAGATGAATTTTGAGCCATATAACCACATAAATTAGCCATTAAACATGAGGAAAACCCAAAATTTTGATGTGATTATTCTAGCATGAACCGTAATCTTAAGATGCAATTTTATGGAGTTATTAGGGATGTTTTAGTTCTGTATTTTTGATGTTATAAGATGAAGATAAAACATAAACACAATTAAGGAATTGAAGCATAGAAATGATGTTAAAAAGTATGAGAATTTACCTTGGCTTGATGGAGGATGAAATCTGAAAATTATTGCATCCTTGAAAAAACCAGTTTTCACTCTAGAAAATAAAAAAGAAAAATATATTTGGAGTTTTGTGGTTGATGAGATGGAGTGGTAGATTAGCGCCTTTGATCCTTGGGTAAATGGGGTCCTAGAATGGTTTCCCTTGGGCCTTGTTTGAGAGTACTTGGCTAGAACATCTGCAAAACATGACAAATTCTTCCCATGCCTTTGGGCTTTCATGCAAATTCTTCCAAGGAAGGGTCACCCTAGAGCATACATTTTTAATATTCTAGATTCTAGCACATACCCTAGTCTATGCAAACCTAAGATGACAATCACAAGTGAGCTACAAGATGTTGACTAAATTGTCATTGATGCCAACAGGTGTGTGTCGGTGTGTCTTGGTTCCCCTTGAGGAACCCTTAAGGGTTTAAGTAATTGTCAATGTCAAAGGAGACCTTTTGACCTCATCTAAGCCCAAGTCTAAAGCCCTTGGAGCCCTTTGGACAATGGAAAAAGGCATGAACACCCTTTAGAGTGTTTAAGTACCCCTAAGTTGTTCTACGGTTTACCTAGTACCACAACCTATGCCCTAGTACCTGGTGGGTTGAAGAAGTTGCAAGAGTCCAAATGACCCTTTCAGCGGTCATTTGCATTTTATTGAGGTCATGGTACCCTAGGAGAAGCCTAGGCACCCCCATACCTTGATGGTTATGTGCGTTCACTTATGGTGACTCTAATTACCCAACGAAAAGGCCCTAAACCCTTACCTTTGGTCCTTAAGCCTACAATCTACCCTATGTTGTATGCCTTGCCCTTAAAACACTAATAACACCCTAATATTGCATAATAATGCCCATTGAACCTTTACACTAACCCTTGAAGCCCTCATGGTGACCCCTAATCATTAAAGCCTTGTCTCCACTTTTAAAACATCTTTTAATAATTTAAAAAAATCCTTTAAACCGTCATCCTGAAGTGTGGAATGATAAAACAATTTTAAATATAATAAATTATTTAAAGTGTTAAAACAATTTAAACTCTCTTCCTCCAACGTTGACATTCTTCAATCCTCTTTAAGTTGGCCCCATTATTGGTCTAAGTCGTAAAACATGTCAAGATAAATTTTAAATTAATCTACCCTCCCTTTATGAAGGTCGACCCCATTAAATATTAAGTTAAAACCTTTTTAGGTCGATCCTATGTCCTTCCTTCTCACGCTAGTGTAAGTGTATAAATACACTTACCTCTTGTCACAATATATCATCAACGAATGTGAACTTTGTCTGAGGTTTTCAGGAGTCTGAGGAAGTATACACAGCAAGAAAGGATCCGAATACAGTCACATGAAGTGGTATGTACAAGTGTATGACTAGTAAACAGTGAAGTGTGAAGATGTTGCATGCTACTGCATGATGATACATGGCTTGTGACGATACTGATACTTATGATCTGTGATGCTTATACTATACATGCCATGATACATGCATGATGATGACACATGCCTTCATGATGACGATGATATATCGATGAACATACACACTATGGTGTAATGATGCTCTCTTATGCACTATGATGTATACTTGATATTGATGTTACATACACCATAGAAGAAAACATCGGCATCGGCAAAAAATCGGCAAGCGTCCAGAAAACATCTTCGCGGCAACATCGGCAGAAAAAATCGGCAAAAATCGCCAAACCGCGGCAAATATTTAAAAAGATAAAATATATTCATTTTTTTCATAATTTTAAGCATATAAAGCAACAATGACATCAAATAAATACATTGACACATAAATATAGATAAAACACTGATAGATATCATGTAGGCATGCCAAATATAATATGAGACATAAAAGTCGATACTGAAAGTCTGAATATAGTTGTCCAATAGTACTCAAGAGTCAAAAGTGGGAAATCAATGGTCCAATACATATATGATATTACAAAATGACATCACAAAACTAGTAGCTAACTATCTGTCTCTGAAATATAAATCAATGCCCTCTTCCCCTTTTACGGGAAAAGATAATGGGCTGTTTGCCAGGCCTGCCCCTGACAGTAGAAGGTCCTGGCACTACTAGGTGCCAATGAGGGACTAGGTGCCAGTGAGGGACTCGGTGCCAATAAGGGAGTAGATGCATCGACCACTGTAGAAGGTGGTGCTGATGAAGCCACATCACCCTCCATGAAGTCCTCTGGGTCAAAGCGGTCCGCCTCCTCCTCCTGTTCCTCCTCTTGCTCCTCCTCATCCTCCTGCCCCTACTGCTGCTCCTCATCTAACCATGCAGGTGCCTCCTCCATGATAGGTAACTCAGCCTCCACCCTCCACTTGGACAATATATCAATATTGTCCAAGCAAATGACATCCACATCGGGTGATTTCTCCACCTGCTTCATCCACAGTCGAAGATTGTAGTGGACATACACCAAGTCATTCAAGCGTGGGAAATCCAACCTGTAAGAGGGTGATAAAAAGATTTAATGAGTCTTGACTCTTGAGTCTTGATGCCAGAGGAAGCCAATATGAAATAGGATCTTAAAGTACAATGAATTTAATTGCTTTGATAAAGTTCTTAGTACTTACTTGGTGCGTTTCTTTGAGTGTATTTTATCAAAGACACTCCAATTACGCTCACATCCAAAAGAGCTACAGGTTTGGCTGAGGAATCGGATGGCAAATTTTTTTAAATTTGGTGCTCTTGCACCATATGTTGTCCTCCACCAAACACTTACAATAAACAAGAAAGAAAGAGAATCGGATTAAATAATTCAAATTTCAAATAAAATGATAAATCATAAAACACAATTAAAATTTAAGATTTTGAAGTTCAAAATACAAATAAATTCTAATTTGCAATCACTTACTTGGAGTCAAATTGTTCCTTGCACGGACAGCATTTGCGTAGCCAAATAGTCCAGTAACCTCTCGATACATCTCCATCTCACGAGTAATACCCTCCCGAGTCTCAAAATTAGGTACCATCCTATTCATACATTCAATAAGCCCTTCCAAAACCTCTTCATCAAAATCAAACTTACACTTGTATGAAAAGGCAG
>LPNX010090797.1:326035-351148 GCA_001517045.1 Pseudotsuga menziesii
ACAAGTCACTCCAGAAAAACATCCTCCCCATAATCCTATTTGCTTCTTCCTTCTCCCTTTTTTTAACCATGGACTTGATTCTATTCCGTGGAACAAAGAAAGATGATGCAGCAACCCTCACAGAAGCTGAACCCATGGCCGTGGAGCCCCCAACACTACCCTTAATGGGATCCGGATGATCATAATCATATGTCCCTGAAGTCCTAGCCACTCCACCTACAGCAAGTTAAGCTCTATTTGCAGCTGACTCTTCCCTTTTTCTATCTTTCGAGTGAATTGCATCATGGGCCATTCTCATAATCTCGGGGGTAACTGCAGTACAAAGCCCCACATCATGGCCAGGGAGTTTTTCCAAATGATACTTCAACCTGCTAATGCCTCCTGTCATATGTTGTCCACACAATTTGCAATTCAATCGTTGTCGGTTTGTTCCATCTTCAGGGTCAGCATATTGCCAAAATGGGTCCAATGCCTTTGGCATTTTGTCAAACCTGTGGCTGCAAAAAAAACAAAAAAAAAGACATTATGAATTTATGATTAAAATTTAAAAATTTAAACCCAAATAAACTTTAAAGACATTATATAAAATTTAAAAAATTTATAAATTTTTAAATAAACTTTAAAAGTTTAAACATTAAAAATTTATAAATATTATTTAAAAATTCATTAAATAAAGACATTAAAATTTAAAATTTAAAAATATACTATGTTATATATACTATATACTATATATATTATATAGTAATATACTATACGCTGTAATACTGTATAGTATACAGTATATAGTATATACTGTACACAGTATATACTATATACTATATATATTATATAGTAATATACTATACGCTGTAATACTGTATAGTATACAGTATATAGTATATACTGTACACAGTATATACTATATACTGTATACTATACAGTATTAGAGTGTATAGTAGTATACTGTATCAGACTATCAGTGTATAGTATATTACTATATAATATATATAGTATATACTATATAGTTTATTAAAAATGTTAAAAACTGAAATGCGAGCAGTCTATAATATATATGGTATGTTACTATATAATATATATAGTATATAGTATATACTATATATATTATATATAATATATATATTATATAGTATATATATTATATGTACTACATAGTATAAACTATATATATTATATAGTATATTAAAAACTTTAAAAAATGAAATGCGAGGCCGAGCAGCCTGGTCGGGGTCGGGGTCTGTGGACAGTGGCCAGCGACGGCCCATAAACTATACAGCCACGGCCCACGACTCCAAACTATACAGCCACGAATCCAAAATATATAGCGGCTAACCACGACTCCATTGTAAACCAATTCGAAATGCAATAAACCAATTCGAAAACCTTTACCTCGCCGCGGATGAATGCACTTGCAGTGAACACTGAGCAGGCTGGAGATTCGATGGCCGTCGAAATATGGTTACAGGTTACCCTCCCCGTCTCCAATGGCGTCCGCGAAGAGAATCGGCATCAAATGATAATCGGAACCCTAGACCAAATGCTTTTTAACGTGCCCGAAGGTCAACCGACGATTTTTACCTTTGTGGCACGATTTTTTCTGAAAAACTCGCCGATTTTTCTTTAACCTCGCGCGGCCCGATGTTAGGTAAATATTGTGATTTTTTCGCCGGTAAAAATCGCCGGCCCGAAAATCTCGCGATTTTTAGGGACATCGGCGATTTTTCGGCGATGTTTTCTTCTATGACATACACACTAGATGATGATGGTGCTTACTTGATGATGATGGTGCTTACTCTATGATAATGGTACATACCCTATGACGATGATGCACACCTATGATGATGCAAGCCTTTTGTTCAGTGGAAGCAGAGAAGAATTATTTATTCAGTGATTGTGTATGACGAGGTGTACAAGAACGTACATGAGTAGTGTGTAGTAGTGATACATACAGTGATGATTTGGTAGTGATCAAAGAGCAGAGGTTATCAGCAGCAAGAAGTTCAGGGATTGGTGTTTGACAGGTCCACAGGTTCAGCAGTCTTTTTCTTCAGGGTGGTAGGGTGGTGCTAGGGCTCACAATCTTGTGAGTTAAGCGCTTGTCAGTTGTAGCCCCTTCCAGTTGTAGCTGGTAAAGTTGTATTAAATTTGCTTACCCCAGTTGTTGCTGGGTCAAATTTATTTGTAAAAAGGTTTCCGTGGTTTTACCCCCAGGACTTGGGTTTCCATGTCAAAAACATTGTGTATTGTGCATCTTATTATTTTTGTGTACATTGATGATATGCTATGATTGGTGATTAGCAACTTGCTCTTGATTAAAATTTTAAATGGTGCAAAATAAGTGGAAAATGGAAAAGAAGTGTTACATGCCTCAAGAAAAGGAATGATCCAAGGATGATAAAGCATGGTCCAAAGGTGATAATCTCTCAACAATCCAATGTGTTGAAGGAATGAACCAAGGATGATAAAGCATGGTCCAAAGATGATAATCTCTCACACGTGCCAAGGAGGTGAGGGTCTTCATCACGTGGAAGGGGTTGGCCTCATCCTAGAGACCCTTATAATCATTAAGTGAAGCATATCAAATGTAGCGCTCCTCATAGAACACCTACCCATCATCATAGAACACCACATCAAGTTTCAGAACATCACATGAAGACTTTAACAAGTTCCAAAAGTTCAGAACTTGATGAAGAAGAAGATTAAGGTCTTCAAATCAGACGATGAAGGAAAGGGCCCTCCCAAAAACTCCATTGACTTCTGCAAGGAGGTAGAAATGAAGAGGGAGCCAACAAAACAAACAAAGATAAGTATACGATACTTTGTGTAATAAGTTTTATTTGCTTGATTTCAATTGTTATTTCATTGATGAATATCAAAACTGTTTAATTCGTACTGGTTAACGTGTGTGGACATTTCTATAATGTGTTACACAATAGGTCCATTGTGAAAATTGTGGAGACGATGATCTATGATCAAGACCTACCCATGTTCTTATGAGAAGATGCATCTAAGACGATAGCTTATGATTAGGTCATGTGTCCTCACCGATATTAAGGGACAAGACTATTGAGGAAGCATTTGCAAAAGTGAAGCCAGAAAGAATTCTTGGTTCAACAACATACAATCATGTGCCAAAGAGGAAGAAAACGAAGATCAGTGATTGAGATCCACCTAGGTAGACATTCATCCTTGGGGTCTGAATCATATGGCTAGAAGTGAATTGTCCAAGAAAAATTCGGTGGTTTCTCTGTGAATTTTGGATGGATAAATATCAAGAGACTGAGGAATTTGCGGTAGCAGCAATAACACAGCAGCAGATATTTTTTGAAGTCGGATATTTTTTTCTCTATGAGAATTCAGTGGAAGATGCTCTGATTTTCGAATAGGAAAAGAGGTTACTGAGGCAGCGAACTAAGGAGGATTAGAAGGAGCAGCAGACATTAGTTTTTGAAGTCTGATATACTTTGGTATAAGACCAATTTTTTCTTTTCTCTTGAAGTTTTGGAGTGGATCCTCTGATTTTGAGTGATAAAGAGAGTTTGAAGGCAGCCGCTGAAGTTTAAGAAAAACCAAGTAATTTTTGTATAACCTTCAGCTCTGAGAATTTTAGGTATCTCTATGACAATTCGGGTCCACTGTGGCAGTTAACGTATTTTTTGGTTTGATTTTGGGCTACAGTCTAGCCTTATAAACCTCAAATGCTTGATCGTTCTGAAGATTTGTAGCAGTCCCTTCTTGCGATAATAATGAGCCTCTTGTGCTTGACTTAATCACTTGCTATACAAGAAGCAATCAAGTATTCTACAACTGTTAAGTCATGCAGCTACAAAAGAGAATATGTAGAGTGACAAGATACAGTGATGATACCATGTTGACCTATGATACCATGTTGACGTATGATGACATATAGACGTTGGTGTAGAATGATATGACATAAATAGCAGACTGAATTGATATGATAAGTAGAGTGACAGGCTGACAAGCAGTGGTTTATGTTAGTGACAGCTTGATAGTGATTTGACAGTGACTTGACATGATTAGTGAAGAGAAGAGCAGTTGACAAAGATAATTGATTGAATTAGCAGTGGCTACAATGGTGATAAAGGCATGAGATGTTTACACATTGATATGGGCATGATGCATGTGAAGTTGTTGTGTTTGAGAAGACTTATGGTGACCAGAATTTTCGGCATAATATCAGAGCACACTCAATACCCTTGATGACTGGCATATCTTTGCAGACATGAGCAGACCTAGATGAACAAATTCCTTGATGACTTGGCATGAGGACTATGAGCAGACTCTTCTGCAACAGGTTGATGATTGTTATTGGTGCAAAGGTACATGAGCAAAGGTATATGTGCAAAGATATACGTGCAGAGGTATATGAGCAGCAGTGACAAGTTGATTAGCAGAGGTAAACCAGCAGAGGTTGATGCAACAAATGACAGATTGATCATAAAGTGCTTGCAAGCCGAGTCTTGCATTTGAGGATTGGACTCTTCAACCCTTTCTTAGTTGGAACTAAGAAAACTAGGCTGGGTCCTGTTATAAGAGTTGGTGCTCTTTTCATCAATTGGTGCTGATTGTAATCACGAAGATTGAAGTCTTCCATTACCCTAAATAAAGCTTACATTACATATACTGCTATGTCTCTCTTTGATGTGTTTATTGTGCTTATGAATCATGATGAATATGATTATGTAATTGATAACATAATGCTTGATATACTCTGATTGATTGATAAAAGTTGAAAAAGGTTTAAATTGTTCACACACTGATTCATCCCCCCTCTCAATGTGGCCATTGTGTCCAACAATTGGTATCAGAGCCGACTTTCGTCACAAGCCTTGCAAGCTTGAAGGAGGTCCGTGGACACACAATGGAAGCAAAAGCAAAGTCATCAAGCAATGATGTGCCCGTACTTGATGTGACAGATTACATTGGGTGGAGGAGCAAAATGAAAGCATATCTAAAGAAGTTTGGCGTTTGGGAGATTGTGATCAATCCACCCACTCCATCCAATAAGAAGGGCAAGGCAGCTGCATAGAAAGAAGCAAAGAAGGACAATGCTACAGCCTTGAAGTTCCTCATGGATGGACTTCCTAGCTTAGTAAAAGAAACTTTAGGGGAGTACATTTCAACTAAAGGCCTTTGGTTCAAGTTGGAAAGCGAGTGTCAAAAGGGATGACCAGACACTGAAAAGACGGATCAAGAATCAAAAGACAAGCCCCCAGAGGAGGTCAATCAAGAAGAAGAAAAGCAAGAAGTGGACTCCAACAAAGGTATGCATTCTTTTGACTGTAATGATAGCATCTATGATGAAATTGAGAAGGTTTTTGTAGAAGATGATGAAGATCTGTCAAAAGCTGCACAGGAGATACATCTCACTTTGCTGAATATTGATCTCAGAGCCAATTGGGTCTTGAACACTGTAAATTTGAACCATAGTAAATTCATAAGGTTTGAAAGGAGAATCTTGGATTCTTTGAATGAATATCAACAAAAGACCATGACAATGAGAGTATTGTTTGTAAAGCTCAAACACAAGGATGAAGAGTCGCGGGATCAGTTGAAAAACAAGAATGCTGAAGTTGAACAACTAAAGACGGAATTGATCAGTTAAAAGGAAGAACAAAAAGATCATGGTGAAGATTCAGAAGAGCTTGAAGAAACTAGAACGGCCAATCTTGATTTGAAGACTCAGCTGGAGGAAGCCAAGAGGATAGAAGAAATCTTGAAGAATTAGTTGGAAGAAAAGGAGCAAATAATCCAAAAGCTGGAGATGGAGTCATATAGATCCAACTTTTTACAAATATTCAATAGAAATCAACAAGATACAGACCCTAAGTAAAACCTAAGATATTAACAAGATACAATAATTTATTTCTTGGAAATTGGACGTTGATTGTTGTATAGTGCCATAGTGTATACATTAATCTTTTGCTTGGACTCTGGAGCTAGGAATCAGGGCAATAACAATTGATTCAACACTTTAAAATTCATTGCAACCTATAGGACCACTTGTAAGCAATTAGTGTTAAATGTTATCTTTTAATTCATAAATTATCAACGCTTTCAATGTGAGTTGTTCTCCGTTCTTCTTGGTTCTAGACTAGTGTTACATTCTTAGCGTTTAGGTTAATCTTAATGTTACTTTTGGGTTATTGTTAGTGTTGTTACTCACTGTTATCCTTTAGCCTCTAGGTACGGTTCAGTGTTCAGTTCAACCATTTAATGAAAGCTACAACCTGTTTTGTGAATGCTATAGCCTAACTCAACCAAGTCTCGAGAGAGTTTATGGAAACCCTAAATCCCTAAAGCGTGTCGTAGTATCTGGACACATTGGACACATCGTGGGACACGCTTGTCCTAAATTGGGACATGAAAAATTTGCGTGTTCGACACACTCTGACAACGTGTCTGTGTTGGACATGCAGACACGAGACACGTAGGCCCTTAAGAACGTGTCCTATAACTTAGCATATTAGTAGTATACTATTCATCAATGCATTCACTCTAACATGCATAATACATTTCCTAATTCTAGGAACATAAGTATCTACACAACAGAACAATATCATTTAAACAATTAGATATATAGCAAATGAGAATTCAAATACTTATATTTTTTTGTTTGGTTGGCTCTCTTTGGATCTCTACCTCATTGTAGGAATTTCTGGAGTCTCTAACAACGTGATCTACTCCATCGTCTGATTCTGAGGACCTGCCACTATCTTGCTCACGATCGGCAATGTTGAGCAAGTCGTTTACGCCATAGTTCACTTGGTACTATGTATTGGTGCTGAATATGAGTGTACCTTCTTTTTCAACACCAATCACAACTACATCATCAATGTTCTTTCTTTTTGGCAACATAAGAATTTGGCCATTAACAAAAAACAACTTTATATCGTTGTTCTTGATATGGAGAGAACTTCTTCATCTTTCATCTTCGGAGTCCAACTTTGTAGGGTGCTTCTCTTACCTATTTAATAAGATATTTTTCATCACTTGAGGAATCTTCCCTTGCTCTCTTATTAACCAGTTCATCATCTTCGATGGCAAGAGCATGATACCTCTTCTTCTTTCCTTTCTTGTCATGGCCTTTTCCTTTAGGGCAATCTCTTGCAAGATGTCCCATTTCATCACAAGTGTAACATCTATAGGTCAAGTATTCTTTTTGAGGTCTATGATTCTTTTGGAATCTTCTAGGCGTCTTGTGATAGTGTTCTTCCTTCTTGCTCTTTTTCTTCTTTGCATGAGTGGTTAGGGCTTGATAGTCGTCTTCACTCATCTTTTCTTCGCTTTCTATCAATCTAGCTTCTTCTTGAGTGCATTCCTCCCATAGTCTATTGAATTTGGTGAGCTTTCTTCTAGCACAAATTCCTTGAATGAATGATTCCCATGATCTTGGAAGACCATTCAAGGTAGTCATCACTAGGCCTGCTTCTTCAACATTGTCTCCAGTGGCTTCTAGTTGTCCCTTGATCTAGGATACCCTTGTGAAAGTAGATTTGTATGCTTTCTGAGTTCTGCATCTTCACACCCTTGAGTTGAGTTCTCAATGTCACCTTCCTATTAATGTTCTTTCCTTCATACAAGGTTTAATGCATCAAACATCTCCTTGGGAGTCTTCAAGGAGGAAACATGTGGGATCAAGTGATCCTTGATGGAGTCAACAATGATCCTCTTGGCCTTGACCATATTCTTGTGTTTAGCTTTGTCTTCATCTCCCTTTGGCTCTGCAAATCATGTTCTTCTAGTATAAGCACTCTATACTTCCATGCCTGGAAGTTCTCAGCTCCTTCAAGCTTGTCCTCAAGCTTGGTATTGTTTGTCATCTTGATAAAATGAGAATCTCAAATGGAAATAAAGAGAATAGTGCTTGCCAATGAGAGTGCACCAACCAAATGCTTACTTTAAAGTCTTTTTGGAAAACTGCTTCTGGTTGACCTAGGGTTTGATAGAGAAACCCTAATTTTTCAACATTGGAATCTTGCAAATCTGATTGGAGAGAGAGATGCGCCTCCTCAAGGCGAGTTGAGCAATGGCCTTCTTTTTTATGGATCTGTGGATAGAACTGCAAAATATTTGATGCCCTAGTTTTCCCGACAATAGTGTTAGGGCAAAAATTGAAAATCCACGAAACTGGAATCTTCCTCCACAGGAAGAGGTGCCCTCCTAAGGTTAGTTGAATGGACCTCCTTTTTTTGTTGATCTGTGGAGGGAAGTGCTCAGAATAGTAAACGTAGTTTCCAACTTTTGTCAGCTATGACTGCACAATTGCTTCTTTCAGGATGGCTCTGATACCATGTTAGAATTTTAATGTTTACAATATGATTATGTTAGATCTTTAAACAATTCACAATAATCATATGCAATAGGATTACTGAAAGAAAGACGAGCACAACACAACAAAAGAACACACAAATTTTCCTTTGGGAAACCACACGAGAGAAAACCCAACAACTTCTTCAGTATATATTCATCTAACAAGTGCAATGTATATATCCAAGAGCTAAATGCTCTTCCACACAAAGATCCCGAGAATAAACAAGATAAGAAACCCAAAGATAAGATGTCTTCCAAGTCTTCTACAACCCAAAATAGTCTTCTCTTAGTTGAAGCAAACCTTTTCCCCAAGTATTAGCGAACTTGCTTGGTGTACAAATGAGGAATGCACCCTCCTCCTTTATACTCTCTTTTGGTTGTATTTTCACTAATTGGACCGACTTTACTGGGGTAGTTTCACCCAATGCTGGGGCAGTTTTACCTACGATTTTTGTGGGGCCGACTTGACTTTTATCACTTGAATTCTTCTAGGATTTTACATGATCAATTACAATATGAATATTTCTCAAAGGAAGTACAACAATAATACATCAATGACACATCAATAATACAAGAAGAATATCTTCCGAAGTTACACAATCTTCAACACATATACCTTACAGATGCATATGCAGTATTGAAGGACATTCTCACCAAGTTAGCGGCTTGGTGTAACACATAATGTCTCCCTCTCTAAGAGAGAGTGTTGATGTTCTCATGATTTTAACATCATGCTAACATTATGTAGATCATTCTCTTAAAGGTTCATAACCCATGGAGAGAATGGCCTCGTTGTATCCCTGATTAGTCATGTGTTGACTATATGTATAGAGGGCTCAAATGCTTAGCCTAGTCCAGTCTTGTGTTGACTGGAATGATAGTAGGCTAGAGGTCACATTTCATACTCACTGTGTGGGAGTGCTTCGTGGTGGGAGTGATCTATTCTTATAGAGTGAAGTGACTTGTCTATGTTACAAGGAGATCTTATCTCCTTGTATATTAGACAGTCTAATCTAATGTTGAAGTTGACAATTGGCTCTAAGAAGTGACTGGGACTTCTTAGAGTATGGTCAAATTAACATTAAAGCTCTTGGGGAAGAATATGACCACATGTGATAAGATATCAATGATGAGAACTTTTCTATGATAAAGAAGTATCCAAAGAAGCCAAGACAATCCATTGAAGAAGTCCCAAAGAAAGCAAAAAACAAGAAAGAACAAAATACCCATGTGAAAGGGGGATCTTGAACCAAGAAGACAAAAGTACAAGTCGGCCTCAAGAGTGAAAATCAAGTCAAATGAAGAATATAAATAGAAGTGTTCTCACACTTCTTTTGACACATTCAAGCAAGCTCATCTCTCTCAATTGGTGCACACTTCTCAAGGATGACAAGTGAAGATCACTAGAAGTAATTTTTGGGGTTACCCTGTTATCTCTGTCTCTTAAGGTTTGCTAGGGTTTCTTGTGGAAGAAGAGCACACTCTTGTGCTAGGGATTAATCTTCATGTTTGGTATTGTACTTGAAATTTGGATTGATTTCTTTTGAGAAAATTTTGTTGGTTTTCTCTGTATTGGGTTTCCCAGGATAAATTCCTTATGTCTCTTGTGCATGGTTATCTTTCAGTGATCCTTGTTTATTTTCGTTGCAAATGAATGATGCTATAATTGTGGGATTACATAAGTTATGAATTAAAAGTTGAAAGAGATGAAAATTATACTGCCAAGTTAAAAATCCAATAGGACGTGTCCTTAGGATGGCTAGAGTGCACCCCCATTTTTTCAAGGGGATGACAATATATATATATATATGCATTCATGGTCGAGGGATGAAAAGTCCATAGCATGGGTCCCGCTTGGTTACTGGCCACACTAAATGTTGCTAGCGGTTAGCTCCGCGAGTCATCTGGTCACCCCCGAGTAGCGTGTGGGAATTCGCGGTGTTTCTCATCGAAAGTTAACCATTGACATCATTTAACATTATCGGTAACCAAGCGGGACCCTATATATATAAAAACATCACAAATTCTCACCTGCTACCTCGAGGTGACCGGATGACGGGCGAAGCTAACCCTCAACAACATTTAGTGTGGTTACTAACCAAGCTGGACCCTATATATGTGTGTGTGTGTGTGTGTGTATGTATATAATTTTTTTTTGTGAGAAACATTGTGAATTCCTGCCCGCTACCTTGGAGCGATCAGATGATGGGTTGAGCTAACTACAGGCAACATTTAGCGTTCCTGGTAACCAAGCGAGACCCATGCCATGGACTTTTCATCCCGCATTCATGCAGCTAGCCCTCTTGGCTATATATATATATATATATATATATATATATATAATAAAAACATTTAAATTGTTAGAATTGATCATAAAGATTTGTAGTTGCTTGTAAGCACAAAAGTCTATACTATATAGTTGCTTGTCTTGCTTGTCTCTATAACAACTTTTCTTCTTTATATTTCTTGTTTATGATTATTAGGTTATAAGGCATTCCATTCTCAATAGGTTTTGCAGATTTTTACAACTGTGTTGAAAACTGCTACAAAACACTTTGGGATATACATGCTTGGGTTTTGTAAAGTGATTAGATTCATGTGTCAAATTAAGAAGGATGTTGAATAGGAATTTATTCAAATGTTTAGTGCCCAATCCAAGTCTTTACTATCCAATTGTTTTTACAATGCTTGAGGTTGGGATGGGGGAAATGTTGGACTTGACTAACTTCTGGACACCTATGTACAATATGTAGAAGCTAAGATGACCCTAAAAATGAGAAGAACAAGAACAATTCCCAGAAGGTCCAACGTTTGAGTTGTTTCATTTCTTGGTTTGTTGACATGGAGGCTTTGCTGCTTGTAATGATGCTGAAAATGTAATAGTTAAATCACCAGAAACCTAAATTTACAACTTGTATAGACTCAGATTTAGATTCAGAATAATATGAAAAATATGGATGGGATAAATGATCATAATGTCCAATCATCAATGTCAATGGCCATTGTCAAAACTGAAGATACATGCATGGAACATCTCCAAGATTTGCTCGGTACATCTTTGAATTCTGCTTGGGACGACCCCAAAATATGCTGGGGATGTTTTGAGTATGGAAGTAAGTCCCCAAGTCCCTATAATGCAAGGACGGTGGGTACAATGTTTTTCTGAGGGGGGACGCATCGACATGCAATATAGGTCAAATCTATGTTGCGTGGGAGCGCCCCCCCCTCCCCCCTTGCCCTTCGCTCCCTATCCCTGAGCTCGCTTTTGAAGAAAGCGTCCAGGAAGCGTTGGGGAAGCACGCTTCCTAAATGCTCCCGTATGAGCGGGAGCGTTTTCAAGAGGCTAGCTTCCAGGCAAAAAAAATGCTCCCACCTCTTTTTCCAAGTTTTCTTAAAAAAACCAAAATTTTAAGTGATGGGCGAGGGGTAACTAACTGTAGGTCCATACTAATGCTATATAAAGGAGGCAAAGCCTATTCTAATAACAAAAAACCTAACCTTAGTAACCATCAGTAGCATTAAATGGTAATATTAAATTCTTAAAGTAAAAGTTGGCATTCTCCTTACCTTTCATTTTCTATCCTTTTACTTAAATTTTTAACATTACCATTAATTGTTTCAGGATGTTTGAGAGTGGTTCCCACCTCATTGGACTTCAAATGCAAAAAGTAGAATTTTTGATCCCATTCAAAATTCAACAAGGTTAACAGTTTTTAGGATTTCAGGATTGCAATGTTTCTACTCGATTCTATCATGTATGAGGGTATGGGATTGCCATTTAATCAAACACATCAACCCCTCTATGTATCTTGATTGTTCAGATTGATGTTGGTGGCCTCAAAACTAGTTTTCAAGAATCCCTAGTTTATAGCGTATTTATCTAATTATAGGACACTTCCAAATAGGGCCCGTGTCCCGTATTCCACATGTCGGACACGACACTTGCCCTAATACGTGTCCGACACCAAAATTTTTGTGTCCCGAAATCTGGACACTTTCCAACATGTGTCGGACACTTGCCAAAAATGTTTCCTGATTTCTAGACACGTGTCCTATCAAAAGGGGTATAGAGGAGGATAGAGGAAAGAGCTACGATAGTAATGCTAATTTTGACTTGGAGTAGCAGGAGGACGATTGACAGTGGCTAGTACCATTGATGAGCTATGATATTCTTCCCTGTGGCTATTTGGTATTTTCATTTTGTAAATAGTAGTACTGTAGATACTTTGCCGGTGGCATTCTCTCGATATCTATGTAATATATTTTGATTTTTGTGGTTTAGTCAGAAATATCAAATATGCAGTTTATGGTTTAAAGTTCATGATTCATTGGTAATTTTATTATTGATTCATCATTGTCATATTTCAATTGAATGGTATTATGATTGATGTACATTGTATATACTTCTAGTTTTAAAAAAAAAAGATCTTTATGTTTTTTTTTAATATATATATATATAAAACGTGTTCCCTGTGTCCTATTTCTGGGGTCGTCATGTCTTGTGTCAAATACTCGTATTTTCGTGTCCTCCATGTCCCGTGTCCTCGTGTCATGTGACTTAGGTATTTATTGATGTACTTTGGTTCAGATATGGATTGCACTCGGAGCTATTTTGGTTGTATACACTCTTACTTGCTATATACATGATAAACTTTGCATATTTGTGTATAATGGTTTGAATTTTGATGGATGCACATGGTTTTGTTGACATATGCATCAAAATATATAAAAATATATATTATATAAAAAACGCTCCCGAAAACGCTCCCACCCAAGAAGCTTTTGAAAATTTTGCTTTTCGCTTCGCTCCCATTTCCTTTTTCTTGCTTTCGCTCCCACTCCCAAGTAACCTTGGGTCAAATACTATTTACCAACCGCAAGCCTCACAAATTTGTTACAAGCTTTAGTGCACAGATTTAGATATAAATGTTATGAGACAAAATAAATATACCTTTGAGAGATTGTGCCTTTCGTTCCAACTCATTGCATACACGTGGTGGATAGTGCTATGACCTCACATACAGCCCAACCACGTAAGCTAGTTGGAGTGCTCGGTCATGGTGTAAAGCAGTTTTTAGAGAGCGATTGGTTACCAGAGTCAGGGATTTGAGGAAGAAGCTCAGGACATGGGCAATAGTGTTCACTCCATTGAAGTGATTCAGATCTATTGAGGCAAATGATGTCTATTCAACTTTTCCTTGGATCCTTCAGGCCGACAGGCTGAGGCAAAAATTACATTCTAGGGCTCATTCACTAGTGTAAATTCCGAGCTTAATATATATCAGAGGAGGAGCAGTGTCCCACTGGACAACCTCAGCGAATTGCATGACAGCTCAGATCTCGAGGCAAAGGACTGATTTTTATACATTTGGTTGGAAACACGGCATTTTCGTTGTGTCAGATCTCTGGATTGCTGTCAGATCATTTGTTGCGATCTCAGTTGTTTAATGCAGATCTGAGGGATGATGGGTGCCACAGCATTCTGGTAGCCTTTTCCAACAATCTTCTGGTTTTTTGATGGATCGCTGGTTGTTCTAGTGCCGTACAAATCCATCTTCAGTTGTCGCCCATCTTGCTCATCGCTTTTTACCACTTACTCAAATCTTCTTCTTCCTTTTTATGCATGGGGCTCGTTTGACCTGAGTGCGAAAGCCCTGAGGTCTCCTCATTCTCACATGAATTTTGATCTGCCGGTGTCTCGGTCATTGAACAAATCCTTCAACAGTGTTTGACTGATATCTCTTCATGCTGAGTAACCCAAAATTGTAAATTGAGGAACTTGCAACATACTTTTCTTTGGATCTTTAATAGAAATTGAATATAAAAAAAATAGGGCACAATGGCAACCCTGAGTGATGAGTGATGCTTCTAGATCTGGAGATTTGGTTTTAGAACTGTTCTCATAAACACTAGCAAGTGTAGATCGCTATTTCAGATCCGAGCACACTATTATATCGTTATTTCTTTGTTTTGAGATCACTATTTCAGATTGCACGCTATTAGACAAAGAAAACCAGGCATTATACAAGCGCATCTATTTAACTTATTACAAACCTTTTTATTCAACTGTAGATAAAGGCTCCAGTAATAATGGAACTTAGGATTTTTCAACGAACAAGCAACCCCAAATGCAAATCGTTCTTCCTGTATAAATTTTTCTTGCGCTCGATCTTTTACTTGCTTGAAAATGTATATGGTGTGTACTGTAGTTGTTGATGTGTAGATTGCTTCTTTTACCACAGTCCACTTATGCTAACCTTTGCAACTTAATTTACCGTAAGCTACACCTTTCAACCTCTCATGGACAACTACCATCATGCAATGGAGTTACCAGGCCCTTAAGAATCAAGACTAAAGGAGCTCTGATACCATGTTAAACTATAGAACAAACAAGCAAGAGACAAACAAGCTGGCGGATTAGGCTTTAGCCATTCTCAACAATGATCTTCATACCAATAATGGTATTATAATATTATACAGCACATGGATCATAGTGACCTCTAGATCTAGATCGCAGTAAAAAGTCATCAGTGAATAAGTATGACAACTCATACAAGAGGTTATCTAGGACTTTCTGATTGTCTAGGGACTTGACTACATTTTGTTCCTTTCTGGGATATGCCTATTTGTATGGATTTTCTGAAAGGAAAAATATTTTTCTGGATAGAAAAATAGAACAACAATATTTTTACTTTAAAGTAAATTGGACTACACTTTCTCGAATATTCTCATACTTGTATTTTTGTTTTTTGGATCTGCTCTTTAAAAGAAAGACAAACACGATTTGATGAGTATTTAATTGTTAAATACTCAGGTCTCAAGTCAGACCTTTTGCCTTTTTGTATGGGGGGATAGGGAAACATGTAGTTTTCGGTATGACCGGGCCCTGGGGTATAAGTCTAAATTTCAGGGAACGATGGATGGTGGGAGTAGGACAACAGGGAATGCTAGGGCATGGTGGCAGGATGGAAGGAATGTATATAAAATATTACAAAAATATAGAACTTAAGGTATAAAACATTCAAAATTTCGAAGTAATCAACTATGTTTACACAGATGTTAAACTTAAAAGCATATGTAATGGCCATGTTTAAACAGTCCTAGTTTTACATAGTTGAACTGCACTAAAAGTTGCCTTTTCCCATGGGAGTTAGCCCATTTCAGACATTATTATATTATTTAACTGTCTCTATTTTGATATTGGTTTAGGATTTATGTGCATTTCTCTGGGTTTAAGAAATTTATGTATGAAAGTGTGCCTTACCCAATTAATGTCATCTCTTTTTCTTCAGATTTAAATTTCGCTTTCTTGGGTTTAACTTTTAAGAATCCTCTGCATTATTGATATGCCTTAAAAGTATTTATTTGTAGAGTGAAAAATTATATAAAGTAAAGATCCTGCTGAAAACAGAATGGAAAATGGTAAATGATTTCTGTATGATCTCATAGGTGCAATCTCTTTCTTCCTTGATTGGCACTGTTCTTGGAACTGCTTCAAGGATACCATGTGAAGTGTTGAAGCAGAGACTTCAGGCCGGTATCTTTGATAATGTTGGAGCTGCTATAGTTGGTACTTGGGAGCAAGACGGGCTGAAAGGTTTTTTTCGTGGAACTGGTGCAACACTTTGTCGTGAAGTACCATTCTATGTTGCAGGCATGGGACTATATGCTGAAGCCAAAAAGGTAACCAAAGACATAGCTCTCTTCTAATTAGTCATACTAAGTGAAGTTGGGCTGTATGATCATTTGTTTTTACAACTTACATTTTATTTTTGGAATTTGAAGGTTGCCCAGCAGCTTGTGAATCGTGAGTTGGAACCCTGGGAAACTCTTGCTGTTGGAGCTCTTTCTGGGGGACTAGCAGCAGTGGTCACCACTCCCTTTGATGTCATGAAGACAAGGATGATGACAGCACCTCCTGGGGTGCCTACAACAATGACTGCTATTGCCTTTACAATTTTGAAACAAGATGGCCCACTTGGCCTTTTCAAGGGAGGCGTGCCTCGTTTCTTTTGGATTGCACCACTTGGAGCAATGAATTTTGCTGGCTATGAATTAGCAAGGAAGGCAATGGATAGGGCAGATGACAATGTTGATGAGTTGTCTCAGGAAAAAAGGCTTGTGAAAGTTTGATAGATTTGAGTTTTCACTGAACTAAATACCTCTTATCCCCTACAAGCCATTGGAGTCATGTAGTTTTGCAGTCACTGGCTCTTGTAAAGTTTTGCAATGTAGCAGGATGAGATGAGTGCTCTATTAGGTCTTGTCAACCGACAAACTCAAGTTAGCACATGTTTAAAAGACTGACTGCCGCTGCTTATTGGAATTAATTAATGCAGTCTATTTGTTTTTTTCCTTTGAGGTTGGAAATGCTTTCATAAGCTGTAGCTTCAATATGCATATGAACTGGTCATATCCTACATGTTTGTGAATTTACTTGTAATCATCAGTTTTGCTTCATTTAATGCCACAAAAGAAAATTCATTCCCATCTGATGCCAACAGTTAATTTCAATTTCATTGGCTCAAGGAATGGGAATGAAGTTTGCAGAATTATTATATGTAATAAACTTGAACTCTGATGGGCCTGATCATAGTACTTGTATGCTAGAAAAATGCTACAGGGAAAAATATGTATTTTAGGGATTCTTCATCAGCTGTATCATCAGTTTTTCAGAATGACATATGTACACATAAAGCTTGCCCTCAGTTTCATTGAAGATTATATGTTGATAATTTCTATCTGATGTACATAAATTTACAAACAGGGATTCTGTTCTGGCATGATTATGTATTGCACTCGTGATATTGTAAAAGTTGAGTTTTCAAAGTTGCCACTTATTCTCTAGCTGATGCGACATTATTACTGGTATTTTTGGAGGAAGAGGATTAAAATCGAAAGTTAGGTTCTGCCTGTAATTCATTTATTTCATTCATTAGGGGTCTTTCTGGTTTAAGAAATGGTCGGTCAGGTATGCAATAAGTTTATGTTCACCAATCTATCTGAATGAATTATTAGATACTATGGAACTCCCAAGTATTGATATGGTAAACTTTTGACACAAAATGTGAAAAATCTGCATTTCTAGAGATGTTTGTAGCAGCTGTTTTGTCTGCATATTAGATTAATTGCACAGATGTCAGGCGTATCGAATATTTTGAAGGTGGAGTTTTCCCATTTGAACATTGGCAGTAGAAGTAGGTGTATGGAAGACGTGTAATGTAAGTTTCATGCTTGAATTTGTGTTTTTTATTTTAATGCTTACCCTTGGAATGGGTGGTAGAGCCAGATTTATGGCTTATGTGGAATATAATCTTCATGCTTTAATTTGTATTTCTGTTTTTCATCTTAAACTCGGAATAAGTTTTTATTTTGGGGTTTGCTGTGTGCAATTTTGGCATCCTTGCATTAAGCCTCCCTTGTTTTCTAATGATGGCTAACTTTACTGGATTGCTGTTTTATCTGGAGCTTGGCTCTTTGATTAGTTAAATTGTCGATAGCAAGAAAATGTCCTTTGGGGGCCCCCTACATTAACTCCCTCATGCATAATTGATAATTGTTTTGGATTGCTATTTCTTTGAGGTTGTTCAGTTATGAGCAGATCACTGTTTAGGGTATACTTATGTTTGTCTTTTATTTTCCTTTCCTTTTATTTTATTTCTAATGATACGAGAATATTAATATGTGCAAGAATATTCAAGTAATAAAATAGCTCCAAACTGAGGATGGATTAAACTTAATTTTATGAATCATGAGCAGATCACTCTTAGTGTACTTATTTTGGTCTTTTGTTTTCCTCTTTTTTATTTCAACTTTGTATTAGCTCTGGCTTTTGTTTTCTCCTTTTTTTCGTACTTTTTATTCTTTTGTTGGGGTTGTGTAATGTATCTAATCGTTAATTTTATTGTCAATAATTGTTGATCAGCAGCCTGCCATTCAAGAAAACCTGCTTTGTGAACTGTATTGAACAATGTAATGTTCCATTAAATATAGTTTCTTAATTGCAAGTGTTTAAAATGAAATTGTACGCAACGGCTACCTAAATTAGGAATTAATTTGATAGTTATCATTGGGGTCAATAAATGATGAATTAGTGAAATTAATGGTGCATCGCTGTTAAGCCTCCCTTTACTATTTGCATTCAATTATTGCTTGTGGGTAGAACAATTTTGATAGGCTTTTATATGACAGTTTACAAATGGCTCATCTAGTCACCCTATGAACAAAACTGGATATCTTTTCATCAATATGCTCAGCCATTAATTAGGACAATTGGTGCCCTAAACTTTGTGCAGTGTCCCCCTGAAATGATCTGTCTCATGTCATGCAAGGAGTTGTGCTTCCGTTGTGTTTGGGGGAAAACTAATGGGATAGTTACTGCTGAATGGGTTTATGGTTTACTTATTTAACTGGATGCCTACTATCATAAATGTGTGGAAAACATGCCTGTGTCCATTTTAGGAATAGTACAATAGATTATCACTGGTTTAAAACACTTTAAAGAGATACCTTGGGTTGGGACGTTGTAAGTGGAGTTATTTATTCTGTGAACTTCACCCGAGACTCGTGCTTGACCCCAATCACATGAAACAAGTGATGTCTCAACACTGATACCTGAAACCTGAAGGGGTTATCATTATGAATAGTTGCAAGGCTATTGCATATTCAAGTTATATTCATTAAGTCTATAATGTGCATGAATATCTAAAATACAATATAAATTAATCTCCATGATAATAATTAATATAATAGCGGCAGTGCTATAAATATGGATAAAAGAGAGCGAAGAATATCAATTTCACATAAATATATACCAATATGAACAAATAGCAAGTTTCGTATGATCCAAGGCTTGTCATAAATATGGATAAAAGAGAGCAAAGAATATCAATTTCACATAAATATATACCAATATGAACAAAGAGCAAGTTTCGTATGATCCAAGACTTGCCATTGGTTATCCCAAGTAAAAAATCAGAGATGGATATGTATCAATTTGGTATCATAACCATATTGCAAACTATAATAGAGATAATTCTAAGCACAGATGAGAGCATTTGAGGGACATCATTAAGGCAATCAGAGATGGATATGTTTCAATGTGGTATGATAACCATATTGCAAACTATAATAGAGATCATTCTAAGCAGAAATGAAAGCATTGGACAGACATTATCAAGGAAAGGAGGTTTATGCCATTATGAAGCCATTTTTATCTTAGGAATAAACTCATTAAACTCATTTTCTAGTGCAATGGAATGGAATTGGAAATTAAATCACTCATGAGATGACCAAACATGACAATGATTTGATGTTTTGCAACCTTTGCATTTACCTTGGATTTGATCATTCTATATAGAACTGAGAAAAGTATATTAAAATGTTAGATGCCTCCTCAACCCTTGATGCACACTTATGTTAGGTGCAAGATGAGGTATCCTATGAGTATATGGACTTTTGTGTATGAGGTATTCTTGATCGTTCCTTGTTATTCACAATGGCTAATTATTTTTAATGGTAGAGGTGAGTAATTCAAAATAATTATTAAAAGAGTTTTAAAATATGTTAGTAAATATTTTAAATGATTATCAAAAGAAGTCATTTATTATCATCATTAAAAGAGATTATTTAAAATGATTAGTGGGTGAGAAATGCCCGATTAACATCGGATATTACTAGAAGATCAAACACCTTAAGCAACCATTCACACAAACAAATCACATATCAATACATCGATGTTTTATGTGGTGAAAACCCTCATAGAGGGAAATGGCCTGCGACCCTTAACAAATAGCTCACAATCAACCATCAAGCAAATGACCCTCCATGCTCTTTAAATAGAGATTATGGACCAATTGGGTACTAATCCGTAGATAAATAGTTGTTAAGATAGAGGTTAGGATGAATCGTCGAAACACTTTATGTTTGGAATATATCATGACCATTGGATTACATAAGTACATATTCGTACTAGAGAAACATGCTTTACCTAATGACACATACCAAGTTGATCTTAACTAATTCCTAAGTGTCTAAATATCCTAACGCCCCCCCTTAAGGACAACTTGGGATATTATAGAAGTATTTACAAAAGTGATAGAATAGGAGAAGGAATGAGGTGTTAGAGCCTATCCTTGCTCAATAACAAATTCCTAAACTCTAAACATGGATCAAAGTTTAGAAAACTTCTCTTTTGTAAGAGACTTTGTGAATATGATGGCAACTTGATCATATGTAGGTCAACAACAAGAATGCAATCTTGAACAAGGCTTTTGATGAAGTGCATCTATAGCTTAATGTGTTTTCTACGTTGATGTTGAAATGTATCTTTAACAAACTTGATGGCACTTTGATTATCACACTAAAGGGTAGTTGGATGTTGCTACTCAAATCCAACCTTTGAAAGGATCTGTCGAACTCGCAAGGCTTCCCGATGTGTATTAACTGTGACTCGATACTCTGCTTTTGCTGAAGAAAGAGTGGCAGCTTGTTGTTTCTTACAAGCCCAAGTGACAGGTCTAGAACCAATACTAAAAACCTATCCTATAGTAGACTTTTGATCGTGAAGGTCACCAACCTAATCTGATTTAATGAAACCAACCAACAAAGGAGTACCCCCTAAACTGTAATGAATCCCAATTTGAATTGTACCTGTAATGTCCTCTTCCTTTTAGGCCCTGAGGCCCATACCGCTAACCTATGTGATTCCTGTGGGTTCGAGCGGTTACTGATAGCTAGCGAATCAGATCAGGTCTGATGCCATCCATTGAAGATCTATGGCATCCTCACTTGGTTAAGAAGGGCCACCTGGGCCAAAGGCCACCTTCATGCATGACCATGCTCTTTTCCATGCTCCATGCATGACCATGCTCTTTGCATGTAAGTCAATGGCAAATTAGAAGATAAAGTGACCTAATTAGGTCAAAGATTAGGTTTTGCGCAGTTGAACTTTATAAATAGAGGGTAAAGCAAGAGGAGAACTCACTTATGATTATTGATTATTTTGGGAGCACTTGGATAGCAGCACAGTAGTTGGGGTTGGAGATGGAGTCTTCAGCTAACAGGGTTTCGGCAGTGAAACATCTGTCCTAGTCTTATGCTGGGTAAGCCATACTGGTTCACCACTTGTTCTTCATTTCATTCATCAGTTATATAGCACAGGGTATAGATTGTTGCAGAGGCACGGTGCAGCCGTAAGAGGGGGTTTTCAACCAGAAAGCCCTAATCAGCTATTGGGCCTTCAGATCTCAGTTTCCTTCCGAAAATCAGGCATCATTCTCACCAGCAGCTTCATACTCCGATACCCAGTGACTATCAGCTCCATCTGAGCTCATCCGGAGGAGTTATCAGCATTTCCAGACCACCAGGGGCGTGAGCAGCTGCCTCATAGAACCTAGACGCTATCACCCTTAGAGGTGTCAGAACTTCAGCATACTCCAGCCAATCTCTCCGCCACAGCGAGGCTATTAGCCCTGCAAATCGGCGGATCCATCGGACGCCTCCTTCCTTGAGGGCGTCACCTTTTTCTCTGATTGGGCGTCTTATTGCTGGAGCATTCACCGGAGGCAGGAGAGATCAGTTCCTCTCCGATCCAGATCTCAGTACTTTCAAACTTTATCTGCAGCAGTTCAGCCAGTTATCAGTGGTAAGTGTGCATTCTATCTCACAAACCCTAACCCTAATTTTTCCTATAAAATAGGGATTTTTGCCTGGCAGTTTGTAAGCCTAGTTGTATCCGCATAATTGTTTAGAAATAGAAAATATCGGGATTCGAGATATTACAGTGGTATCAGAGCTGTTTTCTTAGCCAGCTGTGGGCTTAAGAGATGAAAAGTAGATGAATACAGAAGGAGATCCTTTTGTAACTTATAGGAGGAGGAAGAGTAGATACACAGGAGAATTTGAAGATATCCAGCTAGCGGATACCAATTCAGACATGGAACAGACAGGTATTCATGCGGATAGGGGAAAAGGAACGGGAGATGAGGAGGATCGGATGGACTTTCGTAACTTGGTCTCTGCATTGCAAGACTTAGCGAAAGGACAAAAAGAAGTCCTCAATGCAATCAGTAGACTGTCAGCGAAACCAGAACCAGGTATCAGCAGTACACCCCCTTCACCGGTAGAGCGGGGATCTTCCAGCGGCAGTGGAAAGATGGCGTACACCAACATCCAGAACACTCCCCACATATACAACAACCTACTATCAGGCCTACCATGCCTCACTTCTTGGCAGATACAGTAGGGGGCCCGGTCATGCAGGTAGAGCCCAGCGAGCCTTATGGGGCTTATTTGCAAGAGTACACAGACTTAGGAGATGAGTTTCATGCTGCTATGTCTTTCTCAGACTTCTGCAACATGAAGAGCAGGAACAGGCCCAGGAATTTCAACAAGGGTTTCAATCACAACTATGAGCTGCAGAAAACCTTGGGTAGGTTAACCATCCCAAACTTTGATGGGACTCACGGAGGATCAGCGAGAACATGGGTCCAAAAGTTGGATACCTATTTCCAGCTCAACCCCATGACAGAGACAGACGCCATTAAGTTGGCTACACTTCACCTGGACGGAGAAGCTCACGAATGGTGGTACCACGAACTGGTGACATTGGGTCACAACACCATACATTCTTACGGTGAGTTCACTCAGAAACTCATGGAGAGGTTCGACAGGAAAGATCCAGAGATCCATTTCAGGGAGTTGGCTCAACTCAAGCAAACTGGTAGCACAAAATCATTCATTTCAGAGTTTCAGAGGCTAGCCGTTATGGTAATAGATGTGTCAGAGAGCAGACTGACTATGTTATTCACTGAGGCCCTCATAGAGCCACTACGGGGATGGGTGAAATCCTACAAACCCCTCACTCTGCAGGATGCTATTTGCAGGGCAAGGGATCTTCAGGATTCAGTTCCCAAAAACAAATTCCCTGTGAAAACCAATTTTTCTGTTAGGGACAAGGATAGGAAACCTTTCCAGCAGGATGTGCCCAAGAAAACCTGGTTAGATGAGGACACCAGGAAAGATTTGAGAAGGAAGAAGCTATGCTTCACCTGCCAGGAACCATGGGTACCAGGACACAGGTGCTCAGGGAAGGCAAAGGCACATTACATTGAGGTGTATTCAGACAGTGACGAGGATGACGATGAGCAAGAGGCCACATAAGAGGAATCACACCAGGGTGATGCACCAGAGGGAGTCATTGCTACATTTTCTGGAGTACCGAGGTTCCATACTCTCAGGGTCAGGGGAGTAGTGCAAGGTCACAGAGTAGGAGTTCTGATTGATGGGGGAGCCACCCACAATTTCATTGACTCCGCTTGGGTAGCCAAACGAGGTATTTAGACCGAGAAGTTCGAGGGATTCACTGTATCAGTAGCCGGGAACTCCAGCATGGAGTGCAACTACTGGATCCCAAAACTGAACGTTGCCTTGGGTAACTATCAGATGACAGACTCTTTCTATGTAGTGAATGTAGCAGATACTCATGTGGTATTGGGTGTTCAATGGCTTTACTCTATAGGAAAATACACTACAGATTACAGGGCAATGGAAATGGAGTTTCAGGGGCCAGATGGCAAACAGGTAGTTTTGAGGCCACAGAAGAGGAATCACACCAGGGTGATGAACACTTATCCCCCAAAACCGGTCTCGTCACAGAGAATGGAGGCAGTGCTTCGACAGGATGATATAGAATGGGCTGCAGAATGTTTTGTCACCTTCAGGAAACCCCTAGAGACCAGCTCACAACACCCCAGTGACATTCAGGCCTTGCTACAGAAACACAAAAAGGTTTTTCGGGACCTTCCATCAGGCAGACCACCAGACCGGGGCTTTGAACACATCATCGAGCTAGAGGAGGGAACACAAGCCGTCATCACCACTCCTTACAGGAATCCTAAGAGGTACAAAGATGAGATTGAGAAAACCATTAAAGAATTACTGAAGCTTGGTTATATACGACCCAGTTCTAGCCCCTTTGCATCTTCAGTGGTTATGGTTAAGAAGAAGGATGACACTCTACGTATGTGCATCGATTACCGAGTGCTTAACAAAAAGACCATCAAGAACAGGTATCCCATTCCCAGGATTGACGAACTCATGGATGAACTTCGGGGAGCTCAATATTTCTCCAAGATCGATCTTTGCTCGGGATACCATCAGATCAGGGTAAGGGACCAAGAAATTCCCAAAACAGCTTTTCGCTGTCATTACGGTCACTATGAGTTTTTGGTCATGCCATTTGGGCTTACCAATGCTCCAGCTACTTTCTAGTCATGCATGAACCACACCTTCAGGGCACAACTACGTAAGTTTCTACTTGTCTTCTTTGATGACATCTTGGTTTACATTAAAACATGGGAAGAGCACTTGAAACACCTGGACGAGACGTTGAGTATTTTAGAAGAACAGTCGCTTTACGCGAAAATGTCCAAGTGTGAGTTTGGCATGAAGGAAATGTTGTACTTAGGACATGTGATCAATGCAAAAGGAGTACAGGTGGACATGGAGAAAATCCGAGCTATCAGAGACTGGCCTGTGCCAAAAACAGTGACAGAATTGAGAGGGTTCCTAGGTCTGTGCACTTATTACCGACGGTACGTTAAGGGATTCTCCCAGTTTGCAGCACCCCTCACAGATCTCACCAAGAAGGGGGCATTCACTTGGACAGACTCAGCGAAGAAAACTTTCGAGGAGATGAAGGTTATCATGAGCTCTTGCCCAGTTTTAGCATTGCCAGACTTCTCACAACCCTTCACAGTAGAATGTGATGCCTCAGGAGAA
>LPNX010090797.1:353032-371100 GCA_001517045.1 Pseudotsuga menziesii
CACCAGCAGCTTCATACTCCGGTACCCAGTGACTATTAGCTCCATCTGAGCTCATCCGGAGGAGTTATCAGCATTTCCAGACCACCAGGGGCGTGAGCAACTGCCTCATAGAACCTAGACGCTATCACCCTTAGAGGTGTCAGAACTTCAGCATACTCTAGCCAATCTCTCCGACACAGCGAGGCTATGAGCCCTGCAAATCAACGGATCCATCGGACACCTCCTTCCTTGAGGGTGTCACCTTTTTCTCTGATTGGGCGTCTTATTGCTGGAGCATTCACCGGAGGCAGGAGAGATCAGTTCCTCTCCGATCCAAATCTCAGTACTTGCAGACTTTATCTACAGTAGTTCAACCAATTATCAGTGGTAAGTGTGCATTCTATCTCACAAACCCTAACCCTAATTTTTCCTATAAAATAGGGATTTTTGCCTGGCAGTTTGTAAGCCCAGTTGTATCCGCATAATTGTTTAGAAATAGAAAATATCGGGATTCGGGATGCTCTTTAAATAGAGATTATGGACCAATTGGGTACTAATCCGTAGATCAATAGTTGTTAAGATAGAGGTTAGGATGAATCGTCGAAACACTTTATGTTTGGAATATATCATGACCATTGGATTATATAAGTACATATTCGTACTAGAGAAACACGCTTTACCTAATGACACATACCAAGTTGATCTTAACTAATTCCTAAGTGTCTAAATACCCTAACGCCCCCCCTTAAGGACAACTTGGGATATTGTAGAAGTATTTACAGAAGTGATAGAATAGGAGAAGGAATGAGGTGTTAGAGCCTATCCTTGCTCAATAACAAATTCCTAAACTCTAAACATGGATCAAAGTTTAGAAAACTTCTCTTTTGTAAGAGACTTTGTGAATATGATGGCAACTTGATCATATGTAGGTCAACAACAAGAATGCAATCTTGAACAAGTCTTTTGATGAAGTGCATCTATAGCTTAATGTGTTTTCTACGTTGATGTTGAAATGTATCTTTAACAAACTTGATGGCACTTTGATTATCACACTAAAGGGTAGTTGGATGTTGCTACTCAAATCCAACCTTTGAAAGGATCTGTCGAACTCGCAAGGCTTCCCAATGTGTATTAACTGCGACTCGATACTCTGCTTTTGCTGAAGAAAGAGTGGCAGCTTGTTGTTTCTTACAAGCCCAAGTGACAGGTCTAGAACCAAAACTAAAAACCTATCCTATAGTAGACTTTTGATCGTGAAGGTCGCCAACGTAACTGATTTAATGAAACCAACCAACAAAGGAGTACCCCCTAAACTATAATGAATCCCAATTTGAATTGTACCACAGATATACTAAAGTATCCTTTTTGTTGCTTTCCAATGACTTTCATGGGATGTTTACATGTATCAGGCAACAAGGCCAACAACAAAGGAAATATCATGACATGTATGAGTCACGTACAAAAGATTATCAACTACCTAACGGTACAAGGTTGCATCTACTTCGAGGGAAGTGTAAGTGGTAGTAAGTTTGACGCCAAACTGGAAGGGAGATGGGGTTGGCTTACAATCATTCATAAGAAAGCGATGAAGGTCATAGGCATACTTAGTCTGAGAAAGAAAAACTCCATAGGTTTGCAAGACTTGGAGGCTAAGAAAATAATGCAAATGTCTCATGTCTGTCATTTCAAATTTCTTCTTAAGGTTGGATTAAAAGGTTATGGTCATTACAAATAAGAATAAGGTGATCAACATAAATAACAAAGATGGTGAGAGAGTTTCCCATTTCCTTGGTATATACATCGAGGTCAAAATGATATCTAGAAAAACTAGTGTCAAAGAGAAAGCTATATGTTTTGGCATTTAAAGCTCGATGATCTTGCTTAAGGCCATGGAGAGATTTATTAAGTAGACAAACAAGGCTGGAGTTATTGTGAACATAGTAAGGAGGTTGTTCCATGTAAATTTCTTCTTGCAAATCCTTTCGCAAAAAAACGAACAACATCCATTTGGTGGACCTCCCATTTATGTGAAGCGGCAAGGGAAAAAATAAGGTAGATGGAGTTTATTTTGGTGACATGGAAAAGGTTTCATTGTAGTCAATCCCTTCAACTAAAAATCCTTTGGCAATTAATCTTGCCTTAATTCTTTCAACACATCCATCGGATGCATACTTAGTTTTATAGGCCCATTTACATTTGACAAGTTTTCGTCCTTTTGGAAGAGGTACAAGATCCCATATATTGTTCATCATTAAGGAACAATATTTTTCATTCATAGCTGCATCCCAATTTGGATGGCCTAAAGCTTCTGCAAATGTTTTTGGATCACGAGTCTTAAAAACTTGAGCCAAAAGAGAAGAGGCTCGTTGGAATTGTGAATGTGTTCGACATTGATATCTAGGATCATCAACAAGATCACCAATTGTTTCACATGTTGTACGACCCCATCGAGGAAGCGATTGAGTTGGTGCACTTGGAGTAAAATGAGCAGGTGAAGGTGGATTTTCATCCTCACTATCATCATCAGAAAAAGCAGTCTGAGTAAAAACACTATCAAAGAAGTTGGCAATAAAAGATGACACAATCATCAAAGATGGCACGCATGTCGAATTAGACTCGCAAGCCAAGTATTTTTTATCGAATTTAACATTACTCCTAATAATTATGTCATTGGAATGTGGTTGAAGAAATCTATAACCTTTTACATCTTCAACATATCCAACAAATAAGCACTTTTCACTCTTGGGTTTTATTGCTTTTCGTATTTTGTTGGGAAAGCGAACCCATGCTTCACTACTAAACACATGAAAGTGGTTGACATTTGGTTTAATGTTACTCAATGCTTCTTCCAATGTTATATCCTTTTAGAGCCTTTGTGGGAGTGTGATTGACTATGTAATTGACACAGTTAATGGCTTCAACCCAAAATTGAAGACTTAATCCTTTAGCTTGGATCATACAATTAACCATTTTTTAATACATGATTCTTTCTCCTAGTAACACCATTTTGTTGTGCTATTTATGGAATAATATGTTGCATTTGAATTCCATGTGCAGTGTAGTAATTTGTAAATTTGTGTTTACATATTCGCCTTCATTATATGTTCTTAACTTTTGTATTTGATGTCCAAATTATTTTTCTACGAGGGAATTTTAGGCCAAGAACTTGTAATAACTTCATTCTTAAGTTTTAAGAAGTAAACCCAAGGGCGTCTACATAAGTTATCAATGAAAGTTAAGAAATACTTGAAGCCAGAAAAGAAATAGACCACACAAATCATTGTGAACAAGTTGCAAGGAGATCGAGGCATGTTAAGAGGCACTTTTTTCAAAACTATCTCCATAATGCTTATTGAGAACACACCCATGGAAAACACCATCTCTGTAAGAGACAAGAGGAAGACCTTATTGTAATGAGCAATAGTTTAAATGACCAAATCACTCATGCAAAAATTTGCTCAAGACATCACTATGAACAATAAAAATTGAAAGAAAATGTGATGACCCAATGTTGTTAAATTTGTATAACCTGGTAATATCATTAAGAATTTTAGTGGCTAGGACATGATAAAGATCTTTGAAATCCCTGATTACAACTTAGTGAGGCGTAAACTCTACAATATTACCTTCATTAGAATGAGTGCTTTGATACACTCACAACATATTATAGGAAATACTTGGAGCTCATAATACATCATTGAATCAAAGGAAATCAAGGGAAAGTTGAGATGGAAGATTCTCAAAGTATAAGGACCAAGTTTAACATTGATGAACCATGTAGCTAAGAAGTATTCCTAGAGAACTGACGGTTACAGCGGTTGAGGACCCATGTATTTCGGTAGATGGTTTGATTTTTATATGGACATCAATAATCTATTTTGTGCAGAGAAAGATACAAGAAAAGTTCAAAGTGATGAAAAATTCATGAAGACCAAACCTACTCTACAAGTAGATTAGAGATAAACATTAAGGGGGTGTGTTAGAGATAATGTTTATCTCTTGATGATGTGTTGGATATGAGAGAGATTCTCTCCCTAGTTTGGTGTGTGGATGAGATATTCACTCAACCTTTTCCAACTATTTATAGAATACGTTAGATCTAATAACAACTCTCTCAACTCTATTTATTAGAGTAAACATGTGTTGCATCATTGTATTGTGTTACAATGACTTCTCTCTCATCGTTCTGAACACTCTTGTGAGGGAGTCATGCTCAGTCTAGCTCTGATACCAAAATAGAATTGGAGAGAAGAGTCATTGTAACACACAAACAATCAAATATATCACAATACAATAATACAGTACATGATGCATTGGATGGGCTGTCACCTCTCATGGCAGGTTGGCAATGGAAGGGATATCATTATTGGTACTGATCCGGTGATAGGAAATCCTATCTCTCTACTCTTCCTGAATGGTATGAGAACTTATCTCGAAGACTTGGATATCAGGACTCTAGCACATGCTCACAATACACTACCTGATGCACAGCACTATTGGTTTTCAGCGGAAGAACTGTGGTTGCAAGGTGAATGGAAAGAAATTTGGGAATCATTTACAAGGTATTTAGATCTTAATGGTATTCGGCTTTCATCTGATCCTGATGTATTAATTTGGGATTACAACAAATATGATGGAGCAATCTCTGTTGACAGTGCTTATGATTGCATTGTTAAATCTCACAATCCCGCGACAGGTAGCTGGCTGTACATTTCTCTTTGGACAGGTCATCTTCCACGTAAAATTGGATGTTTTACTTGGCTGGTGTTGAGGAATAAAATTCTCACGAGGGACAATTTACAGAAAAGAGGTAAACTCGGTCCGGGCATCTGTCTTCTTTGTAATTCTAATGTTGAAACTGTTCAACACCTCTTCTCGTGCTGTCCTGTTTGGAAAAAAGTATTGGGACTTTTAAGTGATCAATTGCAGCTGAAAACTCCTCCTGTAGATGTACCTATCAATGAGTTCTTTGAATATTGGGCATCTAATTATCACCGCAGCTCAGCCCATTATGATATTCCCCACCATATGATATGAACATTGTGGAAGGCTCGCAACAGGGCTGTATTTGAAGGGTATAAGGTTACAGTTCTGGGTGTATTTCATCAAATATTATGTACTTTACATTTATATCCCACTCGGCCTGCAAACAAGAACAAAGGATTTGTTTCGGCCAGTCAGATTGGGCCGAGACCACTTGAGACTTTCCCTTGTGGCTATTTTGATGGTGCCTCCAATATTTCAGCAGCTGGTATCGGTTACAACCTGTTACTTAATGAGAATCATCACCTAGATTTTGCGCTGGGGGTCGGAAAAGGATCTAATACTAAGGCAGAATTATTGGGCTTGTGGGCCCTTCTGCACTCCTCCCATATGATGGGAATTCCACTTACCCATATTTTTGGTGACTCAATGGTCATCATTAATTGGGCCAAGGGAATTACTGCTCTCTCCCCACCAGAGCTTTATCACTGGTGTAGGGACTCTCAAAAGCTTATTTCAAGCTTCCGTGATCTCACCTTCAGTCACATCTATCGTGAACACAACTGGAGAGCAGACAGTCTTTCAAAATCAGCACTCGCCTTTCCTCCTGGTCATGGCTGGTTTTCTGAATATATTGATGACCAAATGGTCACATGTGATTCTTTTCAGCTCTTTTGATTGTTTAGAAGGGGCTCTTCTCCCCTGCTGGTGACTTTTTCAGTGATTTCAGAGTACTCTTTTTGAGCCGCAGATCTGCTCAATTGGTTCTCGATAGATTGGATTGATTGTGATTGATCATCTGCATGATGAGACATGTTACTGATGGGATCATCTCTTTTATTACATGCCTTTCCCCCCGGCTGCGTCTAGATGATTATCTCTTATGACTAGTTGTATCTTTTGAAATGTAACCCTTCTTGGGTGGGTGATTAAAATGCCCTTTGATTCTTAATAGAATATCAAGGACTAGCTTTTTCTTCCTGAAAAAAAAAATAGAGTTGAGAGTTGTTATTATATTTAACTTATTCTATAGATAGCTAAAAGAGGTTGAGTGAATATCTCAACCACACAACAAACTAGGGTGAGAATCTATCTTATATCCAACACATCGTCAAGAGATCAACATTATCCATAACAAGCACATGCCATTTTTAAATGATTGAATGATTGAAACAATGTGTACTTGGTATTTAAGTATTTTATAAAAGATTTGGTAATTATATAAAAACTTTGTAAGTAATTTATTAATTATGTTTTTAAATTGTTGGTGTTCGGTGTCATTGTTATGAAAATTATTTTGGGTTATCTTAATAAAATCAAGGTGGTTTACTCAAAATATTTTCATGCAAATTACTATGTGGTTTTGAATTAAACTAGCAATTGTACCTAGGGGTGCAATAAAAGAACGCCATGTTGTAAGCTAAGGAAGGAGATGCAGGCATATACAACAAGAAAGACAATTTGAAGCGTTGATACAATATTTTAAAGACATTATATTCTTCATATAATTGGCCATTACATTATCTGCATTTCAAAATGTAAAAGAAAAAAACTATAGAAATGAGGCAAGGGATGAACTTCACAATGCCCCGGACATACCATTGGAGATTGATGATGAAGATGTAGAATTAAAGACAACCATTTTGTCTTGAAGTAATTTGATTTCTTATACATGAACAACATTCAAATGTAGCATAGATATGTTATATTGAGATCCATAACATTTGGTAGATAGGCATTTGGGATATTGAAAGAGGAAATCCATAACATGTACTATATTTTACCAAATTGATATTTAAATGTATGCCTTAAATAATATATTAATTATTAAGTTAAATTGAAAAAAAAACTGAAAAGTATAAAGTTCTTTATCATATCTCAAATTTTATAATAAAAAGATCTTCAACTATAAAGGAGCAATAGAAAGTATTATTTTTTGTTAAAGTTATCTAGCTTTATTAATATGAAACCATTTTTAACTTTACTTTAGTTATGAAATGATTTAAGATAAATTATGGGTTTCAATATAACATAATCATAATAATATATAATAATAATTGTTTTCATTTAAGGTAATGATTGATTGGTTGTAAAACAAATATATATATTTTCTTAACATCCATTCATATATAAAACTTTTTTTCATATGGAAATATGCACAAGAAACCAGCAATACTTCCCCACATTAGTGGATGGTAGAGGTGGCAAACCGTCGGCTATCCTCGCAGAAGGCCTAACCCCAAAGGACTGAAGGCTTTAACCCATGAACTCTCCCCGAACCGAGAGTGTGTGCGCACGTCTTACCAATTGAGCTAACCCTTGGGGGTCATATATAAAACTTATTGCATATAAATGTATGTGTATAAATTGTTATAAATAAATGTGAATTATAATTCTCTTTACATAAAATAAATAAAATCTCATTTGTTTCTAACCTATGTATTGAAATTTTTAAACTGGCATTCAATTATACCCAATGCCAATTAACTATTCCATCACTTAATACAATACCTAAATAATGTCATATGAGTATCACGACTAAACAAAGGTCTAGAAACCATTGTAGGTGCGTATAGCTATAGGTGAATGACACAGGGATTACATATAAATGTATGTGTATAATTTTTTATAAAGAAATGTTACTTATAATTCTATTTGCTTAAAATAAATAAAATCTCATTTATTTCTAATCTATGTATTGAAATTTTGAAACCCAACATTCAATTATACCCAATGCCAATTAACTATTCCATCACTTAATACAATACCTAAATAATGTCATATAAGTATCACAACTAAACAAAGGTCTAGAAACCGTTGTAGGTGCATATAGTTATAGGTGAATGACACAGGGAAAGGCAATTACTCAACCAATTGACTACCAAAATAACAAATTGAATTAAGTGCTATAGTCATTGAAATGTGGGCTATTTGACGTGGCACATCAGAATTGTCGTGATATTTTGAAAATAATTGTCAATAGCACGAGGACACTGCTTTAGAATGACTTTCGGATATTATCATGTTGAACGAGCAATGCGATATTGAAAGACGATGCTCAGCCCATAGGATTTGAGTCCTCCTCACTCCATTGCCAGTCCACCCTACCCTTCTTTGTCTCTCCATGTGGCAACACTCTCCCACTCCACCTACCACCTTCCAGCTCCTCCCAAATCTCCTTCTTGTGTCGGTGCCTACCATCGGCACCTCAATCCGTCTCCCAAGGCAGCGTCTCTTGTCCACCCACAAGCTCCTTCGTTGATCGCCCGTCCAATGGTATGACAAAGAGCTCATTGAGAAGAACAGAGTTGCATAACTTGAATAGAATTATGCAACCGCTATTTAGTAGCCATAAATATGTGTTGCAATGTTATTTAGTTGCTTGATATGAGATGAACATAACCTAGGATGAATCTTGTTTTTCTTTTAAAATATGGGCTCTGCCACATTGTTGCAACCGCTATTTAGTAGCCATAAATATGTGTTGCAATGTTCTTTAGTTGCTTGATAGAAGATGAACATAGCCTATGATGAATCTTCTTTTTCTTTTGAAATATGGGCTCGGCCACTATTCTTATCCGCTTGCTTCATTCTGAAGTCTTGTTCATAGTGATCGTACTTCTTGCAGTAGTTGCATTGGATATTAGACTTATTGGTCCATCTCATGCCTCTTCCCCTCTGTCCATGAGAGTTGTGAGAGTTTTCTACATGATCATAATGATCATTACTGGTTATTTCCTTTGTATGAGAATACCCGCAACCTCTTATTCCTCTACCTCGTCCTCCTCTGCCTCGACCTCTGTTGAGGGAAGCTTGGGTGTTGAATCCACTTGTTAGCGAATCTTCTTCTTGATTAAGTCGGGATTCATGAGATAGAAGGGATTCTATCCATTCCTCTAGGGTGAATTGAGACAAATCTTTTGCTTCTTCTATGGTAGTCACCACCATAGCAAATTTCTTGGGGAGACACCTTATAATATTTTGAACAACTACCTTCTCTTCTAGAGTTTTGCCATAGGTTTGAAATTGGGTTATAATGCCCGAAACCATGGTCATAAAATGATATACAACTTATGTTTCCTTCATTTTGAAACTTTCAAATACTGTGTGTTAGAAAATATTATGGGTCACTAATAAAGATAAGGTGACCAAAACATCTACTCAACTAACCAACTAATTAATACACTTTTGCCCAACAAGAATACATTTCTTAACAATAGTTAATTGGAGATTAAGCCACCATGGTGGGCGTATTATTACTTGATATGAGAATAATTTAGTTTTACTCTATCTACCCTTCAAACTATTTTTTTTCACGTTTTGAGCTTTTATCTCTCCGGTCACACAACGTTTCATTAAAAGAGTTACCCTTCATAGTTGAAGGTAGAATTCTTTAATTAAGAATTTTTTATTAAAGAATTTAAGCATTAACGAAGAAACTAGTTTTTATTATATACTTAACAAAACTAAAAATAAAAATTACTTACCAAAAATACAAAAACTAATAATTGATACTGGCCAACATTATGCAATATACATCCACCAGCATTCATATGACCAGTAATTAAAATTTGAGTTTGGAAACAGATTTCAGAACCAAACGTAAAAAATAAGTCTTAGAAAATTGTTTACCCAAAATATTTACGAGTTTGATGTGACATACTCCCAAAATATTTAAAGGTATTTTATGGAAAAAATGGCCAGTTACGCGGAAAAACATCCTCAAATTTCAACACTCGAGTGTTTGAATTCGTTTGAGTGGGTTGTTCATATCATTTGTTGGATTTTTGCAATGCTGGGACATTTATCGATTTGTGGCATCGAGTTGGTTACTTGTAAGAGGTACGAATAAGACAATTTCTGTTTGAACATTTCGTGGTCAAATATCCTCGTAGCTTTTCCAGTGCCAGGGCGGCCGACTGATTGAATGTTATTGTCTTTTGTTTTTTCAAACCCAACGATATTAGTGACCGAGATATAATGATACTATTTAAAATAAACTTTACTAATTTAACATCGCCTTCTGGATTTTATTATTTAATATGTTAAAATAAGATTTTTCATTAAATTAATGATCCTTTGTTTATGTAAGTAATTATGCATGTTTCATTTTGTTGTGTTCATACTTAAAAATAATATTTTTCATTAAATCCATGATTCGTGTTCATACCAGTTTATAAATAATAAATTATTCCATGCAATTTCGATTCGTTCTGGTAAATCACAAACTCTAAATTGCATAGTCCAAATATTTTTGGTCGATAACCATAATTTTTCGTCCCATCAGTAAATACCATAGGTTGGTGATTGCGTGTGCAGTGTAGCTCTAAATAAATGCCACGTTGCTAATACGTGCCGAATTATCCATGCACTACACCACCTCTTATCTCATGTTCACTCTTAGAAAGCTTCACTTAGAATTTAAGTCACACGGACACATTCTATGATTTGATATTCATCTTTCCCTGTGATACAATCTAACTCACATGTATACACACTGCTATCACACGTATACACACTGCTATTTGATATTCATCCTTCCCTCTGAATTTAAATTCTGCAGAGCAGTTAGAATTTTCTATGTCCGATGACCACACCAACGAAAGGCTTCGGGTCACATTTTTCTCTGCGTTTTACTTTGCAATAGGAGTGGGGAAGCGATGGATTCTCCTCAAACTAACACAATGCAAGCATTAGTCGTCAGAAAATTAGGAGACCCTACTGCTCTCATGTAAGAAAGCTCCCCCATTTTCCTCTCTTTTCATCACCCTGTTCCTCAATTGACTTCAGCCACCTCGGTGCGGATCAGAGTTAAGGCCATCAATGTAAACTTTGCAAATGTTTTGCAGATCATGGGAAAGTACCAAGAGAAACCCTCCCTTCCCTTTGTCCTGGGCTCTGATTTCTCCGTTGTTGTGGAAGCTGTGGGGAATGGAGTCACCAGGATTAAAGTCGAGGACAGAGTCTGTGCAATGATAGAGCAGGATGGTTATGCAGAAAAAGTTGTTGCGGATGAGAAAGAGCTGTAAGTGTGCAATCCCTGACCTTGGAAAAATATGTTTAGTTTAGGAACTTTCTTAATTTGTTTTAATTTTGCAATTGATGGCCAGTCTTAAATTCTTATGGATATGGATAGAAAACAATTTTCACCGATATAACTGTAAGTATGCCTTCCTCTCAATGCTCCTTTCGCCATTGTTGAGGGCCAATGTCTCCTATGCAGCGGCCTTTGGAATGCCTTCCATTCTCATTGGTTTTTCTATAATCATATTCTGGGCTGGCTGGGGATCCTTTGTTGACAGGCAGGCTATTGGAATTAGTGTTTTTTCTAGTGTGGTTAAAGTCATATTTAATACTGTGGTTAAAGTCATATTTAATGCTGTAAGGTTGAGGAAAAACAAATCTGGTTCTGTAAATTATGAACAAGTTAATTGTAGTGCAGAATCTAGCAGTACTGCTTATTGACTTGACGCTGCTAAGTATTATTCATCTATTCATATAATTTAAATTTCTTCAGGTATTTAAATTTAATGTAATTTGCAGCTATTTAAGGTAGCTGCATGTGTTATTAAAAATATTCAGGTGTGGGGGTTCGATCTCAGTACCATCAAGAGATCATCGGTCAGTCACATGCCTAGCAATCGTAGCTTATATATATATCCAATTTACTAATATAGGAGTTTAATCCAGCACTGGTCGTATTTACCTAAGACAACGAACTTTCATTTGTCATTTTAGGGGTTTAATCCAGCGCTGCTATTTGTTTACCTTGGGGATCCGCCTATTTATATGACTGTTTGTAGCATCTTTGTGCACAAAAAGGGGCTGCTACAGCACCATAGAGGGTCTGAAATATTTGTTAGCACCCACAGGTTCTGAAATATTTGTTAGCACCCACATGTAAGATTGATCTCTTAAACCTGATTATAATTTCTGAGTTCAAATGTTGTTATAAATGTAAAAGAGGTCACTATTATCTGCTTATATTATCTGCTTATATTGTGAAGCTTGACTTCTTGTTTTCATAAACATGTCGTTTTAGCTACCAATTTCTATATTCGACAATCATAACAAAAAACAAGATCCTGTAGAGTTCGAACAAAAAGAAAATCCAAAAGAGTATGGACAAATTAGATGAGTGCGAAAATTCTGAAGAGTATGGAAAAATTAGATGAGCTAATCAAATCCTGAAGAGTGGAGAAATTAGATGAGCTAATGGGCTAGTTAAGATCACATACCTTTTCAGCAAAAACGTCCTATATAATGAGAGTATCATTAGAAACGCTGGTAACCACTTCTGATGTGGTGATGCCTTCAGTGTCTAAGAATCCCTCGTCTTGTCTCAATACAACTTTCAAATATTTATAAGAATCCGAGATATGGCCGAAATTGGACGAAAGTTTCACCCTAGACAGCAGGTTGTGATCCTCTGCCTCACAATCGTTGAAAGGAAACTTAATTGCATTAGGATCTAGTATGGTTGTCAAGGGTTTGGCAGCTGCAATTTGAGAAACTTGCTTGATAGCTAAAGGATTATTGGCAAGAAAAATAAAAGTTAGTTGCAATCTACCACAAAGAAATGTTTGACAGGAAAGACTACTCATTTGTGGAAATTTTACCCGGTTCTTCTCATTTGGACCATCAATGGCTACATAATCAATGGTCTTTTTTCAAATGTTTGTTAGAGTTGAAGAAATTTGGAGTGAAGTTGGATTTCGAAGAAGAAAAAATTGACTGTCAGGAAATGGCTCCATGTGACGGGCAAAAGGCAGCAATGCATGATACTTGGAAAGGAGTTAGGTTTGTAAGGATAAAAGAACACGACCATAAACAAGTTTCATAACCATAAACCTTACCCAGCTTCAGAAAACGCAAACAAACTGAAAATTGCAGCTTTTACATCATCCTTGAACTTAATAAGTGGATGGAACTGAAACTGTCACAACTATCACAAGACGGAAAAATCCACAGGAGTAGGGGTTTATTACCTTTGTCTAGGCAAAATATCCACGCTGAAACGATTCTGCCTCAAAAAGCATCGAATTTGAGCCCAAAGGCCCGCTCTTGGGCTGTTGAAAATGGATTTACAAACACAAGCATCACCACTTAAGACTGTCGGCATGTGCGCATTTAAGGGAGCTGCGATGTGCATTTAAGGGAGCAGGTGTCAGCAGGAAGCACATTTAAGGGAGCAGGTGCGGAAGCAGGTGTCAGCAGGCAGTGCGCAGAAGCAGGTGTCAGCAGGCAGCAGATCAAATTCAAAAATTCAACGAAATAGATTAACCCAATCTTCGGACGAAAGCATCCGACGGCTGGGAAAAAAAAAGCAAATTCAAAAATTCAACGAAACAGATGAACCCAATCGTCGGACGAAAGCATCCAACGGCTAGAAAAAAAAAGCATTAACTCAGGGAGTCGATTCCCACTTGTTGAACGCCTTACGGCGTAAAAATTACTATAAAGTGTATTTCATAATATAAAAAAATATTTAAAGAAGATTTGAATGGAAAGTAAAAGAAAATAATGTTAAGAAAGATAGACCATTATAATGTACTATAAAGTGCATTTGATAAGATAAAAAAGATGTGAATTGATGTAATTGATGTAATAAGAAAAGTGTTAAAGAAGATAAGTTATTGACACTAATGATAATCATAAAAATATGACTTGAGTCAAAGTAAAGTATGACTCGGGTATAGCACAATAATAAATTGTAGTGTTATTTTTTATGTCCCCGAAGGGGAACATATATGAATGGAGCGGTTGTATTAATTTGCCTTAAGCCAGATTTTGATTTTTTCAGTTTTCAAATGTTCAAGCTGAAGTTTAAAAAAAAATATTAAAACAATTTTTTGTGTTAGTAATTTTGGCAAATGGTGATTCGTTGACAATGCATGACATCATACCTTGAAAATTGTTCCCAGGCGTTGGCGGCTACACTGTCATACAAAGTACCCACACGGCAATCCTTATATACGGCAATCCTACACTGTAATGTGGTAGACGCCAAATTCTCTAGTTTGTATTTATTTAATTTTTACAATTGTCAAATTGGTGTCTAGTTTGTAGACGTCAAATTGGTGTAGTTTTTACAACTTTTTCGCTAAAATCATCACATGAAGCGAAATTCTACAACCAAGAGCGAACAGCATCATGAAACCATGTTTTTGTTTAAGGAAGATAGATTATGCATTTGTTGCCTTTGTTACGCCGATAGGCGTATATCAATGGTATTTTGGGAGATGGACTTGCTTGAGTGGATCATCAAGATCCTGCAAATCCCGCCAAGTGTATGATCGAGATGTCTTCAATCGTCTGATCTTTTAACTAGCTTAACTAGCCGCGGATTTAGGAGTTAGCCGCAGATTTAGGAGTTTGTTGAAAGAGCCGATCGTTTAATCACCCGATTTTAGGAGGTCGAGAAGGCTGTTAACCGTCGAAGAGTCTATTAGCATAAGTGGAGAAGATACGTGGTGATGGAGGAAATACGTGTCTAGCCCATGGAGGCAGTCTGTATGAAACTGCCAGTGATGAAACGAATCTGAGAGATCAGGTGTCTCATAATAGTTTTTGTAACTGTTTTCACTGGCGGCATTTCCCCCTACTTTTTAGGATGGAACGAGAGCTGTATTTTGCTGGGAACTCCGTTCGTGGCTGGAGTCTTCTTGGGGATGGCTTGGATGAATTTTATCAGCGATTCCGCTAGAACATTTGGAGATTTGACAGACAAGATGTATCCTTTTGCATTCATGCTCTGCACTGCAGGCTACTTTATTACTATTCTTGCAGACATAATCCTCGCTTGGGTGTATGAGAGGTATGATGGGCCGAGCATCCGCAGCGCAATTTCTCTTGAAAGAATGGTCGGTGAGTAATAGTAGTTTTTATCAGATTCTGTTCAGACCAAGAATTTGTTTCGTTGTCGCAATCTTTTGTTTTTAAGCAATAGCAGTGACGCTATAACTACTAGGTATCTGTGATACAGAAAGTGGAGATGGGTTCCAGACTCAGGTATCGGTACCCTCTGTGTTCAGCTGCTTCCATTAATTTGGAACTTTCACTGGCATTGCCTACGTTTTCTTCACAGGTATGACTAATAAGAGATTATGGCAAATGTTTTCATAAATTATTAATCGAGTAAGAGATTATGCGAAGTCTTTTCATAAATTATTAACTCTAGATTCACAGAAATGTTTTTTTCACTCAGTTGAACACTAATTACGTTGGTTCATTCTAATTTATGTTATATTTTAACTTATGACCAGAGGCACACAAATTCACAAGAATCTGCTGAGCGTGAGACTGTAGGACGAGCCGTTTATAATGTCAGTTTGAAAAATGACATGCAACGTCATAAGATCAAAACAATATAAATCTTCACAACACAAATAAATTACAATATGATTCACGTAGCGGCGATGCAACTCTCTTAAAAATGTAATTCTACATTACAATATGATTCACGTCCGAAGAATTTTGACTTTTATGAATGTGTAATCCAGAATTTATCCTTTGAATTTGGACTGTTGTGAATTTGACATGCAGAATTAATCCCCCTCCAGTCTCCTATGGACAGGAGGAGTTAGGCCAACCAATTGAGATACAAGCCAAGGTAGTCACATCACCATTAACAATTACTCACATCACTCCTATCTGAGAAGTAATACTGACCAGCCACAGTAAATGTAGTTCTTGATTGAGGTAGGAAAGATAAAACTGCAACAATCTTCACAAAAATACAAGCAGATGAATTGGATATTTTATCACTGTGGGATTGTTAACCAGCCACAGTAAATGCAGTTCGTTGGTCCGAATTTGATTCTGATTGAGCTAAGAAAGATAGAAATTCAAGATTCTTCACAAAAAGACAAGTAGATGAATCATCATCCTTCCTGATGGGGAATAGTTTATCAGTATTTTATGGTGGTTTTATGGATCGTCCTAATACATCCTTTGTCACCATAGGTTATAAAAAAATTATTTGTAATTTTAGATGTCTTTTATTTTTTATATTTATGTAAAATATTTTTTGAATGTTTTAAAAATAATTTTTGTGATGTTGATTTCTTTTATTTTCCATATATATTTATGCAAAATAATTTTTAAATGTTTTTAAAATAATTTTTGTAATGTTGATGTCTTTTATCTTCTATATATATCTTCTATATATATTTATGTAAGATAATTTTTGAATGTTATTAAAATAATTTCTAATGTTATAAAAACATTTTTAATATATATTTTATTTGTTAATATATACTTAATAAATTTTATAATTTATTTAACTTTTCATATTAAATTGAATGATTCTATTTTTATAAAATAGAATAAATTCTTATTATTTTTTCTTTATTCAACTATGTTTAGCATAAATATTCACATGAACTTATTATAAATTTTTTTTGAATGTTATTAAAATAATTTCTGTAACGTTATAAAAACATTTTTAATATATATTTTATTTGTTAATATATACTTAATAATTTTTATAATTTATTTAACTTTTCATATTAAATTGAATGATTCTATTTTTATAAAATAGAATAAATTCTTATTATTTTTTCTTTATTCAACTATGTTTAGCATATATATTCACATTAACTTATTATAAAAAAAAGTGTCTTTTTTAAATGGTATTTTTGCGAAAATTTCATGTACTTTTTGGATTGTTAAAAAAATGAAAAGAATAAATTCAAATAAAGCTAACTATTTTTTTTTAAATAAGAAATAAAAGGATTTTCTTTTTACTAAATTGATAATAATAGTCATCATAGTTTTAATATATTAAAATTGTTCTTGCAAGGTTATGGTATGGTATAAAATAAACTCTTATACTATGTTTAAATTAATCTCATTTGTAAAAAAGAAATTAACAATGGTATGATATTTATAATCTTGTTATAATTCTTGGAAATTCTCTTTTATTATCTAACATAAATTAGTAGAAAAGTTAAAGAATAAGATTTAAAATTTGATTTATCACATATTTATTGAGAGTAAATAATCAAATTATAAATTTGAAAAAAAACATAAATTATTAATTTGGAAAACATATAATGTTGTGTGGCAATATGGTTATACATTGTGACACTCGTGAAATGTTATGTCACATTTCAACAATACCCAAGATATAACATTTGATGTCCATCGCAACAATACCCAAAATATAACATTTGATGTCCATCGTTGTAACATTCATCAAGGATGTCATATTCCGATGTTTACTATGGTCATTATGTTATTTATTAACGGTTATATTGCATTGTGACATTCATCCATGGTAAATTCCTTAATGGATTTATCGCATTGCAACATTCATTGACGCAACATTCATTGACACTTACCTTGGATTGAAACATTCCACCTTTGTACATTCCTTGATGGTTTTGTCGCATTGCGACATTCATCGAGAGTTATGTTGGATTTCGATGTTCATAAAGGAATATATAGTTGTTTGACAAAAGAAATAGTTTAAACCATCCACATTCTACATAGTAATATAGAATGTTATGTCGCATTCTGATGTTTATCAAGGTTTACGTTTCAGTGCGACGTTATCAAGGATTGTATCACATTACGACGTTAAGCTATGGTTTGTTACAATGTTTGGTTGGTATATATATGTCAACACAACCAAATATGTGACACATTAATAATGCGATAGTGGGCGTTTAATAAGTGTTATGTCGCATTGTGACGTTTATCACAGGTTATAATTTGGACTATGGTGAAATAGATGCTAAAATATCTCTAGAAAATTATGCTTAAAGAATAAAAAAATACAAAACCATTTTATAATTTACCAAAATTAAATACAATATCAACAATCCTATATCATTATTTAAGATTTATGGAATGCATAGCATCACAATTTATAAAGGTCCCAAGATTCCATGGATCATTAAGAAAAAATAAAACTTAAATCATAATTAAGAAGTATCTCGAGTATAAAAGTAATTTAATTTGGACTATGGTGAAAATAAAATATTAAAAATAGTTAAAAAATAATTGTTAAAAAGAGTAAAAGCAAAAGAGAAGGACTAATGGAGTCAAAATAAAGAAAAAATAGTTTAAATAGGATGCTATAGAATTATAAATAATAGAAA
>LPNX010090799.1:0-31608 GCA_001517045.1 Pseudotsuga menziesii
GAAATGGCAATTTCAAGTGAACGGACTAATATAAATAGAGAGTGTGTGTCTCTCTATTTATCACTTGTGACTTATCTCTCTTACTCTCTCAAGTGTGGCACACTTTTGGAGAAGGAAATTCTTGGCTTGACAGAAGACAGAAGGCTGCTATTGTGAAGGGAGGTCATCTTACTGTTTTGGGTTCACTTCTTGTGGTGATACTATCTTAGAGGAAGTTGAGGGGTTTTCTCCATTTATGGTTTCCCCTCCTAAAATCTTTGTGTCTCTTGTCTCTTGTGATGTGCTTATGTGATTGCTGTGCTTGTTATTCTCTCAGTGAAAAGATCTTGTTATAATGCTAGCTTAAATGTTGAAAAACTAACAATATGTTTTCAATATCACTAAGAAAGAATCATTGTTTAAGTGATAAATATTAGGCGTTTTCCCGCAACAAAAAATATATAAGAAATTCAAAAAACAAACAAACAAACAAAAATAATGTTAAAAATACTAATGTTTAAAAGAAATAAAAGATAAAAGTATAAAAAGCATTTATAAACTTAAATGTTAAAAAAAAAACATAAAATCAAAAAACAAATTAAAGAAATAAAACAACAAGAAAACAAAACAACACATAACAAATAAAAAAACAAAAACAAAAAATTAAAAAAAAAACAAAAAATAAATTAAATAAATAAAACAACCAAACAAAACAACATATAACAAATAAAAATAATAATAATAAATAAATAAATAATTCAAACTTAAGAAGGTAAGGTGGTGTGTAAAACGGGTAGGGAGGAGCGGCGCGATTCTAAGAATCATGCCACCCTTCCTATTCCTTTTACCCATCACCTATGCCACCGCTCCTCGATATCCTACTCCCCACTACCACTCACACTCAACCCTGCCACTCCCCTCCAAGTTTCATACTATGAAACTTGGAGGGGAGTGGGAGGGTTGAGTGTGAGTGGTAGTGGGGAGTAGGATACGTAGACCGATAGACGAAAGGTTGGTCTCAAGGGACGTTGACCACCATCATCATCAGAGTCATAGGATAATGTAAATTTTTTTTTAGTTTTTAATTTTGTTTTTTAATTTGTTTTGTTTTGTTTTATTTTTTTGTATTTTTAAACATTTGTTTAGAAAAAATATTACAATTTTTTTATAAAGTTTAAAGATATTACTTTCTACATATTTTTTTTAACTTATTTTTTAAAATATTTTTTCATTTTAAAATTTTTTTATCTTTAATTTTGTTTTTTTGAAGTATAAAAATAAAAAATTGTTATAACTTTTTTTAAGGATTTTTTTTTAATTTATTAGTTTAATTTTTTTAAGCTAAAATTATATGAATGATTTTTAGGATCTAATAAAAGATTTCATTGTGAATCATATCATAATTTCTTTGATTTTTTATTGTTAGAGTGGTGAAATTATTTATAAAATATATTTTTATTGTTTAACATGCCAGTTTCAAAAATATTGTAATTTATTTCTTGAGAAAAAATCTTTTTCCAATTTAGGGGTTGATTTTAAATTTTTTTAAACAACACTATGGGATGTTAAGGCCAAGTCTCTATTTTTAACCCCCCCCAAAAACGTGTATACTAGTATCAACACTTTTCTATTTGGGGGTGTTTTTGGTGCTTTTTATGCAAAAATGATCATTTTTATGGATATAGTTCTCGTTCTTAGTATATAGTTCTTGTTTCATAGTATAAGTTTTTTTATGGTTTAAAAATAGACCATATATTCCTAGAACAACAAATATCAGACATCAAATTTAACTAAATTCCATAAGAAACCATATTTAGGGCATCCTAGATACCAGAAAATGATAACAATAATTAAAAAGCATTATTTTTGGCCCAAAATGAAAACATATGTTGAATATTTCATAGCAAGGCGTTAAGAATGTCAGCTAATTAAAATTGAACACCAACATATTGCTAGTTTATTTCAACCACTGACTATTTTGAAATGGAAATGGGAGGTAATCAATATGGATTTTATTATAGGTTTTCCTCAGAGCAGGAGAAAAATGATTTAATAATGGTGGTTGTAGACAAGTTATCGAAATATGCACATTTCATTCCAGTTAGGTCAAGCTATAAAGTTGTTAACATAGGTGAAATATTTTTAAAGGAAATTTTCAAGCTAGGTGGAATTCCAAAGGCAATCATATATGATAGAGATTCTAAGTTTACAGGTAATTTTTGGAAAAAAATATTCTTTGGTTTAAAAACTAAGTTAAAATTCGGTACCTCCTATCATCCAAAAACTGAAGGATAGACAGAATGGAATATTCTTGAAGTTATGTTAAAATTGCATGTTATGCAAAATCCATCAGAATGGGAATACTTTCTATACCTAGCTGCATTTTCTTACAACAATGGATATCAGGCCTCCAAAAAATGTCCCCTTCTAAAGTCCTATATGGTAGGAAATAAAAAAGACTAGTCACGTGGGATGAACTAGTGTACAGGTTGATGTTGGGACCCAACCTCCTAAAGGACTTAGAATAGTTAGTGGAAAAGGTAAAACAAAATTTCAAAGAAGCACATGATTGACAAATAAATTATGTAGACAAAAACTACAGAGATAAAGAATATCATGTGGGAGATCATGTGTATTTGAAGGTTAAAGCGAAGAGAAGTACTCTTAGATTGGGAAAATGCAACAAATTATCCCCAAGATACCATGGACATTTTGAAATATTAATGTGGATAGTCCATGTGGCTTATCAACTTGTTTTACCATCTCACATTAAAGTACATAATGTATTTCATGTGTCTCTTTAAAAAATATATATATTTATGACCAAAATCATGTCATTGACTGGAAATTATTGTAGGTGGAACCAAAAGGAGAATTCCTACCAAAGCCATAATGTGTCTAGACTAGACTAGAGGGAAACTTGGCTCAGGAATAGAGTTATTACTCAAGTGAAGGTGCAATGGAGGAACTTTGGACCTACAGAGATTACTTGGGAAAGGGAGGAGCCTATAAAATAATCCTACCCTTTCTCGTTTCAAAAATAAACTGAGTTGGATAACATTGGGACACTGTTACTTTAAGGCGGGTGGGATGTGATGTCTCGGGTCCTTACAAATCGATTAATAAGTTAGAGGACTTGATTATATTTTTATTTGGTTATGTTTTGATACAACTCATGAAGACTTGGATCTATGTGTGATACTACTATGTGGATAAAAGAAATACTTAATTTATAATGTTTTCTTTTTCTCACCTACTTTTTATCGAACCGCTTGTTAAAAGAGAGACCGATCTTACTAGGGGATTATGACTTGTAAGAGGGATTAAGGTTTAAAAAGAGAAATTTAATTAAATAAGAGGAAATAGTATTTATAAATTTCAAGAAATACGAGGAACTAAAATGAACCGAAACTACCTTCCAAAAAAATGATAATAAGAAGAGGAAGTAGAAGGGAGAGGATGCTCTTTTACTTTAAAGAAAAAAGAGAATATTGAACAAGAAAAGAGAGATAAATACATTCCGTGAGCTGAAATAAAAAATTAAGAATGGAAAGTAGATAAGGGATATTGCAGTAGCCAAGTCTACCCATTTCCATAGTACATGTCCAACCTGACTATCTTATTGAGTGCTCAGTATTTTTCCCAGAGCTGTTGGGATTTGGATGTGAAATGTTGGATTGGAAGAGGAGAAAATATACATGAGCCATAGAGATTATTAAAGTGATTCTATTGTAAATTCTAATTAACAAAATGTTTCACAGAATAACAATATGCAAGTTTTGATCTCTAGTAGGTTCGGTCTGGCTCGAGGGTGATCTTTGCAATAGTTGAAGGATAAAAACTACTACAAGATCAAAGGTTGGGTGGAATTGGTTCGTTCAAGTTGGCTAAGTGTGCATATAAGTTAAATCTTACATATGTACTTACCTTGGAATTTATTAGTTTCCCTTTTAAAAATTAAATATATTAAATATTGTAGAAAACTTGTCTGTAAATTATATTGTTTAGAGTTTCTTTTTGAACTAATTATGTAGAATTAGAAATCATAATTGAAGATTTTATTTCTTTTTTCTTTCCTAAAATAAAAAATAGTCTATCAATTTCAAGGAGAGAGTGCTGGATTTTGTGTTTTTTAAACTTTAAAGGGAAATCCCTCATATTAAATTAAATAGGGACTTTGATAGCTATGTTCAGAAGTTTACATTATATTTATCATAATCTGGAAAAATTATCCTTTCTATTTAGTAAGGTTAGAATTCAAATAGTACTATTCTGGTTAATTTTGGCTCTAATATTTTCTTTAAATGATATTTAAGTAGAAAAAGGAATACTCAAATTATGCTGAATATAAGTATTATTGAAAGGATATAGGGCTAGTAACAATAAACAAAAAAGAGTCATCAATACTCCCCAAAAGTCAAAATGTACAGAAACATTTTGTATAGAATAAAAATTCTGTGCATAACCATGTCTCAAAGAGTAAGGGATGTTAGTCCTGGATATTGCCTTAATCCCCAAGTTCAATCCATAGTATTAATACATAGATATACATACATACATATGTATGTATGTTTTATACTATGAATATATATGTGTGTGTGTGTGTGTGTTTGTTTGTGTGAAAATATGATTCACAACAAGATATAGGAGATAAGGGAATCCTCACAACTCAACAATTTCACAAACTATGTAGAAAAACAGTGAAAAGAGAAAAAATAACACATAGGAATAGTGCCAATAACGGAAGTTTCTATTACTATCCAACATGTAAATATGTCTAGAACATAATTATAATACAATAGGAAAAAATTGTTAGCCTTTGGAGGCAAATTGGAGGCATACATGTGGCAGGCTTATATTGGACCTCAAACCCCCCTAGATGGACCAATGAGCTCCCAAACCACCTCAAAAGGTCATGAATGACCATTTGAATGTGGGTGAAGAATTATAGGACATAAATTAGGGTAGGATAGTCGTGTTGTAGTGCATGGGTGGGTGGGAATGGCTCTAAGTAACAATAAATGGTCCAAAAGAGCAAACAACACTCGAATACAATGCATGGGCGCCTCTGGTCAAAATAGTTCCTTGTTTTAAGGAGTGGGAGTGCAATCAAGACTAAAATTTCATAAATGAGGGAACATGTTTCTACTAAAGATCAAATGTGGGAGCTTTGGTGCATTAATGAGTCCAAAACCCCCAAATACCTTGCTAGACCAACATAACCAAGATTTGGACCATATGACATAAATAAAAAACAAATGAAAGTGTGTCCTAGGTGTATGTGACCATGGTAATAGGTGGTATGATACTATAACACCCCCTATAATCCTGAACTAGTGTAACCACATCAAAAATTGAGGCCTTGGCAACTAGGCTCAAGTCACCTCTTACAAAAATTTATTTGTCCATATAACCAAGGTAAGGAGGAAAACCTCCCCTATAAAATGGACATGGAGAAAAATATGAAAGTGAATATCAGTCATTACCATGTATCATCCACTCCAAGGAGTAACCTCGGATAGGTGAATGTATTCTCTGTGAATCTCTTGGTGAAAATGTCAACAGTTTTCTCTACATATGGGCAATACTGCAATGATATCACCTACTCATGCACCAAGTGCTAGATGTAGTGCATGTGTATCTCAATGAGTTTGGTCCTCTGTCATTGTACTAAATCTATCAAAATATTTATTGCACTTTGAGTGTCACTTCAAATGACAATGGGTGAATCAAATGCAAAACCACATTCTCCAAGAATGCATTGCAACAACACACATTATGTAGCTTCATTCACTGCACCTCTGTGCTTGACCTCACTTGATGAAAGGGATATAGTGTCATTTTACTTACTTTACCAAAATATGGGAGCTTGTTAAATCATGAATACATAACCTGAATTGGACTTTCTTTCAATGGAATCTCCATCCCAATCAGAATCGGTAAATCCAACTAGTTATAGTGGAGAACTAACAACATAGTGTATCCTGAAGTGTTTGGTTCCTTGGACATAATGCAAGATCATTTTTTCATCCTTATAATGTATCTCATGAGGCTCCTTCATATACCTTGAAAAAGCACCTACTACATAAGCCAAATCAGGTGAAAAGTGTGTAAGATACAACAAGCTCCCAACTAGCTGTCGATACAACAAGTTGTCCACCAATGGCGATGAACCAAAATCACCTAGTTTCACTCCTGAAAGAAAGGGGCACTTGGGTTCCTTACATTAATCCATTTTTAACTTAATTAAAAGGTCTAAAATATATTTTCATTGTATGACCTTGATACCTGCATCATATTTCTCAATCTCCAAGCCAGGAAATTGTTTCAACAATCCAAGGCCAGTCATTGAAAACACACTATGAAATGAAGACTTAATTGAACCTATATAAGCAATGAAAATTCTAGTGATAAAAATATAATCAAAATATAGTACTATTACCTTCATTGAATAACATAAATTCTACAAATATACATTAGGATCATATTTTCATCTTTCAAATCCTAGTGATAGAAGAAAGTTGTCCATCTTGGAATACCAAACCCCGGGGGCTTGCTTGAGGCCATAGAGAGGCTTCTTCAACCTAAAAAAAGATGTAATATCATGAATTAAACCTTCAAACTTCTGAATATATATCTCCTCATTAATTTCACCATGAATAAAATCACTCTTCACTTCCATGTGTTGAACCTCCCATTGCTTAGATGCAGCATTGGCCAAAAGTAGCCTGATAGAGTCCATCTTTGCAACCGGTGCAAATGTATATATATAGTAGACTAATTGTAATTGAGAGAAACCTTTTGAAAACAATATATCTTTTTAATTTATATCATAACCATCCACATCCCCTTTGGTCTTATAGACACACTTACATTGCACTAGTTTCCTCTTGGAAGGCAGAGGAACCAACTCCCAAGTTTCATTGTCTTGCAAAGACTTGAACTCTTCTTGCCTAGATGTTTTCCATATTGGGTCATGTGATGATTTATAATATGAATTAGGATCATAACCAACCATCATGAATCACATCTCTTAAATATTTAATTAACAAGTGGAAAAAGCATTGTGAAATTGATATCTAGTTTTCCTAGAGTCTACTTGTTCTCCTGCAAGATCACCAACTGCTTGTATGGTTTTATCAACTCAATTTGGCCTTATGGGTGAGTCATGATCTACATGAATGTCATAATATTAATTCTCAATATCAGAATAAGAAAAATCAGAGAAAGAATCATCACTTACATAATCATTGAGTGGAGGGTGTGAGCATTCCCCCTTGACTAGTTTGGTCTCCTACATGGGCTCTTCTTCAAACTGTACACTTCTTTCAATGAATGTTTCTAAGATGAGGGATCAAATATCTTGTAACCATTTGTTGAGGCCTGGGAATTCATAGGCAACAACAGCAAGGGATTCTCCCTAGTCAACGTTCCCAACTAGCCCGTGACTGTTTGGTATGGGGAATCCATCCGGTTTGTGGTCCGGCTACCGTAGGTCAAAGTAACAAAAAAAAATGCTTTACCGGTTGCAGCCCAGTCCACCGTGTATATTTTTGTAATTTTTTGACTTAAGTATGATCTGCATATGCCTAATTAACCATGCAGGGTGATAAGGATGCAAGGAGCAGTCACAACGTGATGCGCAGGTTCTTACCTCTCGTCTTAAGACTCACAAGCATATCGATCACATATATAACAATAAAATTAAACTATCTATCTATCTACCTATCCCCGGGGACCAAAACTGTCACTTATTTATGAGTAATGTGTATTGTGCAAGTATTATAAAGAGAAATCACAGATAGCTGATATTCCTTCCTACAACACATGAACGATTAGAAATATTTAGACAATTAGATAGCCAATTGCTTATGAACAACATACATTACTCATGGTGGTAATTCCACAGAATAAACCAAAAATCACTCAAACAAGAACATAGGATATAAGAGTTAGAACGATCTTACAGTTAATGGACAAAAGATGGAAAAAAAAATAGTTCATCTTTCCGCAATCCACAGCATAACATTTGAAAGTCCCACCAATCTTTCTCCAACAGGAAAACAATAATTCTTTATTGCAAAAAAAATTAGTTCTTCTTACAATATTGCTTTACATGTCTAACTGGGAAAAAGCCCCTTCTTCCTCTAAGTATTCTATATTTATACAAAAATATGAGACTGTTGGGCTGCCCAAGATGACTTTTAGGCTTCCCAACTCTCCGCCTCCCAAAATTTCACTGTCCTCTAATGTTTAAAAAATCGTTACATACAAAAGTGAATGATTATTTACGAGGAGGGCCCGGCTTGAGCACTTAAGAACTTCTTCCACGCCAAAGCCTCAGATGCAATGCCTTCAAACGTGCATGGCTCCAAAAACTGAATGTTTATTTCAAACTTCGCAGCTTGGTTCTTGATGGCCTCAATTCTGGCCGCACTTAGATGAAGCTGATCCTCCAACAGCTGCACGGTGATGGCGGACTGATCAAATTCATTCCATAAGATCTGGTCATCAAGGGCTTTAAGGTGCTGTACTTTTGCTGCCTCCTCTTGATGCATATTCTGCAAAATTTCCACAAATGAATTGTGGTTTGGAAAAACCTCTAGCCTCTGCTCGGCTTCCACTTGGCACCAGTTGTAGCTAATTAGGAGCCTTCTGAAGAATTCTGCTCATGCTCCTTTAGTCTTCCTAACAGCTTTTTTGAAATCTTCTGCTGTACCTATGGCAAACTCTAACAATTCGTAATCCTGCTTCAATGCCTGTTGATTCTTTGAAGGAAGCTCTGCAGGAGTTTCGTCATTATTCTCCAACCTAGCCATTCTTGCGGTCAGGACTTCCATGACATCCTGAGATCTATCCACAAAATAAGAGGAAGTCTCCAGAATTTCTTCTAATCTGCCATCTATTTGCAAAACTTTGCATCTCTCTTCTTCCATGGCAGTTTGCAGCTGGAGCATCTTGGCCTTTTGTGCCAACACATGTTCCCTAAAAGGCTGTAGGTTGACCTACTACTCTTTAGCTTCCTTTAGAGCAGTTGTTAGAGAAGAAATATGCTCTTGAAGTTTCATCTCTCGTTCTTGAGCCTGCTTCTCATTTGCCTCCGAAGTGGTTTTTGGCAGCTCTAAGTATTCTATTTTTTTCAATAGCTGCTCCTTCTCTGTCCTTAGCTCTTGATATTCTTATTGCACTCTCCCCAGACACTCTTGTGTAGTTTCCCTAACTTGTCTCTCCACTTGGAGGAGTTGCAGTTCATCCTTTGAAGACTGCATCTCTCTTTGCATGTCTTCACATTTCCTTTTTAGCTTGTTGCTTTCTTCTCTCTCTTTTCTCAATGTGTCTTTCAATTGAGCAGAGGACTTCTTGGATTGCTCTAAGTCTATCATAATCTTGTCCACATTGTCTTCCGAGGCTTGAATCAATGCAGCTCCAACTCTAATGGTGAATCTTGGATATCGGTCTGTTCCAAACACAACGGGTGTATCCGTTATCATTTTCCTGGGCAGACCTCTCATTTCAACCTTCCTTTCCGTTCTCTTCACTATCCTCTTTATTTTCATGTCATAGAAAACAATGTTAAAATCAGGTATTTCTTCCCCTTTCTTCTGTCCAAAAGGGATCAGCTTCAGTGTGGGGACCATGGATTGTCCAGGTGTGTTGACAGTTGGTATTTCTGGATCCTGAACCTTGGGGTTCTCCACATCCTGGGTCTGTCCTCCAGTTGTGTGAGAGGCTGACTGTTCTGTCTCTTTCTGCATCAGCTTTAGCCTTTCTACTTCTTGCTTCTGTAGCTCCTCATCAATATTTTTCTTTCTTTCTTCTTCATTCCTTGCATCTTCCTCTGCTTTTCTAGCTGCCTCTTGCATAGATTTTCTTTTCTCTTCCTCTTCTGTGTGCAGCCACCCTGCAGCTTCTTGTGCCAATCTTTGGGCTTCCTCATTTCTTCTCTTGGCTTCCTCCTCAACTTTTGCTTGTTCATCTCCCTTCCCACCTTTGGTGGAGATCTTATTTTTGAACCTCCTTCTTAAGGCTGTCATGTTCAAAGCATTAGGGAAAACTAATTATTCTCTATCCCAATGATGGGTGTATTCAAAATGTACGTTGTTTTCCTTTCAATGTTCAGCTAATTTACTGTGGGAGTCATTTCTATGGAAAGGCATCTCACCAAAATGAAACCTTTCCAACTCTTCAACAAGCTCATCCGCTTTCTTCACTCTGGTGAACTTGTAACTGCCTAACTTGAAGGGCAAAGGGGGATATGCAGCCTTCTTATGCTCAAATAGAAAGCTCCCTATGCCATCCAGGAAGACTTGTCTGATTGCCTCTTTGTGGATGATGTAGTCAGTTGCGTACTTGGGCAGTAGGGAGGGTGCTCTGGAACCTCCGAACATTCTGAAGTAAAGACCATCTTCAGTTAGATAGTAGTCTGCATATTCTTCAATGACTTGCAGTGCCTCCTCTGACATGCAATTACACTCTTTCAGGAAAATGAGCGTATACAATGGCATGATGAACTGCTCGCAGACCTCTCGGTAATGGCTGTGGTACTTGTGTGCCCATAGTGGCTTATATGCAGAATAAATGGGCATCCTCTCCCTGTCCTAGATGCACCTGAGGTAGGGGAAAGGTTGATTGCACAATACACAATCAATGAGTATGGAACTCATGTAGAATTCAGACCTCTTTTGAGACACTCCTCCCAAAACCGAGGCCATGCAGGATGACAGACTATTTGATACTATGTTGGCCCAGTTGAAAATGGTCCCCTGGGTTGCAACATAAAATATAATGGGCATCCATTCCAATTTGAAGAACCTGCCATGAGCTCTTCCAAAAATCCTATTAAGCATTAAAGCTATGAACCTGTACGGGGCCCTTAAGCTTGCTGTGTCATACTCTCCTGTAGGCCTGGTTCTGAAATGTTTTCCGGGAAACAACATTCTTTTGAGGGTCTCCTCAAGGTCCATTCTGATGTTGTTCAACTAGTCATCAGACAAAAATACTTGGACTTCTGGCAGGTGGTAGGCCAGAGCTACATATCCGGATCTATAGGCAGCATAGCCTTGCTTGTCTACATTTTCTAGGATCATGGTGGTTACATCTACCCGAGGTAGAATCCAACCAATCACTTCAGAGCATGGGAAGAGCTCCGGTCTGGTGGCAATCTTCATCAGTGAAGATCTCTCTATGTTGGCATAAATACTTTCCTCTTCCAATCCCATGTCAGGCACTTCCCTGCGGGTGATTAACCTATATATCTCCCCCCATTGGTATTCAGGTTCGAAACCAGATATACACTTGGTGTCCTCATATATGTACTCCTTTTTGGTGACAACTTCCACTTCTGGGTCCTCTTCAACCATAGGGGCCTTCTTCTTCTGTTGCTTCGACATCTTGAATTCAGAATCTTCCTGTTATACATACAATTATCATCATTAAGACCTTTCTGCCTAAGCTGCAAACATTGGGACAACAAGGTGCAGTGTTTAACTTCATCTATGTTTAGCATGACGGAAATAGTTACATGAAGAAAAATGTGCAAGCTAACACTGCTTTCTAATATCAAAACAACTCTAACAATAAAATCGAGTGGGAAGCAAATCTACATAAAAATGAAGCAAACTCGGGCTATTCATGGGTGCCATGATCATTGTGCTGCGCGGGAATGAAAGTGGAAAATATTCGAGATTTTCAGTGGGGCTTTAACAAAAACACTAACCATGCGATTCTGACCAATAAAACTGCATGCAGTGACATATCCTCTTCCACCGGCTTGGGGTTCGAAACTGAGCGGGAATGGGGTTCGAAACTAAGCGCGAAGATAAAAACGGCTGGGGTTTGATGAAGAGGGTAGCACGAAAACAAAGGGGGAGAGGGAAACCATTTCAAGTGCCATAGGAAGGCCATGAAATCACCCCCTTGCAAAAACATCATCACACAGGGCGGATTGGTGCAAACAGCGTAACAACCATCTGCACCAAACCCCCATTACTAAGCGCAGGGTCGCATAACAAATGGCTGTGGGAAAAACTACTTAGTGGGTCAAAAATCCCTCCCCCCCCCTTTTTCGCGGATAGTAACGCCAAAAAATCCCCAATATATAGGCATGTAACTTAACGGGGCAAGGGAAAAATGATTGAGGAAAAAACCCAACCATAGAAAAACAACCAAAAGATCGAATGGAACGGGATAAGCAATGAGGAGCCTACCTGGCAACGCTGCATAGACGGCGGGAAGCAAAGCAGTCAAGCTTCCACACTTGAGCCACCTGGATGAGGGTACCAACAACGGGGTCCTTTGCTAGCTCGAGAGAACGACAGCGTGTGATAATGACATAACAAGATAGTTGAGAAATAATAGAATAATGAACAAACCCGACCCCATTCATATATATACAAACGTAAGTGGTGGGGAAAAATTAAAAGATCGGATGGCGGAGAGAAATGGATCGGACGTCGAAAGCATAACTCCTTCCGCAACGTCGGGTGGCCAAAACACTAATCCATCCACGGGGATAACCAGGAGACAAACAATAATGTGTCGGAGCTTTAAAACATCGGAGTGGAAGCGGAACAGGAGCCGCAACGATAGATATATAAAGGACAGTTCATTCCACCATAGGAAAATTATTTATCGGAGGAGAAAACCACTAACTGATCAGAAGGATAATGCTTTTTGTAGCCACAACGGCGGAAAAACAAAGGACATCACGCCCCACCAATATGGTCCGAATCGGAAGAGAAAACAACTAAAGGCTCAGAAAGTTAATGCATTTGGAAGCTGCAACGGCGAAAAAAAAATAACAACATGTTCCGATTCGAAACCAAAAACTCAGCTGATTGAGAGAAACGTATCGTAGAAAATGTCGAAGCCAAGACCTGTCAATCTTCCGCAACGGCGGGAGCACAAACCAAATACTTCCGATTCAAACATGTTGAAAACACATTTAAAAGTAGCGATAAAGTTTGAAAAAACAGTGGATTGTTTCAAGCGTTAGAGGAAGAATCAAACAAGTGATAGATCAATACAAGCATTAGAAAATCATTCTGAAAAAATCATTAGATCAAATCAAAGAATAAAATCAAACTGATTCAAGAAAAAGGAGGGTCCTGAAATTTTTTGGAATTTTGGGAAAATGTTGCAGCTGCAACACCATTTTCATATTAAACATATCCAACCATAATGGAATCCTTTCTTTAATGTTTCAAGGATTTTCTCTTTTCGGTAGGAATTCTATCCCAAGCCTTTGAGCAAAAACCTTGAAATGAGAAACATTGGGATTGTGACCACTCCAAGCCTCAAATGGAGTTTTCTCTTCCAATGATTTATGTGGAACTCTGTTATGAACATATGCAGCAGAATTTATGGCTTCATCCCACAGCTTAGGATATAAATCCTTATCCTCCATCATGCATGTAGCCATCTCTTTCAGAGCTCCATTCTTGTGCTCCGCAACACCATTTTGTTGTGGTGTGTAGGGAACAAAATGCTGCATCTGAATTCCACTTTCATGAAATAGGATGTAGGTTATTTTTTACATACTCATTTCCACTATAATTCCTAAGGACCTTGATTTTATTCCCACTCAAGTTTTCTACCAAAGCCTTGAACACTTTGAAAGTCTCAAAAACATCATATTTTTGCTTGAGAAAATACATCGAGTGGTACTTTGAGAAATCATCTATGAAAGTAAAAAAATACCTTGATTTTCCATAGGAGGGTGTGGGAAGACGCCCTATCAAATATTAATGGATCAAATCAAGCACTTGGGAATCCCTCCTCGCCTTTCCCTTGTCATATTTGTGCTCAACATGTTTCCCCACTATGCAACCCTTGCATGTGCCTTTGGAAAACTTGATACTTGGAAGCACTTTGACCATGTTTTCTTTTATTTGTGCTTGAAGATGCCTGTAGTTGAGGTGTACAAACCTATCATTCCATATTTTGTTGGTCTCATTGGCATGTGATAGGAGTGCATTCCCTTGGGACTAAGGAAGGAAGTGAGAGACCTTGTACATCCTCAAATCATGGTCAACAATACCCACTGCAACAACTTGGCATGTAGAGATTTCTGAAATCTACACATTATTTTGAGTAAATGTTACTCTCTTTCCTATACTTTTGTGTTCCATTTTATATACAGAGAGTAGGTTCCCTGCAATATCAGGCACATACAACACATTGTTGAAGTACCCATTGTCGAGGTTGATCCTGCAAATCCCTTTGGCTGGGATCTCAGAGTCATCACCCATGAGTATGGATGGACCACTATAAGGATGTAGGGCCAAGAAGGAGTCTTGTATGGAACCCATGTTCTTTGAGGAACCTGAATCTATGATGAAGGAAGAAGATCTTAAATATCCAACAAATAGTGCATGGAATCTATCCTTCTTCTCCAAGCTTGAACCTCCCTCTTGCTTCACTGTGCCTTCTGGAAGGGGGATGTTGTTCTTCTCAAGGAGTTGCACCAGCATGTCAATGGTTTTCTACATGCATGCACTCTCTGTATGCCAACCTTTGTGACAATAAGTTCATTTTGTCTTCTCTTGCTTCTTCTTTTCTCTGTCCTTGCTAGGATTCAAACCTCCATCTAAAGATTTGGGATTCTCCTGCTTCTTCTTCTCTTGCTGCTTCAAATATTTGGATTTCTTCTTGCATTTGGGTTGATTTAAAAAACCTGTAGAAAGGGATTGATCCTTGGTGGATTTTATGGTACCCATTTGAACTAATTTTTCTTGTTCCCGAGTCAAAGAATCCATGAAGTTTTCTAGTGAAGGAATTCTCCTATTTCAAGCTGTTAGCTTTCCTGAGTGGAATGTGGAGATAAACACTAAATACTCAGGGCCTAGATTCAAATGAATAGACAATATAGGATCATCCTCTTTCTTCTCGATGCCACATTGTTTCAGCTGAAGTACCAAGGATTTTAACTTTGGAAGAAATCTTGGATCATCTCAAAATGAGTTGGGCTTAATGTGATCAACTCATTTTCAAGTTGGTGTCCTCTCACCCTGTTGTACAGGATTAAACACCTAATAACCATAGGTATGGGGTTACCAACATACTCAATCAACTTGCAAACAATTGACTCTAAAGTGCAGTAAAGGAAACCGGAGGATTAGAAAGACTTACTCGATTAACGAAGGTCAATCCTTGCTAGTACTCTTCCGCTCTGCTTCACCTCCAAAGTATTCAAGGTTGCTCTTCTTTCACCTGTCAAGAAACAATCTTCCAGATACAAGATGATTCATATATATATAAGCAGGCTAGATAAATCACATATAAGATGCAGAAACATAAACATTTATCAAACCAAGATACATGAAACACATATGGAAGAAGGATTCTCTTTATTATCAATAATGAAGAAGTTCAGATTACAACCCAATGCCTGAGACAAGGACTCCTATGCAACCAAAGGATTCTGAGTTCCACTGCTCCAAAGGCTTCTGTATAAACTCCACCAGCATAACTTTTCTCTCCAAGTGTAGCTAACCAACACCCTCCCCAAGGCCTGTATTTATATGGGTGAAATAAGGCAGTTCTCGAAGGTTGGGGAAGTTGTAGCAGTTAAGGAAATTAAGTTAAATGAGTTAACTAATCTCCAATTAGCACGTGTTTTATGTTTAAATGTTAAGAAACACATTCACAGGTATGTAGTAGAGCAACCCGCAAATGATTTACGACTTATCATAAAGGCAACCCACGAATACATAGATTCATGACTTGCATCAACCGGGACTCATGAATGACTCGTGAGTTGTATAAAAGAAGAGTCGCGAATACAACTCAACATAGTAAAATAGCAAAGTAACTAGCTGGGTATATAAGGAATGTATTTCATCATAAGCCAAGCTATAGTGTTTTGGGAAAACCTCTATCCATAAGTGTCCTTTTGTGTTCCAACCTGAGGGATGTCAGCACTCGGACGGAGAGGTGCCATTCAGGTGTATAACAGATGCCCCCTAATGTGTGAGGTCAGAGGGGAACGATGGCCGAAATACATTATAATATTTAACTATGGAGAAACTCAGAAATCCAATGGAGTAGAGAGAGTACTTGAAACAAATACATAGTAATGTCATAGACAAAATTACATCCGAGGATGCCATGTTCAATTTACTGGAACACTAGCTCCTTTACAATATTTGAGTACATCATATGATACAGGTATAAAACCACGTATATTACAAAGGTGGATCGAAGCCACAATATACAATAATGATGAGTCTTCAAAGATCTGGAAGCTATGTAGATAGATAGAACATAATATTGCGCAACTTAGTCCATATGTGAGGGACTAAGGTCTTCATAAAGGATCCCAAAGAACCAGTACAATCCAAGCCATGTGAATAAGGGTAAGCTGAAGTCGAACATGGAAAGGATTCAACAGTTTGTCAACCAATAAGGGATAATTGACAACTGAAGCAAAGGAATTCACCAATGATGGAAGTGAATCCTGAGGTACGATTTTCAAAACTCTAGGTCTTCGCCATCAGGAAGTACTGAAAACGGAACCATGCTGTGAGAAGGAAGGCAACAGATCCTCCAATGGATCACAAGAGTGACTAGGAACTGGGAAAAAGAAGGGAGACACAAATAGATAACATATATAACAATGATGGGATCAGGTTATAGATCAGACATTGGGAAGAGTCCTTGAACAGTGAGCACAACACAGAGATGACCCAAGGCAGCGTATAACAGATAGATAGAACAACTAGACTTATCTGTCATGTAGGAGACATGATTAGATTCCGCAGGTATAACGGACAAGAGGAGGAGTAAGAAACTCAAAGTGATAGCTGAACACAAGTACACACTGAAACATGGATATCGGAAAGCAAAGAGTGCTATGTTCAAGGATGACATGCTGCCATTACTGAAAACAAGAGAAAACTTCTTCCTTACCTTCCCTGTTAAGTTTTAACGAGTCCAGGAAAGTAAAATCGGTTCCCTCTTCATTTTTTAACAAGCTTGAAGAGATGGGAAAATAATGCTTGATAGTGTCACTGATTCGTGGATTTAATGAGCCCGAACTAGTACATGCTCACTCGGTGTTTTCACATTTAGAGAGTCTAAAAACACCAAAGAAGACTCCAGGGGGGTCCTTTTTCATCCAATTTCATCTCCTGAGGCCGAAAAAGTATAAAACAAACCACAGAAGAACTCTCTTAACTTTCGAAGAAGAAAAGGTGAACCTTTTTCTTACTTAGTCAGGAAGGTCCAAAAAAGGTTAAATTACCACCTACCCAATGCTCCTTCCAGAACAACATAAAATAGCTTGAGTTTTACGAGTGTGAAGGAAAGCAATATCACTTGGAAAGATCCATTTGATTACAAGAAATGGGGATTACAACAATAAACTCTTTGCTTTGTTCTTAAGTGTTTAACGAGCATGACAAAGACACAAAGTACACTCGAAATCTTTTCATGTTTGGGTCCAGAGCATGAAAAAGAGAAAACTAAGCTCAAACCGGGTGTTCCTTTTCCGTAAATTTAGTCCCTCAGGTCTAGAAAAGTGATAAACCTATACTTGAGAATACTCTTCTCAATTCAAAAGAAAAGAGAGTGATCCTTTCTCGTATTATTCCGCATGGTCCGAGAAAGAGATAACCTACCACCAATGCAGATGCCCGTTCACATATTCTTAACAAGCTTGAACGGACGAGATAACTCGGCAGTCAAGTTTGTTTTGAAGGAGTTAGACCTAGGCCTAAAGAAACTCCATAAGGGAAGGGAGTCCTAGAAAGGGATAGCTTGTAAAAAGAGATTCATGAGAAGCTCTATTTGGCGTGAAAAATAGCTATGAGGAAACCCCTGGGCCTGAAACAGTGATGGTATGAGTACCAAAGGATGACAAGGGAATATAAAGATGATACTCATGAAAGAAGGAACCTAGCCACAGAAGAACAATGGTAGAGGCAAGGAACTAATGGCTTAGAATACCATAGGCCGTGGAAAAATGTTGAATACTAAGGTTAATGTGGAGTGATAAGATGCCAACATGTGTTGGAAATAACAAAAACCACCCTATAGAAGCAACAACACTTTGTAAAAGTAGATAAACCTGTTCCAAGGCACAAAAAGGGTGATATTAGTGAATTGACATTTCAAACTATATAAAAAGACCCACTTTATGAAATATTATTTCTATAAATAGCTTGAAAATTAAAACATTTCTCACCATTTGAACTTTTTGAACCAAAAAGGAAATTTTACCCTCTACCTTTGGTCAATCACCGTGGACAATTGGACCGTCAGAATTGGAATCCATCAGCTTCAGGTAATTCTACACCCTAAACTCGTCAATTTGATCCAAACAAATATTAAATTTAATGGTGAATTCAGTATTTTTCATCATCCCAAACTACATCAGTGCGCATTCGCGGGTTGCTAAGCATGAAAGTCGCGAATACGCATTTCATTCGCGGGTTGTCTAACTAGACAGCCGCGAATGATCTGTGACCTGCCCCAATGGACAGTCGCGAATGCTGCGCAATGGGGAAAAACTTTAAAAATATGCAATATTTTCAAAATTTTATTATGGAATACTGAACTCAATTACTTGTATTTGCCAGGAAAAATATGGTGCTGGAGTGGAGAGAAAGAGAGCATGAAATAATGGATCATGCGGCACTCCAAAGTGTGCCCACCATCCAAGCATTGAGGACATGTGGGCTATTGAAATTCTTTTGTACATCGCCCATGTGGGAAAATGTCCGCTTACTGGAATTCATGGTCAATTACTGGGAGCATGATATGGGGATGTTCAATATTCAAGGTGAGACCTTAGAGCTTACCGTGGAAGATATATATTTCATTACCGGGTTATCACAATGGGGGGCACCGGTGAATTTAGAGGGCACTGGCCGGGGCGGGGACCCCTTGAGTGTCCAAAACTATGTTGACATATTCTGTACACCGGGTACGCAGAAGAAGGGCAACAACGTTCTTATTGCAGACATCCAGGATTTCACACTCCAGGTATTAGCTAGTACCATTGTGAGACTTGCAGGGTCAACAGGATTACATATGGCCACCAGGAATCAAATGAGGGTGGCAGTTGACTGCTTTAGAGGTGCTCTCTATGATTGGTGCTCGAGAGTTCTCCCCATCATGAAGAGACAACTATCTAACTATAAAAGGGGAAGACACAAGAATTTTGGCTATGCAAGCATACTAGTGGCGTTCTTCTTTGAGAGAGTACCAGCCATGAGCCCTGCTATACCACTATAGGTCAGATCTCCACGTCAGCCAAGGCTGAGCTGGTGGGGAGACATCTTCCTCCGTCAAGGAGGAGGAGACATAGTACACAGCATTTACGATGATGACTTTTATACATGGTGGGAACGATAGCTGCAGGCGCTGGAGCAGTTTCCATACGTCGAGATGGATTTCCGAGGTGACCCCGACCTTGTCCTCCCTCCAGGAGGAATATGGGGCAAGATGGGTAAGTAATTTTTAATTTTTTATCATTTTCAAATTTTTATGAATTTTCCAATGATAGAGTATATACATATGTACAAGTCTTAATCCTATTCATGTGTCAAAATGCAGATATTGGACCAGTCCGCCCTGAAGGGCACCCTCGTATGTTCATGCGTCCGGTTGTAGGGGGAGACCCAGGATTGATCCAGGTACTAGAGGGGAAGCTGGATAGGCTAACCTAGCGAGTACCTACGATACGGATTGAGCATATACCTACAGCCATGCAGGAGTTTGTAGTAGGGGTTCCACCGATTTGGCTACGTCTGTTCAGGCGAGTAGCTAGAGCAGTACTTGTATATAGATATGCGGTGGAGGCTACCGAGGCCAAGGAGGTTGAGGAAGCCAGGGTGCATAGAGATCATGGGGACCAAGGTGGTCCTAGTGGCCAGGGCGGTCCAGCTTAGACCTAGGGCATTTTGATGGATGATGATCCACATTTTTGTATATTTTGTATATGACTGGATCTACGGATCAGACTTGATCTATCTACAGACAGATATTTTACATATATATATATATATATATTGATGTTTGGTTGTTGGCTTATTTACAAGTGTTTTTTATATGTTTGCTGTATATTTTTATGAAATGTGTGTGAGATGCCAATCCAAAATATAATTAGCATATGCATCACTCAATGAATTTTGGTTTCGTGGAATATGATTGAAAGTAATAACTTCAAAATGTCTTTCCAGTAAACGAATTTGCATAAAATGACGTAACAAGATAGGATTTCGTACCTGATAAGCTCGATTGAGCTGGGAAACTACCAACTGAGAATCCAAATGGACCTCAAGCTGGGTGATGCCATGTGACAAAGCATCCCATAGGATCTCAATAACAGCCCTATACTCAACAACATTATTAGAAGCAGGACCTAGACAAGCGCCACCCGCGACGACAAGCTATCCTGTGGGAGAATAGATAACCCATGCTGCTGAAGCCAGGTTACAAGTGTGACGGCTGGCACCATCAGCGAAACCTATATACATTTCAGAAGACATCTGCAACAACTAACAGATAATATAAAAAACAAAACTGACAACCTATTGTACATAAAAAATACATACAATAAAAATACAAGAAAAAGTTCTAAGCCTAAGCATAGTACTTCTTCAGGTAGAGGCCATTTCTAGGCTCAGGCAGCTTATTCTCATCATAATCCACTAATTCATATGCACCTTTACTCAATACTTTTGACACGACATAGGGTCCTAACCACATAGCCTTGAATTTTCCTGCTCCCAGAGGTTCTTTATCTTGGTCCCAGAGCAAGACAAGTTCCCCTTCAGAGAAAACCCTAGGTTTTACCGTTTTATCATATTGAGATTTAACCCTATTTTTATGATCCTGATTCATAGTCAACGCATCTCTACGTTGTTCATCGAGGTGTTCTAAGTGTACTAGATGTTCTTCAAGCTCAGTCGTATCAGGTAACACATGAATGGCTATCTTCAAGGACGGGATTTCGCATTCAATCAGAGTAACTGATTCCACCCCGTGAATGAGTTGGAAAGGGGAATAACCCGTGGCATTCTTGACATTAGTTCTGTAAGCCCAAAGAGCAAGATATAACATGACGTGCCAATTAGAATGGGCTGCATCAATCATCCGTTTAAGGATAGTTTTTAAAGTCTTGTTGACAGCCTCAACCTGACCATTTGCTTGTGGATAGTATGGAGAAGAATGTTCTTGCCTAAATCCGAGCATAGTAGTCAGTTCTGTCATCATGTTATTTTGAAAATGACTGCCATGGTCAGTGACAATCACTTTGGGAATACCAAACCTTGCAATAATTTGATTGAAAACAAAGAAAGCTGCTGTTTCCCCATTGTCTTTGAAAGTAGGCATTGCCTCTACCCATTTCGTAAAATAGTCAATAGTGACAATGATGTATTTATGCCCCCCAGCCGAGACTGGGTTGCACGTCACGTAATCGATCCCCCATTTCATGAAGGGGCCTACCGAGACAACAGGAAATAACAGAGCAGGATGTGACCGCATTTTCCTGGTGTAAAGCTGACACAGATGACAACACTTCACTGCTTCCACACAATCTTTAAAGATCGTGGGCCAGAAATAACCGGTATGCAATATTTTCTGGGCCGTTGCTAACCCAGATAAATGACCCCCACATGCTCCACTATGGGAATCATTTAGGACAATCTCCGCTTCCTCATGAGTAAGGCAGTGACGCAAGACAAAATCTACCCCTCGTCGATATAATGTATCTCCTATAATGAGGTAGTTCTTGGCATGAAGGCATAACTTACGTCGTTCCTCCCTAGAGGAAGTGGCAGGATACTTCAAAGTCTGGAGATATATAAGAATATCCCCGTACCAAGGATCAGAGGTGGCGATCAAGAAAATGTGCTCATCTGGGAATGAGTCATCTTCAACCGCTACATTTTCTTCAGTGGGAAATTCTGCTATAAGCTCAGCAAAAACTAAGGACTTCTTAGACTTAGCGGATTGGAAATCCAAGTCAAACTCTTGGAGAATGACTATCCACTTGTTAAATTTTCCCCCAAAAATCCGTCGGGATAAAACATATTGGAACGGATTCACATCCGCCACTACTGTTGTGGTCCTCAGTAAAATGTAGTGGCGCAACCTCTGCACAACATAAACAACTGCTAAGGCTAACTTCTCGACGTGGGAGTATCTAAGCTCAGGTCCGGCCAAAGCACGGCTAAGACAATAAATGACATGCTCAACAAGCTTATTGTCCTCCTGGACTAGTACTACCCCAATGGTCGACTCCGACGCGGCCAGATATAATATAAAATCCCTAGAATAATCTGGTGGACGCAATAAAGGTGCCGACAACAAAGCTTTTTTCAATGCCTTGAACACAAGTTATGCGGTTTCATCCCATACAAATGGGGTGTCCTCCTTGAGAAAGCGCATGAAACCTTTAGTGATCTTGGCATAATTAACAATAAAACGTTGAAGAATGTTAGAATTTCCTTGCAAGCTTTGAAGTTGCCTGAGAGAATGAGGAGGAGGCAGATTTACAATGGCCTCAACTTTTAATGGATCCACCTGGATGCCTACACTAGAGACAATGAATCCGAGTAATCTCCCTGAATCGATGAAGAATACACACTTTTGGGGATTCAACCGAATTTTATAATATCTTCATCGTTCAAAAATTAACCGTAAATGATCTGGATGTTGGATCCTCTTGCGAGAATGTGCAGGAAGATCATCAAGGTATGGTTTAACAATGGCTTTTATGTCATGAAAAGCAAAGTTCATAGCCCGTTGAAAGGTAGCCCCAGCATTTTTCAATCCAAAGGGAATTTTCCTATATCCAAATGTACCCCAAGGGAAAATGAAAGCAGTTTTATGTTGGTCTTCCGGTTTGCTTTGGATTTGATTGTAGCCGGAGAAACCATCCATAAACGAAAAAAACCTCACTTCCCGCACATGCATCTATGATCTGGTCAATAAATGGTGTGGGGTAGTTGTCCTTAGGATAGGCTTTATTGAGGTCTCTAAATTCTGTACAAATGCGAATAGTCCCTTGCTTTTTATCAACAGGAACAGGGTTGGACACCCATTCAGTCAAAGCTATGGGATATATAAAACCAGCTTTCAACAGCTTTTCAACTTCTGCCTTCACAGCCGCCGCTTTACGCGGGTTCACGGGTCTTAATTTTTGTCAAACTGGATTGGCATCAAGATAGGTTCAGATTTCATGTTGAACAATAGATGGATCAATTCCTGGCATCTCCTCATATGACCAGGCAAAGATATCGCAGAACTCCTTAAAAAGGGCAGTGTAGATAGCAATCTCCTCCGGAGAGCAGTTTGCACCTATATAGATGTTTTCCACGACATCTGGTTTCACATAGATGTTGATAGGTATAGTGGTGGAAATGTTTTCCATATTCCCCTCAGCAAACACTCCTTCCCTAGGCAAAGGGTTGATAGGTACCTCAACATATTCTGACAGTCTCACTTTAAACTCTTGGTTTTCTATCTTGCTTAGTTCTGGAAGAAAATAGGATCGATGATGAAGATCCTCACAAATCTTATCACGTCCACTCATGGCTTCCAGAATAGCTTCATCGGAAGGTAAAACGGTATCTAAGCAATCTATGGAATGCAAAGAGTTTTCTGCCCATGCGGGAAAATAGACTTCTTCCAGATCGTCTGAGACTGTTAGAGGATCTGGAATGAGATCAACAGTGGCTTGAGTGATGGCTTGATAAGCTACCTCCACTGCCGATAAGGGCACTTTCGGTTCATGGGGAGTTGGGAGGACCCAAGGATCAGTCCTATTGACAACCGTAGCGATGGACTTCCCCACACCAGTAGAACCAATGTAATTAACCGGGGTTGGAAGATCAAATGTGCCCATCAGTGATGTGTACATTCCAGCCCCCAAGCTCTGTGCAGCAGGTTTTACCTAATCAACCAATGGTACAGCGGACTCATTAGACTCTAAATGACCTTTGCGAGTAAAATCAATTTGGTCAACAGTAACCAACTTGCCCTCATGTGGAAAAACCACGACATGAAGAACAGCCGATGCAACAACAGACATTGCATAAGTCCAATTCCTTCCCAGAAGCAAATTGTAGTCCAAGGGAGCATCAATCACTTCTACTTCAATAGAAACTGCTTTTCCTGCCAACTTAATCTCAAAAGCTGGTAGGATACCATGAGGACAGAAGGATCTTCCATCAAAAGCAGTAAGTAAAGTGTTTGATGGGACCAGCTCTGGGGATCCAAGAGCTTTCCAGCAGGTCAAGGACATAACACATCTAGAGGCTCCCTCATCAACAACTGCCCTTCCAATGGTGTTACCACCATGGATGACATCTATTGATAGGGCTACATGGTAAGGCAGCCAAATTTTGACATCAGATAAGTTAAATTTCGCCATGAGACTCGAAGAATCCATGCTACCTAAAGCTGCTAAGAGGGCATCCCGCTGGGAAAGACAACTATGTAACACCTCTAAAACTGACATTGCACACGGAGTTTGAGCTAAATCTTCAACCACAGAGTAGTTTGAAGCAGCCCTAGCATTGGGGTTATGCAAGGTCTTCTTGAAAACACCTTTTGGTATCTTCGGCATAGTTTCAGCAGGTTTCTCTATTGTGAGAGGGTTGGAAGTTTCACCTACAGCTTTACCCTTCTCAGGAGTCTCTTTCTCATAGTTTTTGTTCCTTGTCTACAACAAAGTCGAAGATCGAACCATGTTGATATAGTTAGGGTCAGGGGTAGTTTGAGTGCCCCCTGCTACATTAGAAGCTGAAGTAGAGTTCTGTCCTTGCGGAAAAGGATCCTTCAGGACAACCGGTTGTTGAGCTTTGAGCAGCTTTTGGGCTTGATCCATAAGGGGAAAAAGGTGAGTAAGGTGGTCCTCTTGGCACAACTTACAAGGGAACTTGACCTTCTTCTTTTATTTTTTTCCCCCATCAGCATTGTTCGTGGGATTTGGCTTGTTTTGATTTCCCTCTCCCTTTTTACCCTTCTTTTTCTTCCCGCCAGGTTGCTGATTGCCCTTCTGAGAGGTTTGTGCAAAAAAATTTGCATTCTGGGGAGAGGGGGCAGCCTTTACTACCTCCGCCGTAGACTGTTTGGCAGACAAATGGTGAAGTTGTTTAGTTAAAGACTCTACGGTGGGAGAGTTAACAGACCCAACCACACCATCGGCATGGGGTCCAGGCTTAGGCTTCTCCGCTTCGTGCGAAGGCCTCGGTGCCTCAGGGATGATCTCATACAAAATCCCAGACTATGAATAAATCAAGTCTAACTGCTGGGCCCTGAGTATGGCTTCTTCTTCATTCATTACTCCTGATGTGGAAACATCCTTAGATATGTATGGCAACAGTGATTTAAAGAACCATTCTAATAGAAACTCAGGAGGAATGGTGGCTTTGATAAGGTTCTTTCACCTCCTCCACTCTTGGATATGATCTGAGATGTGGGTAGCCTTGTTTTGTCTAAAAGTAGACAACAAGTCCGTTCCGAAATTGTATCGAACCGGAAGCTGAAAGTGGCTAAGGAAAGCACTAGCCAAATCCTAGAAACTACTAAAGGCAGTAGAAGGCAATTCAATATACCATTTTTCCGCCATACCTTGCAAAGTCCTCTGGAATAGCCTCAACCTAATTGAATCCTCATTCAACGAATTGGAAGAACACCATAAGTGAAAAGTGGTGGCATGTGCCCCAAGATCTTCACTAGTTTTTCCTTCGAACTTAGGGATTTCCGATGGTAACTTGGTGGGAACAGGTGGCCACAAGGGGTCATGCCTCACCGGGTCATTCATCAATTTTGACAAGTCTGGCAAGTTTAAAGTTGCCAGAAAAGGAAATTTGGGCCTAAACGGGGCAGTAGATCTGCCATCTTGGGGATTAGAGGGACCTGCCCCCGAATGCCCATGGGAAAAAGTGGGGTTGCCCCCAGCCATTGGTTGTGAAGTGGGAAGGTTGCTTTGAAACAGATTCCATCTGTAAGCCAAAGGATTGTGTGTGGGAAGTGCAGTGTAAGAGGTTCGAGCCGTCCCCATAGAAACAAGAGACTGAAAGATAGGAGCAGGTATCCCTTCGCTAAATAGAGAAAAGGGAGAGCTCGTGTATGGGACCGAAATAGGGGTTTGGAATCTGTTGCTGCTGCAACAGTTTTCCAAAAATTCTAAAAAAAATTGGGACCCTCCTTTGCTTTGGGTTAGTCCAGTCCTTTTTCTTGTTTTCTTCCTTTGAGTTCAACTTATGGATTTTCGAGGTGCCTTCATGGAATTTGAGTGCTTTCACTTAGCTGGTTTCTCAATGTTTTCATTTTGAAATTGGGTTTCTACTTGTTTTTGCTTAACCCTTAAGGTATTCATTGCAAAATCTTCTTGGATCGGAAGGTTCCTTCTTTGGCCGATCCGCCGTTGCGGGTCCTTTTCAACTCATCCCTATCTTTTCTGCCCCGCCGTTGCGGGTGTCTTCCGAAACCTTATTTTCGTTCGTTGCTCCACCGTTGCGGGCGGATTTCGAAACCCAACCTTTGTTTCTCCCCCCGTCGTTGCGGGTGGCTGCAGGAACCCGACTGTTGGTCCGCCCGCCGTTGTGGGCCTGCCTCCTATCTTGGTTATCATATAGCAGTCGCGGGCGCCTTCTCAATATCATGTCGGAGGGGGACGATTTCTGCCCTTGCCACCGTTGCGGTCCAAAGAAAGATGGAGAGTTACGGTTTATGGCCGAATTCGTTTGTCGACGTCATGGAGAAAGTTGGCTTCCGCGATGCACCCGCCGTTGCGGAGGCCGCCAAAATCCTAATCGCCCGACCAATGAATCTGTTGCCGCCCGACCTCGTGTTAAAGTGTATGCCTTTTTTCGGTGATGCGGGTGGTGGAATAAAGAGGGTGTCCCGCCGTTGCGGGCGTAGACAAGTTGAGCCGCCCGCCAAGACTTTCTTTTCTGGCCCGACTGATCTGACCAGTCGTACGTGCTAGTTTTTATATATACGGGGCGCGTGGTTGTTTTTTTTTATTGTTTTATCGCGTCCGAGCTGTCGCCTTGTCGAGCTAGCGAGTTGTGTGGAGCTTCGTACCGGTACCCGCGTTCCAGCTGTTGGTCAAGGCCTCCATCGCTGTCCCCGGTTCATTCGTGCAGCCCTGCCAGGTAGGAGCTTAAGCCCTTCTTTTCAAAGTTTGGCTGGGTTACTTGGGGTGAAAATAATGTTTTTACGGCCTGTTGTTGTCGTTATTCGTAAACGGTTTCTTCTTTACCCGCGTCTAGGGTTGGTAGTTCCGTTTTAACCAGCAGTCGCGCCCGCGTCTTATCTTTGGGGGGGAATAGTTTTTGGCCGTTGGAGGAATAAGGGTTTTTCCCTTTTATATAGCCGAGTTTCATCTACGTTTCGGTTCATCCATCGAAAAAGGGGGAAGACAAGGTGCAGGCGGCCGTTATGCTGCCTGCACCTGGTTTTTTCTTGGTGCGATGTGGATTTTGAAGCGTTTGGGGGAGGGGTTTTTTGTGCAGTTTGTCCATGATAGATGTCCGACCGCTTATTTTCCTTTGCCGAGAGCCCTAGTCGTAGCCTTCGCATTGCGCGTTCGCCATCGCTGGCCACCGTGATTTTTCTCTTTTTGCCCTAGGGCCGTGCCGCGGTCATTATTCGAAGCTTTACGGTATAATGAGCAGTGGCGCTGATTGGTGCCCTCTGCGCGAAGGATTGTCGTGGGTGCCCGTATTTAATGACCGCACCAATGTAATGGTCATGGCCGCGAGCGGTTTAGGCTGTGCTATTCTTATTCTTGCTAGGGCTGGTTTAAGTTTGCAGGTTAATCATGTGGTTTTGCATTCACATTACTTGATGTCATTGTTATAAATTTATATATCGATTAGGCTCGATGGCAGACCTTTTGATGAAGTATATCCTGTAGCATTTATGATTAGTGTATCGCAGAAATGGGTTGAGTTTTGTGCTGTTAATTCAATAATCCTAATGTAGGTTGGTTATGCATATATATGTTACACTTATAAGAGGATAGCGTAAGCTCAACAGATTGCATAGCTAGGTCGAATTCTGCAATATAAAGAACCTGTGACTGATACCATTGTAGCCACATATACAAATGGAGAAAGAACAAACTGCTTCTTAACATTTTCAAAATCTGAATGGCTTCATATCATGATGTTTTGCATTGCAGGAAGATTCCAGGATGTCCAAAAGGCAGAAAAAGAAAGCACCTGTGGTAGAAGAGCAAACGGCCATAGAAGCCGATATGCCTACTGAATACATATATGAAGATACGAAGTGTGTCACAGGGGTGGACCCTGAGTATAAATGGGGGGACATACACAGAATGATTTCCCGAAGGGAAGTTCCAGATACAGGCCTGGAGGAGGAACATATCTACACAAACATAGAGAAGTCTGCAATCATGAAGGTTGCCACTAGGCCCGAGATGTTTCCTTGTGCTAAACTGATGAGGTGGATCCTTCCACACACAAACCATGGTTCAATGCTGATCTGCAATGTTGGAGGTCAGGGCTACGCTTCCTTTAGCCCTGGGTATGTGTCCNATGCCGATCTGCAATGTTGGAGGTCAGGGCTACGCTTCCTTTAGCCCTGGGTATGTGTCCTTAGCCTACCATTTACCTGAGCCTCAAGTTTTCTTGACCAATGAGTGGTTGGACAGTCTCAGGATGAATCTGATAGACACCATGAGAAAATGCTATTGCCAGGGAAACTCTTTAGACATAGAGTTACCGAAGATTACGATACAGCCACCCTTAGACCACCGTACAGATTCATAGCTCTAATGTTGAACTGGATCTTCGGGAGGGCAGATGGTAAATTATTCAAATTCGAATGGATTCCCCTGATGTTCTACGTGGCCACTGAAGGGACCATTTTCAACTGGTCCGGCCTGGTATCCANAATTCAAATGGATTCCCCTGATGTTCTACGTGGCCACTGAAGGGACCATTTTCAACTGGTCCGGCCTGGTATCCAGTAGTCTGTCTGGCTGTATAGCTGCAGCAAAGGGAGGAGTACAACAGAGAAAGTCTGAGTTCTACATGAGCTCTATCTTGATTGACTGTATAATGTGTCACCAGCCCTTCCCANACCTGTATAGCTGCAGCAAAGGGAGGAGTACGACAGAGAAAGTATGAGTTCTACATGAGCTCTATCTTGATTGACTGTATAATGTGTCACCAGCCCTTCCCAGGGCTCAAATGTGTTTGGGACAGAGACAGAGTGCCCGTATATGTAGCCTTCAAGCTACTGGGGGCTCATCAATACCATGGCCACTACCGAGAAATTTGTGAACATTTCATCATGCCTCTACACACCCTAGTTTTCCAAAAATAATGTAACTGCATGTCTGAAGAGGCCATGCAGGTCATAGAAGAATTTGGTGACTTTTTCCTGACACAGAACGGGATGTATCTGAGGATGTTTGGTGGTTCAAAGCCCCCTTTCCTGTTGCCCAAGTACGCAACCGATTATATTGTACACAAGGAGGCTGTCAGACAGGTGTATATAGATGGAATTGGTCATTTCCTTTTCACAAAGAAGAAGTCTTCCTACCCCCCTCTACCTTTCAGGCTAGGTGGCTGCAGCTTTGCAAATGTGAAGCAAGCCCCTGAATTCATACAGGAACTGGAGAAGTTCCGTTTCGGGGAGATGACCTTTAGACGGAATGATACCCATGAAAGAATGGCCGAGCACTGTAAGAAACATAAAGTATTCTATGAGTACACTCATCACATTGACAGGGATGAATCTGTTTTCAGAAGAGCCGCTAACATGACAGCTCTTGGTAAGAGGTTCCAACCACAAGGTGGACCTGAGCAGGAGAAAGCTGAACAGGCTAGGGCTAAAGAAACAGCCAGAAGAATAAGAGAGGAATCTCAAAGATTAGAGGAAGAGGCTGCGGAATGGCTCCAGAAAGGGGAAGAAGAAAAGAGAAAAGCTGCTCAGGATGCTGCTGAAAGAGCAAAAGAGACAGCTAGAGAAACTGAGAAAACTGCTAAGCAAGCAGCTGAAGAGGCCCAGCAAAAACTGAATGAAGAGCTTCACAGACAAGAAGATGAAAGGACATAATCGATACAACAATCAGCCCTTAAAATACCATCAGACCAGAGTCAGGGTGAGGAAAACCCTGAGGTGCCAACCGTGCAAGTGCTCACTACGGCCACTCTTCCTACTTCCATGCTCCACTTAGTGCCCTTTACACCGAAAAAGGGGGAATAAGTCCCCGATTTTAGCACAGTATATTATGATAGGGATACCAAGAGGATCATGAGAAGAACTGAGCTAAAGGTAGGAGCTGAAGGAATGACCAGCACAATGATATCTGATAAAGTTGTGATGGTCGGAACAGATAAAGACCCGAAGTTTGTCATAAGAGCTGGCAGGGCAGCAATAGACGCTACAGAGGATAATGTCGATCAAATGATGAAGGAGATAGACTCGACCAAGAAAACCTCCGCCCAACTGAAGGACACTCTTAGGAAAGAAAGAGAGGATGGTAACAGATTAAAAAGAAAGTACGAGCAGGTACTTAGGGAGATGGAGGCCACAAAGCATGAAATTCATGCTATTCAGTAGGAAGCCCAAGCAAAAGAGACGACACGAGAAGCCGTGGATAAGGCACACCAAGAAATCCAGGGCTTAAAGGACGAAAAGGAACAGATGAAAGCAAAGATAGAAGAACTGACAGAGCAGCAGAAAGACATCTATGAAGCCAATACCTTATACGTTAAAGATCTGCAAGAGCAGCTGAAGGCAGCCAAGGAGCAGCAAGTGGATCTGCAGCCGGTCAGAGAACACATCCTGGCTCGGAAGGCTAGGGTGCTGCAGTTGCAAATGGACCTGGAGGAAGAAAGGTGTAAAGTCCTGCAAATTGATAGCAGGCTAGATGAATTGTTAACTACAGCATCTCATTTCGTAGACAAATCGCAAGACATCTTGGAGGTGCTGACTTCAAGGATTATCAGAGCAGAAGATGATCGAGAAGTCCCAGCTGGGCTATCAGTTAAGGACCGGCAAACTTTAAGGCGGGACCATGATCTGATCGAGTTTGCTGTTATTGCTGCAGAGGACTTTCAGAAGACAGTGAAAAAAACGAAGGGAGCATGTACAGAGTTCTTTAGAAGAGCTCTTGTCACCTACAATCGCTGTCAAGCGGAAGCTGCGCATAGATTACCCGAATTCCCTGATCATGATACATTTACAGGGATGTTACAGACAAGGCATCAGGAAGGGGAGGCCAAGGCCCAATGCATCATAGCCCTCGATGAGCCGATCCTGAGAAATGAAATTGGACATGCTGCTATTAGTGTACAGCTCTTGGAGGAACAGGTGTGTCTGAACAAGGCTCGGATCGAAGCCATCCAGAAGCAAGCAGATAAGTACGAGCTGAATGTACAATTCCTAGAACCCCAATCATTTGAAGGACTCGCCAAGGAGACAATAGCATGGAGGAAGTTTTTGGATGACCAAGCGGGCCCCTCCAAATGAGAAAGATTGGTCCAATTTTGAAGAATGTCATATGTTTGTAAAGGGTAGAGACAAATTGGAGCGTTGGGGAGCCCAAAGGTCACTTTGGGCAACCCAAGCATTTTTTGTTTTGTATAAAACTGGGGAAGCGAGACAAAGAAAGGGCTTTTTCCCAGT
>LPNX010090814.1:0-10496 GCA_001517045.1 Pseudotsuga menziesii
GTACATTTTTATCCTTTTTTTCGGGCTTAGGAGACTACTGTACAAAAAAGAGACCCATTGGAGTCTTCTTCATGTTTCCAGACTCTCTAAATATGAAAACACCATCGATCATTTTCTGTCTTGGGCTCGACAAAAATCAACGACACAGTATCATACTAAGGATACTTCTATCCCTTCTTCGAGCTCCTTAAACTATGAAGAATGCCCAAACGGTGCCTTTCGGTGCCCACATCTATTGCATATAGTCTCCCATTATGGCATCTTTCTCCCATTGGGTCGCCTTTGTTCATAGTACTCTGCATTGAGTTTCCCTTGGATCCCCTAGATATCACTTGTACAATTACGTCCCCAAGTATCTCCCATTGTAGTCATCTCATCGTTTCCACAACTATGATTCCCTCCCCATGAGTTAGTATCATCTGCTGCCAGGTCAGCCCTACCATTATACTCCGAACAAAGGAAGTTTGAGTCCACTACACTCCCTTTCCCATGTTCCCCATTCAATGTCTCAATCCCATTATTATTCCATATCTCTGGTTTCCCCCCTGATGCTTCTATCAATGAAACCTCATTTCCTTGATTGTTACAAGCCTCCCTATGTCAATGTCAACACATCTATTCCAGAGGATAAACCCAGAGGTCCATGTATCTTGGTTTCATCCACCTCATTGATGAGTTCCTTGGACCACTTGAAAGGAGTCCTTAGTGCCTTTTGGGTTGGTTGTGTCTCACGTGCTTGACTTCAACTACATTATCGTACCGTTGAGATTCGTACTGGGTATTGGTTCCTTCATTATTTGGTTGAAGACCTCATTTGTCACTTGACTCTAGCACATTAGCGAGTCTAATTGGGACCCATACCATTTCATGTCCCTTGTGATCTCCGAGTTGCGTTGGCGACAGTGTTTGGAAGCCCCTCAGTTTCATGCTTCTGTATATCTCCAGTTTCAGATGTTGTTTATTGTACCTCAAATATTCTGACTCTCAGTCATTGAGTCCATATAATTGTGTACACCTTCAGTTTCAGTAGAGAATCAGTTATTGTGATATTGCATTCCAAGAGAATGTTATTGTTTCTATGTACTAGTTCTTCATATTAGTATTTATATTCAACCTCCCATTGAGGCCACCATTATGTACTTCCAATTGTATGTATTGATTGGCTCCCATTGTTTGAGCCTTGATCCCCATTTCTATATCGGGACATTGATACGAGCATGCGTATGCCTGCCTCATCCATATATATGTCTAATATTCTATGTACCTCATCCATTTTTGAGAAGTAATACAAATCAAAAGCCATTGCAATTTGAATGAGGAGCCTTTGAATCCTCCATGTTTCTCTCTAGTTTCTCCACCGTTGTCACCATTTCTCCCTTAATCCTATGATGTTTGTCGTCCATACGATGAGCTCCTACCCTCACACATCCAGGGGCAATCTGTTAACACCAAAAATTGTCCACATAACTCTCTATGGTCCAAACCATAATTATACATAATAATCCCACCATTATTCGCTCTATTTTGATCTTCGCAATTAAATTCCACCAAAATTGGTCCAAAACATCATTATTCCTTCCCCCATAAATACAAAAAAGTTGGGCATTTATTGCAACATAAACCCCCATTCTCCCAAAAAGGAAAAAAACAAACTTTAAAATGAGAAGGGGTAAAAAACCATGGATAAATACCATACACTATGAAAAACCATGGGTCAATACCATGGGCAAGAAAACCTTGGATCATCCTATAAATACATTATGAAGGTCTCCCCACAATAACTTTTGATTCTTGAACTTTCTCACTTTCCATTACATGGTTCTAGAACCTCACATCACCACACCTTTCGCCACACCATCCCATGTTGCATGTTGAGTTTACTCTGTGTAACCCTTAATTCCTTTCCCAATGACAACCTTTGTTGGAGAAAATCAGAGAAGGAGATTGTGGGAGATGTCAAACCACATCCTCAAACGACTGTAATAGCCCATCTTATTGAAAGGTATGTCACATTTATGTTTTACTAGTTAGATCATAAAATAAAAATAATATAAGTATTTGTTGCTTATTGTAATAGTCAAGGTTGAGCTGCTCCCTTGCACCATGAACTCTATTCTTAGATCCCATTGATCTAAGGTAGGTGCTTTTGCACATAGCTGAAAAGAAAACTCCACTATATATACCACTATACTTCAACATATGTAGGGTTATTTTAACATATATATGGTGGGGGTGTTTACTACATTTACAAAAATAAAAATGAATAGACAAAAGTCAAATGAGTGGGGTCTTATAATAGTTGGGACAACTGAACAATGTCTATCACGTTTACAATTTTTGAATCATATTCTTAATCAAAATCTAAATGTCGATGAATCAAGATATTGAAAGCATCATAAAATATAAACTTGTCATATAGCCAAGCTTGTTCCATTATGTCTATATCATCAACAAAAATATTGTCCATATCTTCATTATGGGATATTTTGGTGACACTCAAATGATTTGAAAATTATTAAATGCAATAAAATAACAATGACAAAGTCTTAAATGCAATAAAATAACAATGATTATATATATGTTAGATATTTTTATTTGTTATGATGTCATTATGAATTAACACATAACACTATCTCATATATCCTCCTCTGTCCATGAATTTGAAATTTGAAACTAATGTTATAAATGTTGTTTATTAATATTATAATGTTTATATAATCTTCAACACACAGGCTCAACATATAAGCTAATATGTTTAACTATAATATCCTCTATTCCCAATTGCATACCCATTTTAAGTGTGTGCTAAAGACATTATATCTTCCTAATAATATTGGACTGCGAATTCCCTTTCATTTTCCAACCATACACGTTATGTTTCACATTCAAAGCTTTCAATAAGGCTTTTTCATGTCAACCTCCCATCTTTTTGGTGGGGAATCTCTTTATAATTTCTTGATATTTTTTTTTCAGAGTCCTTGACATAATTTTGAATGGCTATAAATCTTGTTCAACAATCTTAAATTTTGTAGTTTCTTTAATTGGTTATAAACTTTGTTCTATCATTTAAAAATTTGAAATTTAGATACTTAACTGTTGCTTTTTTTTAAAATTTAATTTATTTTTAAGGTCATTGCCTAAGCAAGACACCAATTTGATGTATGAAACTTTCTTATTTATGTTTGTAGGACAAGGAACTCCCACTTTACACAATGATTTAACTACAAAAATTCCTTTGGATTTAAACCTTTAACCTTCTAAAAAAACACATACTCTTAACTATTAATTCTAGTAGTAGATATATAAAAACATGATAATAATTTAATAAAGTTTCTTAACTATTAAGTCTACCCATAGATATATAAAAACATAATAATAATTTAATAAAATTTTACTTATAATAAGTAATCAACGCTGTCAATCACAAATTTAACCATATTTCAACTTGTAGACCGACTTACCGTTACATATGATGTAGATCGGTAAATTCAAACGATTCCATATTGTTATCGTTACTCGCGGTTCTCTCTCCACTCAGTATCAGGAGTTCTAATTATCTCTCTATAACAGATTTTAACGGTTCAAATTTGATTTGTTCCTATAAGACTAGAATACACAGCTCTGTCTCTGCAACTACTTTGAATCTGCTGAAGCTTCATCTCATTTTGAGTTTATCTCCACTGCCTTAGATTGCTATCAGCGTTCGTCGTGCAGAGCTGAGGTGATCTGGTTTTGATCTTTTAGAATCGAAGCTGTGCAGAGCATTGCTGAACACAAATGAAGATAAATGCGATGGACTCTCATGCGCGTTTGTTTTTGTTCGTGATTGCTGCTCTGTTGATCTTCTGTTTGTCTGGCGCGAATTATGCAGTGGATGCATTGGATGAATCTTCAATTGTTCATTTCCAGGACAGGCACGATCAAGAACAGCTCGTGCAGATTCTCCGCAGCATGGGCTTTTCTTCTCTCGCCATGCATCTGCAGTACTCCCAAGATCTTCTCGTGGGATGGAAGGACCCGCTCACTCTTTTCGCTCCCACAGAGGAAGCCTTTCGCAATTTCAATTCCTTCTCAAATTCATCGTTCGATTATCTCCTCTCCCACCACATTGCCAAGGGCCTCTTCACCTACGCACGTCTCCAAATGCAGCCCGACGGATCGAAGCTGGATACCATAGCCTCCGAGGGCAGCCAGCTTGTCGTTCATTTTGATTTGAGTCACGGAGATGCCCCATATTTGACTTGGCTCACCTACTCGTCCGCTCAGACGTGGCTCAGCTATCGTCCAGTGTACATTAATGGAGTTCTTGTCGCGCATCCAGATCTTCTCAATGACGGGCTGCTAACCATCCATGGGGTGGACAGAATGTTTCTTGTTCTTGATTCGTCGTCCCCGAGACGTCACCACCATTTATACACGCCTCAAACTGCTCCGCCACCAGCCGCTGCTCATTCATCATCAGCCAGTCCTAGCATTGATCGTCCAATGAATATGATAATGCCCTTCATGCTCGAAGATGCAGAGCTGAGTCTGAGAAATCGAGGATACAGCATCCTGGCGTTGGCCCTGCGCATCAAGTCCCCAGAGATTCTGAGCCTACAAAACCTCACCATCTTTACACTCAGCGACGATTCCATTTTCTTGAAGGGCGGCGCAGATTTTACGAACAACGTGAGATACCATGTTGTTCCCAACAGGAGGCTGTTATTGGCAGATTTGATGCATCTTCCGGCCGGTACAAGACTCCCCACTCTCCTCCACGGCCAATCGTTGGTGGTGACAGACAACGAACCCTTCTCTGTAAATCATGTGGGCTTAAAGATTCCGGATGAATTTTCCAACAGATGGATGTCAGTGCACGAGATTGTTCGGCCCTTACTCATCTCCTCGCATCTTCATCATCATCAGATGCAGGGGATTTCCAACAGCAACAGTAGCAGCACAGATAATAAGGAAGTAGCTTAGGATTCTTTCATTTTAATTCCGTCTCTTTCTGGTTCTAATAATAGAGAATTCATCTCCAAGAAGGAAGCAGTGCGTGCCTATGCATACTATGCTCAATCAAGAAGCGCCACCAAGTTTGTAGAAATTACAATATATGAGATAATATCATTGAATGGTTTTGAATTCTAATTCTTTTTTGCCATGATTTTCAAGGACCATGACTGCACTCTCCCTTTTTTTTTGGCTTTTCTGTAATGCCTGTTCAAGAAGTTTTGAATTATTTTCCAAAGTATTGTGTAGCTATAAGTTGATAATAACAAACCTAAAACTAGAATGTGCCACTCTCTCCTGTATAATATATTTTTTCTCTGTTGTAATGGATTTTGAGTGACTGTAAATAGACGGGATTAAGGACTGTGGCGCTTCAGAGACAAGTGTAGACTTAAATGATGACAAACAGACGTTGATAAGAATAAACTATGAGAAACAGATATTGACTATCTATGAAAACTTGTTGGCATTTTAAATAAAAAACATCCAACCTCCACTTCACGCTATTGTTTCGTCAGTTGTAAAAGAAAGTATTTTATATATTAAGAAATTACAAATTACATCCATGTACATTTACATTTTGTTTAAATTAAACCAGAAACATGTTAATGAATACCAACTTTATTGTAATTAGATTATTTTTCTAATGTAATAAAACAAAATTAAACCAAAAACATGTAAATTAATAATGAATAAAAACTTTATTGTAATTGGATTTTTTTCTTTAATATAATAAGTTATTTAGAAATAAGTTTAGAGCCCCTATGTTTATTATCTCATGACCATTTTAACAAGTGCTGGTTGGCAGCGATACTTGCCAAAATTAGTTTGATAGATAAAAAAATTGATTTATTAAACTAAAATGTTTATTAAAAAAAGTAGCGCATGACACAAAAAGCATATATATGTTCCACCATTTGCAAAACCTTGTTTCATTGTTATAACTTATATCTATAGCATTTGCAAAAGCTTATGTCTAATGTTTGTTTTTGACTAGCTTGATATAGCATTTGCAAAAGTTGATGTTTAATGTTTGTTTTTATGAGTTTGTGTAATTAATATATAATTATTTTACTACATTGATATATATGCTTAACATAATTATATTTAGCTGCAATGATTTTAGGTTGATTGATATGCATGCTTAACATAATTATATTTAGCTCCAATGATTTGAGGTTGTAATTTATCTTGATACTTTACATAATTGTTTGGTTGCAATGATCTTAGGTTGTGATTCATGCTTAATAAGATTTCCATGTTGGTTTTGTAGGATCTTGGTTGCTTCTACACCTTGGAGATTTTATTTTTTTCAAGTTTTAGATTATATTAAAAATTTTCAATGCAAAAATTTACATCACAATATCCATATTGGTGTGGTGATTCATGCTTAACAAAATTTCCATGTTGGTTTTGTAGAATCTTGGTTGCTTCTACACCTTCTAGATTTGATTTTTTTAAAGTTTTATATTATATTAAAATTTTTTAATGCAAAAATTTACACCACAATATTTATTGCTTATGGAGCTTACAATCTTACAATATTTGATGATGCTTTATTTTTAATCCTATGTTAAACCTTTTTAATGTAAAAATTTGCATAAAGTAAAACTGAAAGATAAACATTCATCGACACAACTCTTTGAAGTTGTGATTTTCAATTAGTGCATATAAACTTTAAATATTAGACATCTATTATCAACCCAAAAAACACCCAAACATAAAGGAATCCATTAGGGATAACTAGATCTCGCCAAAGACTTGAGGTTACTCCATAGCGCTAGGTCCTTCTCTTCCTTTAGTGAAAAAGACAGAAGTGAGTGGTTGTTCATGAAGCTTTCCTTAAATTGAAAGGGTTTTATTCAAGTGGTAACCTTAGTAGGACTATTCTCCAATCCAGGATGGGTTAATAATGAGGTAGCCTCCTGCAGGACCTATAAGCTAATAGGGTAACCTCCTTATTGTCCATTTAGTTTAACTTGTCTGAAGCTACATTTATCTATCACTAGGCAGGCACCACTCTTCAGCCAATAATGGCTTTGGTTCAGACAGCCGAGGAGGGATTCCTTGATGGATAAGCCGGATAAAGTAAGGCATTGTCCAAGAATGAATTATTTCAACAATGCACAGGTAAGCAGGTAAGATTACCAGAGGACATGTTAGGATGCCAACTTTATCCACTACACTATTTTATAAGGAAAATTTATCATCTTTTAAACTTGAATTGATTAAATTACATTAGTATAGATCATGAGGTGATGCGAAATTTGGATACTCGTTAAGTTAAACTAGAGAATTTACTTGGCTCAAATTCCTTACAATGCTTAGTACTCTTAAATGGTATCTCGGAATAAGGTCTATTCTCTCTAGTATTTATTCTTTTTTCTTCTGAGACTAAGAAAGGCATTTATATAGAATATAGTAAAAGAAGATGTATAACTTCTTATTGGTGTCCAAAACCCTACTGCTGTCACATGCCCCAATTTTGCACAAGAATATTATCTTATTTGATTTTATTCCAAGACAATATGTTAAATTTTATGCTAAGTTGTAAATGATGACTCATCAAAGTCAAGGTTGTGAATGTAATTCTGAATATTTTAATTATAAATAAATAAAAGTGGAGACAACAGCTTGGGAGAGTTGTTAAAAGAGTGTTTACTAGTCAAGTTGGTGGAGGAGACTAGGTGGAGAGCAAATAGACATGTGGCAGCATCCTCAAACACTTCCAATGTTGTAGATGGCTACCTCCCTACATTTGGGGTCATGATCCCCCAAGAAAGTGGGATCAAAGCAGGTGGTTCAATTAATGACAACTAACCCAAAAAGACCTAGGCAATCTTAATAAAAAATCCCATTGAATACAGCTGAGGCTGCTCATTATTCCAAGAAGAGAACCATTCAGGTGAATGTACTTCAGAGGATTTCATTGGGAAGGGAATTTGTGGAATATGTTTGAGGGGTAAACTGCAGAAAGTGATATAGTATAGCTATTCAGCTGAAGGATCTTGTTGCTGAGTGCAAAGTTAGTACTGAGTCATTGGACTAGTATTTTGTTGCTTGCTCCACCAGTTCTCAGCCAAGGAGACCAGGAACAAGCTCGGGGGTCCGGAGAAGACGTTGTTTGAGCGCTCTCCAGGAGTTGGTAGGGAGGAACGACCTCCCAACGGTGTTGTCATCCAGCTTTAAAACAGGTTCTACAGTCTTTTATTTGCTATGTTAAAAGTTTATATCTGAGAATGAATGAATAATGAATGATTTACATGTTTTGTAGTGAACTGTTAGAGCTTGTAATCTTTTAGTTATTTGAATATTGAATCTATAATTTGATGAAATAATCCTACCTGTGTTTTTCCCCGTCTGGAATAAACCAGACTGTACTATAGCACAGGTAGTGTGTTAAAAATAGATGAAGATATGATAGGAATCTGAAATGAGTAGATGTATTATGCATTTCATTATATCAGCGTAACTTATTTCTGTATGAAGACTATTATCAGCAAAGAACAATAACCTGTTCTTATATGTTCTTGTTAACCAGATTATGTAGGTAAGTACAGTAGAAAAAGAAATAGAAATAACTCAGCACAGGTAGAAGGATCTTCTTTATAAATACTCTAATAGGAAATAGATTATGCTATACACAGTATCTTATTCTTTTTATTGAATTTAAATTATGCAGGATGTTAATCTCTGCTATGTTACATGTTTATTTTCCATGTATCATACTTATTAACTGATGCTATGGAGTAGAAGAAATAAAGCTAAACTACTTGTTTTCTTTCAGTTCAAATAAAGGTATGAGATACCATATCTAGTTTACTAGAATTAATAATAGTTTAAAAACTAACAATACTACTAACTCAGGATAGTGATATGAAAAATAATTATAGTTTTAAGATAGAAAATATAGATACTTAGTTTAATTAATTATATTGTTAACTAACTAAGAGAATTAGTTACTATAAACTGAAAGGGTTTTTGGAAAAGAATCATTCTTTTATTTAAAAGAAAACAGACTCATTACTAAATTAATGTTTACAAGTAATCTTACTAAAACCCTACATAACAATTCAGAAAAACAATAAGAACTTAATAAATTAACATTTGCATAACTATATAAGAACTGTATTGTACATACTAACAGGTTTATCTTTCTGCAAAAGAGAACTGTAGGGTCGAACCCTAGTTTAATAATACCCTTGTTTTAATAAAAACAACCAAGTCATAATCTAGTGGTTGGATTTTATGTACAAGCATAAGCAATTAAACTGTTACATAATAGTCACAGTCTTATTAAAATAAGTGTATGCACAAATAAAATCTTAAGTATTGTATTATATACAGATAATATTATTAACATAAATATTATCGTTTATAAATCAAAAGGAAATTCTTTTTACAAACTGGAGAAATCTTTAAGAAAAGAACAAAGATTATTTCCATAAACCCTAACCTGGAATTCCTCGAGCCATTAAAATAATCTTAAATTCTTTTGACAGTAATAAAAAATAATTAAATATCAATACATAAATTATCATCTTAAAGGTTAAATAGGGTAAAAACCTAGCTCATATTTCTGAGTAGAAAACTACCAGTATTCTTTTATATGCAAATCCATTACAGTAGTAACCTAGGATAAACAATAAGCTTAGTTCTTTTTATATAACCATTAAAAGAACAAATTAAATTCATTACATAGAGATAAAATACAAAAACATAAAGGAGAACAAATTTAACTTACAGACATACAATATTAAAAATATTTACATTATATCAATAAGTCTGAAGACTGAATGTAAGCCAAAAACTTTAACATAGTACAAAACCTCAGCGAGGAGCCGAGCACCCATATTCAGATACGGAGTATGAACAAGCATATACATCATATTACAAACTGTAAGTTCCTTACAACTACGAGAGGAGCTTTACAAGTCACAACTTAAAGCTATAGCCATCTCGCGAAAAGCAAGGGTAATAAACCAAAATAAAAACCATAAAAACAAAGGACAGCAACCCAATACTGGGTGCAACACGGTCGAGACCTTCTCCAATTGCAAGAGTTGGTACAAGTAGAGGAAACCCTATTTGAAACCGAAGCTTACCAGGAACGCTTCGTGGAGTCATCTACATAGTGCAACGACCAACTTTGGAGACGAGCCAACCTGCATAATAAAGAAACAAAGTTATTAAAATTCAGAAACCCTTTGCAAAGTAGAATAATAAACAATATTAGCTCTAAATTTTATTCACTCACCTTAACTGGAAGTGAAAACGATGGAGCCTCGGACGAACAGTAACATCACGACCAACGCCCAAAGGAGCCAAAACCTCATGCTTCCCGAGGATGGAGACGACGAGACTCTAGTGTTTACACATGGGTGTGTGCAAGAAGATGAAGGACCTTTTTGTGCACGTTAGATGCAATAGAAACCTGAAAAATCAGGCATCCCTCAACTTGGATTTTTTGAGATACTTATGCAAAATATCTTGCATTGAGT
>LPNX010090840.1:0-21168 GCA_001517045.1 Pseudotsuga menziesii
TTGCATTCTAATTAATATTATATTTTCTTCTGTAGACTTTAAAGTGGTGCGAACTTTGTACTAGTGCAATATGTTATACTCAACAAAGACAAAGTAGTAACGTTTCCAGAGTGTAGGCTTTCATAGTTTGTCATCATTGTGAATGATTTTCTGGATTAAGTTGTTAGTGAGTTTTTCAAACCAACATTTCAAGTGGGCACTCCACGCATGATCGTCGCAGGAACAATGTAAAATTCATTATGGTTTTAAAATATTTCACATAGCTTAGGTGTTAACACAGTCCCTCTCCCCCCATGTTGTAAAGGGTGCTAGCTCAATGGAAGAGCACCTGCATTACAAGCAAGATGATGGTGGTTCGATTCCTCCGTGCCCTAACAGAAATTAATAGATGATATAAAATCTTAATGATAATATAAATATTGTAAGATATCTATATTTTCAATATAAATATGCTCTTTTCAATTAAACACATTGTTCAAATACTTCATAAATAAATAAAGAACACTTGCGATAATTAGTTCAGTTGGTTTTCTCCCTTTCCTCTTGAATATGAGAAAAATCAAAGTGTACTGCACTAATCCTATTATAGTTCAGAATTGATTTTTACTATTAAAATAATTACTATTAATAAATAAGGGAGGCTTTACTAACATCAATATCATTAAATAAATTTATAGGTAATACATTTCTCACGTTAATCGATTATTCATAAAGTAAACATTTATCAACTCAATTTTTAATACGCTACAACTACCAATAACAATAATAATAAGTTATATTGCTATTTTAATTCATAATTTACTTTAATTATTACAAGGGTAAAACTTAGACTTTAAAGTCATAAAATATTTTCTCGTTTTGATTATAAGTGGTGTCAACTTCCAAAAATAAAACAACATACTCAACAAAGACAAAAATAATTACTATGACAATGTTTATAATTGTTGTAGTAACAAATACACTGTTGGTATTATGTCATAAAATAATTTAATCAACTTAAAATTTAATACAAACTATAAATAATATTAATAGAAGTTATGTAAGGATTCAAAGGCTATGACTTTCCTCATTTTGAAAGAACCCAATCTACAGGAAGTTCTAAATTCTAGATCTAACCCATCTAGTTCTAATTGAGATGTAATATTTCCTTTTGAATGGTTGAATACTAAAGTTTTACTTGAAATAAATAAAAAATATTAATTGATAAAATAATTCATTGGATTAATTCTTCCAAATTTAATGGAATAGTTATTTGAGTTGATTTTTCTAGATTTAATAGAATATGTATTTAGAGATTTACAAAACAAACTCAATGTGGATGAAGTCCCTGTAATAGAATATTTCCAAATTTAATGAAATATTTGTTATGCTCCTAATTTCACTGATAATCTAGAATCCATAGTGAGAATAAAATGAAATATTCAAGAATATGTTGTAAAACATAATGTAAATAATAGTTTTCCATAAATGTTCCATTTTCTCTCTACAACATATAACATTCGGTATTGTGTTTCATAAAGGTAAATGCATGTTTGATGTTGAGTTGTCTCTCTGGGTTTGAGAATGTTTAGGTTCATATATGTTCGATGTTGGGATGTCTGAGAAGTGCAGTATATGTGAAGCATGTGTTGTTTACTATCGAGAAGATAAATTCATGAGATTATTCTCAGAAGAGACTTAGTTGAGATCGCTCAGTTGTCAATGTTGGGACCCGTTGGAATGAGTAAGATTTTATTGAAAGGTTTGAATACTAGAGGTGAGCAACGATATCTATGGAATCCATTGTTAAGGTAAATGTAGATTGTTTCCTTTAAGAATTATCTAAGCCTAAAGATAAGTATAATTTTTTTTCTAAGTTTCTATCTGTATGTTATTTTTCGCTTGATTTTTAAAACACTCTTCTAAACTTTTGGGCTAGAGACAAATTTTTTTTTTTCCAGAGAAAAAAATACCAGTCTTTGTTATTCAGATGAATCAAAAGACATCATTTACATACCAAGATGATGACTGATAAGAAACTTAATCAACATGAAGAAGACCACACATAGGAAACTGTAAAACCAGAAGAAAAAGTATGATCATAGCAGACTTTTCTCATCATCCCTGATGAATCAGGTCAGATAATGCTGAGAGATATCAAAGATGATCATCAAACAAGACATTTCTGAGCAAGAAAAGCTGGTTGAAAAAACTCAACCAGAACAGACAAAATAAATCATCATGCTGAATATAAAAGTTGATAAGAAATGAGAATCAGCTACTCTAAAAGAAATCATAATGGCCATGATTTATGACCAAACCATCCAGGGATTCCGTAAAGGATCCAACACCCATATCAAAATTTAGGGCCTGTTTCAAGAGTTCATCTACCAGCATGTTATGCTCCCGAAAAGTGTGTTTGAAGATCACCGGAGGGACCAATTGCAGCATGTTTCTTATGTATTTTCGCCAATGCATCAGTATTGGAACATCAAGTGCATATTATCTATTAAGCCAAGATATGATAACCAAAGAATCACCATATATCAAATGCATGGGTATACCCATCAACAAACTTACTCTGATAATTTTCCAAAGAGCCAATAATTCTGCTCTTGTGTTCGTACTACTGCCACATCCCATTGATAAACTGAAGTAATGGGAGTTATTTAAATAGATCATAAAAACTGAACCTCCAATTCCATTTGCAGCAGCTCCATCGAAGAACCCATAGGGAAAGACCTTTGCTGGTTCTAGGCCAACATTCCTCAATTTATGGCATTTTAAAGGAGCTGGGTATGTGTTAAGAAAACCCTTAATTCTGGAAATAAGAGAATAGTATAACGGGCTCCCATCTTCAAATACACAATGATTCTAGTGGATCCATAAACCCCAGAAAAGAAACAGAGGAAAGTATAAGTATACAGCCACTCGCACAGTGGTATTAAACCATTGCTCCAGAAAAGAATGAACAGATATAAAATCAGGGAGGGAGAACTTGAACTTATCTGCAAAATATGAAAGTATACGCGTAGAGAAGGGGCAAGTGAAAAAAAGATGATGAATATTCTCTAGATTTTCTTTACAGAGCACACAACGACTCAGACCATTAAAACCTATAGTCTGGAGTTGATCCCAGGATAATATTTTACCTCTGATCAATAGCCAAGTAAAAGAAGCAATCTTCAGAGGAATATTTAGAGTCCAAAGAATTTCCAAAACAAGAATGCTTGTTTCTATGAAAATGTCAGAAAGCACACATTCATAGCCTTCAGCAGCAGTTAGAGGGCTTGTGTAATTTTTATGGGACCAAATAAGAGAATCATGATGATCCGAAAGACGAATACGACCGTATTCTAGGCCCCTGATATAATTCACCCAGAGTTCTTTCCAATCCCCACTTAGATCTAAATCTTCAGCTGAGAACCAGTATCCTGAAGCAAGGGGAGTTTGATTTCTTGCCTGAGCTAAAGAGCAAATGCCAAAATCTTCCAAATAATCTCTCAATTCCCTTGGCATAGTAAAGGAGGCTCCCATACCAACAAGTGGATCTGCACCCAGACGTATGGACTCTCCATTACCAACACTCCAGATAATTCCCTTGCCAATCCACGGTAAGGTAGAGATAAACCCTTTCCAAATAATCGAGGCATTTCCAGGAAATAATTTCTTTTCTCTGAACCAAGAGTGCAGAGGAATGTTTTTTAAATACTTCAGAAAAATAAGAAGATGCTAGATTCCTTTACTTTTCAATGCAAGCCAGAAACTTTTCATTCTTAGGGATAAACTAAAGATGGGAAAATGCTTAATACCCCATCCCCCAAGAGAATTAGGGAGAGCCAGAGTATGCCAATCTACTAGATGGAATTTTTTACTCTTTGATGAAGAACCCCAGAGAAAGGAAAAAATCAGCTTTCTGAGTTTATCCAAGAATAGAGGATGGAATTGGAACCAGAGCCATCCAATATACTTGAATGCTAGACAGAACAGATCGAATAAGTACAAGGTGCCCACCCATTGACAGGAGCCTGTTTGTCCAATGTGAAATTTTCTTCTCAAATTTAGAGACCAACCAGCTCCAGTCCTTTACCAAGTAACTCGACAGTTTTAGGAAGTATCCGAGATACCCAAACCCTTTATGAAGATGATCAAAGTTGTAAGGGAGGATACCTGAAATGCTATGAAGAACAACCTCATCCATATCATTATGAAGAAAGCAAGATTTATTCAAGTTAATACACATACCTGAGGCTTCACAAAAAGTATCAAGGATGACTTTGAATGCCAACCATTCTTCAAAGGTTCCCATACCAAATAATATCACATCTATGTGAGACAACTTACCACCGCTAAGAGAAATAATATTTCAAAGATATCCATCTATGTGTGACTAAATATTATGAAAGAGAAACGTACACCAACATTAAAAAAATAACGCATAATTTTTGTATATTCAACACACGTAATTTTTTTTTAATTATTTCCTCCTTATCAACAAGTTGTAAAACTATTTCTTATATCATAATTACATTGCATAGAAAAATATAATAAATCTATTCAGTTTATACCTACATTATTAGCATGCAGTAAACTTAGTTGTAGATATTTTATATTCAAAACTATTTCCTTATATCATGATTACATTGCATAGAAAGAGCTAATAAAAATATTCAATTTGAAATGAAAGACTTTGAATTGATGCACTATTTTCTAGGTCTTGAAGTATGGCAGAACCCATAAGGAATCTTTCTCAACCAGGGAAAATGTGTTGTAGAAATATTAAAAATATTTGATATGCTGGATTGTAAATCCATGGTCACATCCATGGATACCAACCTGAAGTTTTTATCTAATGAATCATCAGAGTTAGTGGATATGACTCGTACAGACATATTATTGGATCGTTGATGTATCTGACAAATACCATCCCAGATACATGCTTTGCTATGAACACCTTGAGTTAGTATCTAGTTAAACGTAAATATGTTCACCTTATAGCTGCAAAACATGTGAGGAGGTACCTGAAAGGTACGATATAATTTGGTCTATACTATGATGGAGATCATGACTATAGATTGAATAGTTATACATATGCATATTGGGATGGAAGTACCCCAGACAAGAAGTGTGCCTCAAGTGGATGTTGTTGTCTGGGATCCACCATGATCTCATGGTTTAGCAGGAAATAGCCCAGTGTTTCTCTCAGCACAATTGAAGCAGAGTATATAGAATCATGTTCTTCTAGTTGTTAAGAGATATGTCTTCGAAATTTAATGCCAGGTCTATTTGACTTGGAGTTGGATACCACGGTGATTCTATGTGAAAACCATAGCTGTATAAAGATGACGAAGAACCAAGTGTTCCATGACAAATCAAAGCACATAGAAATATGGTATTTTACATATGGGATATGGTACAGAAGGGAGTTATATAGCTCTAGTATGTCAGTACTCATGAGAAAATTGCTAACTTATTGACCAAGACTTTGTCTTGAGTAAAGTTTGAATACTTTCGTGATGATCTTGGTGTGATCCAAAAGGAGTTTCCTAGTAAGGTGGAACAATAATGATGATGTTATAGACCTTCCTCATAAGGAGGAACAATGATGATATTGTAGACTTTCCTTGCAAGGAGGAATAGTGATGATGTTGACCCTCCTCGAAAGGGGGAGTAGGTTGATGATGTTGCAGTGGGATTGTGTCATCCCTAGACACTAGTGCTAAAGAGATTCATAGACTTTTTTCTTCGTGAAAGATGAGAATTGCATCGTCCTTGGAATTATGTCCTAAATTGATAGGGATTGACCATCCTGTAAGTGGCTCAGATGACAATTGCATCATCCTTGGACTTATGTCCTAAATTGGTAGGGATTGGCCATACTGTAAGTGGCTCAAATGAGGATTGCATCATCCATGAAATTATGTCGTAAATTGATAGGGATTGACCATCCCGTAAGTGGCTCATATCAGTATTACATCGTCCTTGGAATTAATTAGTAACATGATAGGGATTGACCATCCCGAAGGTGGATTAGATGACGATTACATCATCCTTAGAATTATTTCCTAAAGTGATAAGGATATGACCATCCCTTAAGTGGCTGAGATGAGGATTGCATCATCCTTAGACTTTGTTGGTTGTGGAGCCTAATCTTCTAGATCTAGAGATGCTATTCCTCGTGTTTGTACCCCAGGTGTACTTTACACTTGTTCCTCAACATCGGGGTTTGGGGCGGAGCCCTTGAGAAATTTTTTTGGGATGTTTGTTAGCCAATAGTTTTGCAGATCCATGGTATCGGGTTAACCATAGTATTTTCCCATGGTATTTCCCCTATAAAAAAAACCATTATAATACGTCTGTGTAGGGCATTGTATTTTACTGTAGGATTGTAAACAATCTCTATGATTGTGTAAGAGAGACTGTGAGAGTGTGAAGAGGAAGTGCAATGGTATTGCTGCACATTGTATCCCTTCATCTTTCTAAATGGTAATACTAGGAATGACAATTTCTGTGTGGACGTAGCTCATCGTTTGAGTGAACCACATTATCTATGTGTCTCTCTGTAATGTGTTTAATGTGTTTTCCATCTTGTTTAATGATTTAACTGTATATCTTTTGCTCTGCAATCCTGTTTTCTAACAATTGGTATCAAATCCAAATGGTCTATTTCGTTGGTAAACTCACAGGAAATAAGCGTTTCTAGTTCGAGTGAGAGCAATGGCAGAAGAGGGAAAGTTTAGGGTCGAGAAATTTAACGACCAAAATTTAACAAGAAATTTAGGGAAAGTTTAGGGTGCAAATGGAGGACTATCTATACCAAAAGGATCTGTACCTGCCGTTGGGCGAAAAAGAAAAAATAACAACGATTATGAAGGATGAAGAATGGGAGGTTATTGACAGAAAGGAAGTGGGAACAATACGGATGTGCTTGGATTCGTCGGTGGATTTCAATATTTCAAAACAAAAAAAAACATAAGTTTTGATGAGTGCATTGGGTAAGCTCTATGAAAAAACCTTGGCTTTCAACAAGGTATTTTTAATGAAGAGTTTTTTTAATATGAAGATGTCGGAAGGTGGATATGTTGCTGAATATTTAAATGATTTTAATACACTTACCAATCACTTAAGTTTTGTAAAAGTGAATTTTGAAGATGAGGTTAGACCTCTTCTAATCTAATGGTCATTTCCAGAAGTTGGAATAACTTGGTCATGGCTGTAAGTAACTCTATCCCTAGTTCAAACACTCTTAAGTTTGATGATGTTGTTGTTTTTATTCTTAGCGAGGAAATGCGAAGAAAAAAGAACATGTGAGACATCAGGTAATGCGTTGACCATAGAGAGCAGAGGGAGATGAAATGAGAGATGAAGGAGCCCAAAAAAATGCAGCAAGTCTAAAAAGGGAAGATCCAAGTCGAGATTCAAAAAATAGAGTGTTGGAACTATGGTAAGAAATGACATCTGAAGAAAGACTGCAGAGCACCAAAGAAGAAAGGTGAGAGGTAGCAAAAGACTACTGAGGAAGAGAATGTAGAAGGTGGCATGTTACAATATGCTTTGATTCTTGCATTAGATAATACTAGTGATTACTGGGTATTAGATTCATGGGCTTCATGCCATTCTACACCTGATAGGAAATTCTTTCATGATTTTGTTCAAGGTGATTCTGGACATGTTTTATTGGGTGGTGATGAACCATGTAAAATTGTTGGAAAGGGTAAGGTATGGATTAAGTTAAATAATGGAAGTGAATGGATGATAAAATATTTAAGGCACATTTCTGCTATGAAAATAAATTTATTCTCAAGAGGGAAGTTGGGAGATAGCGACTGTTTTTCTACGTTTGGAGAAACATGGTGGAAGATCACTAAAGGATCATTGGTAATAACAAAAGGAGATAGGGTAGGTACGTTATATTTATTTCCTCATAATACTGATTATTATATCTCTGTAGCTTCCATAGAAAAAGGTGTGACATTGTGGCATCATAGGCTTGGCCACATGAGTGACTTAAGGGATGCAGATTCTCGACTCAAGGAAACTGCTTCCATATCTGAAGCAGGTAAGTTTGGAATTCTGTGAGAACTATGTTTATAGAAAACAAAAGAGAGTTAGATTTCTCAAGGTTGGGACAAAAGAAGAGTGAAAAGTTAGAACTTGTCCATATGTATGGGAAACAGCTCAAGTACAATCTCTTGGTGGCTCTCATTATTATGTTACTTTTATTGATGATGCAACTAGAAAAACTTGGGTTTATTGCATTAGATAGAAATATGATGTGTTTNTGACTAAGAATGAGATAGGAAAAAGGTTGAAATTTCTCAGATCTGATAATGGAGGTGAATACTGTAGCAAGGAGTTTGACATATACTATTCAAAAAATGGGATTCGTAGAGAGAAGACAGTCCCTAGAACACCACTAGAAAATGGTGTGTCAGAAAGGATGAACATAATGATCATGGAGCATGCAAGGTGTATGATATTTCATGCAGGGATGCCCTTACAATTTTGATATGATGATGTAAACACTATCGTTTATTTAATAAAAAGAGAGCCTTTAAGCCCTTTGGATGGTGGGATTCTAGAGAAGGCATGGGAATGTAAAAAAGTAAAATACTCATTTCTGAGAACTTTTGGCTGTGTATCATTTTTCCATATTGATAAAGATGATAGAACAAAGCTTGAAGCTAAATCCAGGAAATGTACTTTTATTGGATATGGAGTTGATGATTTTGGTTACCATTTGTGGGATAATGAAAAATGAAAAATGATTAGGAGTAGAGATGTAGTATTCAATGAAAAGGTCATGTACAAAGATCAGTTCCAGGGGAAGAAAGTGGAAAAAGAAAAAACAGAGTACACAGTTCTTGATGAAATAAAAGATAATGAAGTTCCAAATGCATCAGAAAATCAAGAACAATAGTAGGTACTTGAAACTCCTGTAAATGTAAGAAAATCCACCAGGTTAAGTAGACCCCCTACACAATTCCCTGCTTCACTATATTATTTATTGATGACTGATTCTGGCAAACCATAATGTTATGAAGAAGCAATGTAGGTAGAAACTAAAAACAAGTGGGAACAAGGAATGGATGAGGAGATGGACTCATTAGTAAGAAACAATACTTGGGATTTGGTTAAGTTGCATGTAGAAAAAAGGGCATTGCAGAATAAATGGGTCTACAGGTTCAAGGAAGAAGATGGAGGCAAGAAGCGGTACAAAGCTAGACTTGTTGTAAAGGGGTTTGCACAAAAGAAAGGTATAGACTTTGATGAAATATTTTCTCATGTTTTTAAAATGACTTAAATTAGAACTATTTTAAGTCTAGCGGCGGTAGAATATTTGCATCTGGATAAATTAGATATAAAAACACCTTTCTCCATGGGGATTTGGAGGAAGATATTTATATGCAACATCCGGAGGGGTATGAGGTCAAAGGGGAGGAGAATTTGGTTTAGAGGTTGAAGAAGAACTTGTATGGCATGAAGAAGGCTCCAAGGTAGTGGTATTTAAAATTTAATAAGTTTATGATAGAACAAGGTTATGATAGATGTCATTATGACCACTGGGTTTATTTCAAGAGGCTATATAACGGAAGATATATTATCTTGTTATTGTGTGTGGATGACATGAACGTTGTAGGGTCTAACATGCAGGATATAAATGTGCTCAAAATAAAACTAGCTAAATCATTTACGATGAAGGATTTCGGTGTTGCAAAGCAAATCCTTGGTATGAGAATAACAAGAGACAGGAGAAATTGCAAATTGTCGTTATCTCAAGGTGAGTACATAGAAAAGGTGTTGTATAGGTTTAGAATGTAGAATGAAAAACTAGTTAGTACACCTTTAGCCAACCATTTCAAACTAAGTAATGAGATGTGTCCGGAGACACAGGAAGAGATAGATTGCATGTCCAGGATTCCCTATTCATCAGCGGTTGGAATCTTGATGTATGCCATGGTGTGCATAAGACCAGATATTGTAGATGCAGTGGGAGTTGTGAGCAGGTATATTAATGTTGGAATATATTAAACCCACTCATAACTTAGGATAAAATAATTAATCATTATTTGATTAATGATTAACCCTCTAGCTTAATTAGTTGGCATCCACTTGCACCTTGAAGTCAATACATGCCATCTATATCCTCGGAATGATTTTTTTCTTATTTTGGGCTGATATTGACCACCTTTTGACCATCCAAAATTAGCATACATCACTTTATAGCAGATTTTTCTTTATTCTACTTTTTCTGCTTTTCTATGGATAAGATAAAAGCTAGTCAACTAGGAAACTGGTAGCTTTTGTTTCCAACCCATCCTCCATTAGTTTTTATCCATTTTCTATGATTAGCATGCTTTTTTACATCTCCTTGACAACTCACTCATTCTTTTTCCAACTTGTGAGGTCCTTGATAGATTTGGGAAGTGCTTTAGCCACCTATGGGGGTTTGTTATATTTTGGTAAGTCAACATTTTTTAGCTTTATGATTTGTTTCCATACAATTTGATTTTCCTATGAGGGATGTAATATTTATGTACACTATTATTCATAATTATTCAATTGAAGGATACACCCCAATATTCATCTCTTCATTCATGTGATTCAGTCTCTTTTCTTCTCTCTATTTTTCATGTGTATGTTTATGAGAATTCTTAGTAGTAAGATCTATTTTCTATTATTCTTCTTAGCATAATTGCTCATAGAATTGATATATTATTTCTACATGGTATCAAAGCTACAGGGATCACAACCTTTCCATTTTCTACAAAGAAGCAAGGTTGATCAAGTTCTACAGAATTGAGGAGCGCTTCCAGTCTCCTATACCTCTCTGAAAAAGAGCTTGTCTATCTTACAAGATTTTCTCCTAGTTTGTTTTGCAGGTTGCAGAGAGTATATCTTAGAGCATATCAACAAATTCTATATGGATTCAAAAGTTTCTCTACTATCTCCTTTAAACTATGTTGATTGGTGGCTGATTGGAAGCCAAAGATGAGTGCATACTTGGAGAGGCAATGCCTCTTTGATGTCTCCATTGGTGCATTGAGCAAACCTGAGTCTTATAAAGAGAAGATTTATTGGATAAATAACTGTGATATAGATTATGGAATTATGTGTTTGGGAATGTCTCTAAATATATATCATCTCATAGATTTTGCTGAGTATCCATTTAAGCTTTGGAAAATTTTGGACAAAGCTTTTGGTCTGCAGGAAATAGAAGATGAAGCATGGAGCGAACCTATCATATCCTCTTGTTATCTCTCTCAAGATTTCTTGGCCTCTAAATTCTATGATGAATTTGATCATGATGGAGAATTTTCTCATACAGTTTAGGTTGTTGCTTCCCTCTTTGATTTGAATGCTTCCTCCTTCAATCAATAAGCAAATATTGAAGAGCCATATTTTTCTGTGTCTCTTGAAGGTGATTTTTCTTCTCGTGATACTAATGATGAAAAAGAAGTAACATATGGAGCTTCCGTTGATATTGATTATGATCCTATAACCCGTTCATTGTTCTCTAAATCTCCTATCTTAGATTCTGAGATCTATGTTTCAGATCCTTTACACTTTATGCATACCTCTCTCCTTGATGGTGTGCAACCCAATGATTTCGAGGATGTTTTCTTAGCCAAATCAAGCCTTATTTGTGTCATACCATTTACCTTATTTGATATCATGTGCTTCAGCATCTCCCTTCGTGAACTTGTATAACTCTCTATAAGTCTGCAAAATTCAACACATTAAAAGACATAATATAATAATAATAATAATAATAATCTATTTTTAATGTCACCGCCAATTGAGATACTAAATTGGTGTATGAGACCCCCTTATTTATGGGGAAAGGACCCCCATTTGCCCAATGATTTAAGTGATAAAGTCTATAGAGGCATACTTACACTACCTCCCTCTGGATTTGAACCTGTGACCTCCTAAGAGGAAACACATGCTCTTAACCATTAGGCCCACTATGTATCGGAATATGTATAGGATTCTATATCAAACTATGTATAAGACTATATTTTATGTGTAATACTATATGTTAGACTCTATATTGTCTAATAGTAGGGTTTGTAGATATAATTGTATTTCATTGTACTTCTCATATGTATAAAGGGGTTGCAGTTATAATTTTACTTCATTGTATAATTTTACATTTTAAATCAAAATCATATGGAATTCAACTGATTCAAACATTCTTTATTTTAGCTTGATTATTGGGTGGAAAAATGAACACTAAGAGATGTTCATTTTGTACCTATGATTTGAAGGATGGAGGATGGTAAAAAATATTCCAACAAGAATGTTTTGAAATCCTTCTAGTTGTCATTGGAATGAATAATTGCTAATATTCTTAATGTTTTGTAGTAAAATAAACGATTCTGAAAGAAAAACCAAGTATTTAAGTAGAAGAAGATTGCAGTAAAATCCAATATGTATAGTCTGCTAACACCATTACTTGATTTCCTTCGATCTTGAAGCTAGGTGGATTTAGTTCATGAAAGTTCGTAATGTTCGCAATGCAACAAAATGCTAATATAATATTCAAGACAGCATAGGAATCCTCCATCATAAACAATCGACACCTCCATACCCAATGAAATCTAACATAACTATTGATACATGTCACCCTGTAGATGCCACAAATGTGGCATACATGTTTTTGTCAAATCCGCGTCGTTCATGTTTAAAGATACCAGTATGTTGTTCCATCCTACCACGGTTGAGCAGTTGCATGTGGTAACTCTTAAAGGAGGGGCCCAAAAATATATGACACTAATAAAACTCTTGTAACACTAATCAGACACATTCAACACTAATGAAATATGACGACCATTGGTTTAATCATAAAGATACACATATCAACATCACATGAATATTGTTGATTGGATCAACAAGGCTCGAAAATGCCAAAATATGAGATATATATGCCTATCAGCATAATTAAAGTTGCAAATAATATATGATAATAAATGGAGCCGGTAATTCGATGGTTCAATGGATATATTTTATTCAAAAGCTATATGTGTAGTTTTTGTTGGTTCTACACGTCAGTTATTTTGACATTAGCGAGTTTTAGTGGGTTGGTATTGGATCTTCTAAGGATTAAACCACCACTAGGTGTAACCCAATGAGAGGTCCACTTGCTCCTATGCATATGCCTTTCCCTCCCCCCGGTGAGACACCCTAGATGATGGATTTCCTAATTGAGACCGCTACTTCCATTTCACAACTTACACCTAGTGAACTGCAACATAGTACATTTGCAACATCATCTTAGCATGATCAATCGAAGCAGTACACCCTAGATGCTGGATTTCCTAACTGAGACCACCACTTCCATTTCACAGCTTACACATAGTGTACTGCAACATAGTACATTTGCAACATCATGTGGGCATGATCAATCAAAGCAAAATAGAGGACCATCAAGTGTAGGTCTTTTAGGCCCCATCGGTCATGGACCGTGCATGAAAACTAGTGAGGAAAAGGATCCTTTGAAGAACTGAGCATTACCCCATCAATGCACTAAATGCATCCATTCTTTCCATAGTTATAATGGATCCTACACAAGATGTTTTTATGCTTGAGTTTAGTACATGAATTGTGAAAGTTTCTAACTAATTCCTTATATATTTAACTGTACATTTTATAATCGTTAGATAAACATTTCTTAGAGTATTTAATACGTAACTCATATTTTTAACATGTATAGTTTTTTGAAGATGAAATAACTAAATAAATGTGGGGGCACATCACTCCTCCAAACCTTAATTCCTCCATGGCAGCAGTTGTGGATTTTGTAGAACACCATGTACATCTATTTAAAAGAGTGTATGATTGTAGGATTTACAAATTAATTTTGTTGCAATAGTTAATATTTTTTTATGAGAAATCAATGTTAGTGTTATTGTGTTTCCACACATTCCCTCTAAAGAGATTGAGAAAAAGTCCCCACTTAGGTTGAGCAGATCCCTTGTCATCTAGGTAATTTCTGTGAATTAAAATATATATTTAATGTGAAATTCATTGTGTTTTTATGGTTCATTTACATGTTTTTTATACTATCTAAAAATATATCATATTTTTATGCAATACGTTCCATCTCCCACTATCCAATCACCATACCCACACGTCCCTCCATATATTCCACCTAGTTAATTTTTTTCCACAGTTCATATTGAGTAATATGACTAGGAACTCTATTCCCAAGATTAGCATAGCCATATTACCCCCCTAATGGGATCCCATCCCTTGTACATCCACTGGGGTATATTTCCGTCCATACCCATACCCTCCTATGGCTCCCCCACCTATCCAACAGTTGGATCCATATTCTCCATCCATTTCTCCTACATTAACACTCTTCCATTTTCCAAAATTATATCCCTCCCATGTACCTACATAATCCCCCTCACTCATACCTACATCATCCCTCTTCCCCCTATTTACATAAGTCCATCCACCACTATTTCCTTTGAGCAACTTGTACAACCTAATGCTCCACTTCCTACCGAGGAAGGGAAATCTTTCGCATCACCCTAGATTTTTGCTTTAAGAATTATAAGCTCATTAAAATATTATAAAGCATGAATGAAATTCATAAAAAAATTGAATTTTATGTATTGATTGATTTTTGTAATTGAATTCACTATTATTAATGATGCATTGAGGGTTCACATCCCTTGGATGCATCATGCCAACTAATAATTTGTTCCTCATTTATTGTCTTTTAGGGGGAAACTGCATATATGTGTCCTAAAAAAATGAAATATAAGATCAAATTCAAACATATGGGAGTTTGATAACATGGTTAAATAAAAAAACAAGAAAATATCTAAGATATGATTGTATAGAAATTTTCTATATGGCTGTACAAAATTAGATCTATGATCATAGTCGGTCAAAATAGATGGTTGGACCTCCTCTAACTAGATTGTTTCAAGAACTACACATGGATCCTCTACTACAAGTTATACATGATCACATCCATCAACCTAGTCTATTAATTCACAATCATCCCATTTTCCACTGATATAGGGGCCACAAAAGCAAGCATGTTTCCATGTCCATATTTCAAACAAAGGGTTGTTTGATATTTGAATAGAATGAAATCATGTGTTCCTTGTATTATGCCACAAGTATACAAATTTGATCGATCTAGATATCAAGTACTTGCTAAACATTTCTTATCGCATGTCATATCTCTATTGATGCCCACTATGTGTTGGTTTGACATTATTGTAGAGCGCCATTGAAATATGGATTTTACATCTTGGGTATTAGGGTTTGACATAAACCTCACCTCCTCCATTCAGAAGGAATTTTAAATTCATGCATGAGCCCCATTGTGCTTTCATTTCTTGTTTCTCATATCAAAATAGTTCAAAATATATGGGGCATTGTATGTCTTGTGCAAAATACTCAACCATTGGAATAATTGAGAATTTTTTAACTAGACTGTAAAACCATTTTAACATATACAATGTTAATCCCTCTGTATATCTCTCTCCTTCAGTCAATCATAGAAATTTGAAAGCAATGTTGAAGATAATATAGGTCATAGCACCTATCTTCACTGATGTAGAATTTTATCTCCTTGACTATCATCCTATGGTCATTACTTCTTTCGGGCCCATACCTATATGTGATATGTACTCTTATGCTAACTTGGTATGGATGATAATATTGGTTTTTAATATCATTGTGTGAATGAAAGGTGTAGTTCTGAGCAAATCCTCAAGTGGAAATATGGTGCAAAGGGAAAAGGTGTCCCTCCATTTTCTATATTGTTCGTCCTACCATCATGCTACTTGTTTTTTTTTTCTTCATGAAATTGCATATATGTACCTCATGCAACATAAATAAGGGAATTATTATGATCTAACATTTAAAATACATATGTATAAATTGAATGTATAATAAGAATTATTCCAATATTCACTTACTTTTGGATTCACCAATGCAATATTCTTTTTTTCCTTCACACTATCTACTTAATATGTTTTATATTTGAAGCTCTACATGTCTACTATCATTATCCAAAATTGGTGATCCTTTCTTTCATAAATGCAAACATTCAATAACCAAAATAAACTACACTTGGAACATGTCCCATATAGACATGATTTTTCATAATATTTTTGTCCTTCGCCGCTTGGACACATGATGTTATGGATAAATTCTCTTGATGCATTCGGTGGTAGTATGGAAGAGCATCTATGCACAATGTTATGTTAGTTTTTACAAGATTATAGATGTATATCTTAAATACAAATAAACAACAGGATCTCTAGAAGAAAGACAAAGCACATAAACAAAATAACATTAGAATTTATAGTGGGAAACCTAATCGATAAAAACCCAACAAACCTTCGTATACTGATAATAACTTCTTCAAACAAAGAGAATAAGAGAGAGAGAGAGAGAGAGAGAGAGAATGTCTCTCGCAGAATAAGAATAACTTCTAAAGTTGTAAAAGTTCCAACATATTAGTATGGAAATGACAAAGGATATGTTTATAGATGTCATAATAATATTAAAATTTTGCTTGCTATCTACAACATGTGTTGCGGTGAGTGCATATTCTAAATTACGAGGATTTTCATTTCTTAAAGAAACTTTGTCCCACGTTCAATTGTGTGTGCTCAATATTGAATCTCTCATAGAGTTTTGACTGTTTCATGTCAAGGAATTTCTTGACATGGGGTTCATGTTCATTAGTATATTTTATCAACTTTAGTACATCTCTTTGATTGGATGAAGGTCTACATCTCTTTGTATTGGTTTCTTAACAATATCAAATAGCTTCCTCTCTGAATGAGGCTACCTACCGATGAAGGAAAATAATATTTTTGACCTGGTGTGTCAAATTTTTATCTAAAAGATAAATACTTTTTAAAAGTATTTCTATCTACTTTAAATATGTTAGATGTGTGTGATCGTAGGAGACGATGCCCTGTGGATTTGTTTACAATTAATTATAATAATGCATGGCTAACCACATTAATATCTTTAGTAAGATATGCATTTCCAATCAAATTAAATGAATTTTGAATATTTATAGCAATACGACTACTATATTTCTAACTATATTTATGCCTAAAATCCTCCCAACAACAACAAAGTAATGTGATTTTATAAAAGGAAAAAATAAAAATAAAAACATGACTTGATAAAGAGGTTTTATCATCCTTGCTATGTGATGGTTAAGGGTTGAATATGGATCATGATGGTCGATTCCTACTATCAAATGTGTGCGATCAAATTCTTTTCTCCCCTATTGTGATCAAATTCTTTTCTCCCCTATTGTGTTGAATTAAAATGAATCCATGAAGATGCATTGGGATGTCAATTTTGAAGAAAAAAAAAGGGTGAGATGAAAACAAATTTTATTAGATCCAAAATGGATATTGTGCAGACCTAAGAAAAAGTGATGAGTGTGTCTTAATATGTTCTAAATAGATACATAATCATCATAAGAACTAAAGAGGTAAGTGTGACCCATATTGTCTATCAAATAAAGCATTGTGTTATTGGCGGAGGAGGTGGAAGGGGAGGCTCCGCCGTCAAAACAAGGGGAGTGCCACTCCATGGGCGCTAAAGGGAAGCCCTTTACTGGTGGCGCAATTCTCAAAATCACGCCGCTAGTAAAGGGTGGCCCTTTGGCGCCCATGGAGCGGCGCTCCCCTTGTTTTGACGGTGGAGGAGGTGGAAGCAGGAGTAGCATTTCCCTAGAAGAAATCATGAAAAATTTAATAAAGTAGTTGCAATTCTGATCATGCCATGCATAGTGCTCTCTGCGAGCCTCCAAAGTACCTTTGTAGAAGTCATCAGTGTGTTGACGGGCGTATTTGACTAAGCCCGCAACGGGGGAAACGACCGAGTCCGGGACCCTTAGAACAGGCTCCAAGCTGTTTGGAATAGCCGCTCCCAATAGGTTTAAAGGCTCTGTTGGCCTGAGATCCTAGAAGAATAATGCTTACGATTAATGCTACTGATAGTTAGTGTCGATCCTATTCTTATAATTAGGAAAGTTAACCTAAGTTATGTATTACAAGAACTAAAAAACTATTAAGTTAAATTACCCAAAACCATTAACTCTGAATACATAAATAAGACCTAAATCTGTACAGGATTCATATACTTACAAAGTCATGTTATATTTATGTACAGATGTACAGTAATTACATAAAATAACAAACTGAAAATAATTAATGAAAAGGATCTCATTCCCCAGGGTTTTTTAAATAATGTAAAGATAAAAACTGAATAGAGTATAATTCTAATCTAATACCTATCCTGATCAAGAGCAAAAATTAATTAAAACTTGTTATTAACTGATACTGATAAATGCACTGTATATAAACATTTGCAAATTTTAAAGAAATTCAACCGTTTGCAAATTCATACAAGCATCATTCCATATAATGTAACAATAATATCGATTATTAACTACAAAATATGTTATACCAGCATAGCTAAAAACAAGAATAGTCGATACCTAATAGATTATCTTCGCACAATCCATCAAAGGAGATTAAAACAAACATAGTAATATAGGAAAAGAAAATACCAAAAACTGAAAGATATTATATATCACATATAAGTTTTAAAACTGTAAATATGATTCAAACATCACCAGCCCAGGACATTGTGACGACTGACAGATAACTGCCTAGCAGCCCAAACAGTACGAACCAGCAGTTCAGTATTTGCATCCCCAAAGTATCGACCATCAATCACTGGCAGCAGAGTTTTGAGAGCTTTCAAAAGATAAATCTTTTGTGCTTTGGCAGCCCCCTCTCCCTCACAATCAAATTCTTCTGAGTTTAAATAACCAGGATCAGAAGAAAACAAAACAAATTCAGCTCTGCAACAGGCGAATTCCTGGAAACAAACATTTCGTTGCCGGCCGCAACTGCCAAAATCGTGCTCAAAGGATCCCTGAAATCTCCTTGAATCCATCATTTTCTGGCGAAATCCCCCCGAGTAGAACTAAATGGGTCTGTTCTGAAGAAAACCCATGTGCCATATTTTTAAGATTCGCCTCCATTTGCTCACAATAAATATCACAAAATCGCCTGTCAGTTGAGAATGCGATTTTAATAATTGACTAAAAATGAAATTTTACGTCCGGCAATTTCTATGGAAATTAAACTGTTGCTCCTGATTTTATTAGAGATTATCATCACAGCAAACTAAATCAAAACCAAAGAATCAGTATTGCATAATATATGGCATGAGATCATGCGTAAACCTGAACTTCAAAAGATATCATAAATATATGCTCCTTATTTTATAAAAATAATCCAATCGCTCACATAAAAAGAGAAAAGACTTGTAAAAATAATAAAAGAATAGAATTCAGAAAATAGAAATAATCTCCCTTTCTATCGTTTTCATGAAATTTGTTCAAATCCATGGTCTCAGGCACCAAATCTTCTTCAACTGATTTCATATTCTTTTACGTTCTGGCAACTCTTTCTCAAGCAACAAAATCAAAAGCGACTATGTGTTTCATATTCACTGCTTTGGTAAATAACCTAGCTTATGCAGAATTCATTTTCAACTTGAAATCGCAGAATAAATATCATCTTTTATGGAAACCGCTAAGTTGGCTTCTCTTGCTACCTGTTCGCAAAAGAAAATATGAAAGGATAAACATTTACGCATCAATCGTCCCCTTTAAACCAATCATAAAAATGCATGAAGTTTATTTATAAAAATCATTATTACGTTGTGCTAAATGTGAGGTTGTTCGGAAGGTAAAACAAATCAAGAATTAAAATTTTCCTTTCAGTTATCGCACATCAAAGTCTTGATGATATTCATCTTTTGTGACAAATGGAATGATCTGCTTTAAACTCGGAATGAAGCATTTTGATATTGCAATTTCATGTCGTGATAGACTTAGGTTAAAATAATCCAAGCCCCAATCGCCGTTCTGTTTCAAATATGTAACTTCTTCATTATAAGGTTGTTTTCTTCCTTTAAAGTATGAAAAACAAANAAATAATCCAAGCCCCAATCGCCATTCTGTTTCAAATATGTAACTTCTTCATTATAAGGCTGTTTTCTTCCTTTAAAGTATGAAAAAAAAATCCCATAACCCATAGCATTATCTTTGACCTTTACATGCAATAATAAAAATAACATATGAGGACCATCATAAAGATCAAGATGAAATAATAACGTTATGTNAAATGAAATAATAACGTTATGTTATGCGTAATTCTTAGATTGAACAAAAAGCCTTGAAAATATAATTCGAATGAACTTTGATCAGACGCCCAACCTTAAACCTTATCAATGTTTATGATAACATAATCACATAATGAAAATCAAATTATAAATATTCGGATAAGATTTCAAAAATTAGTTTATAAGAAATTATTAACACTTATCCCTTGATTTTTTAATGCAAATTCACTTTGAAATAATAATTTCAAAGTAGTGATTTTGTTAACTAATCCATAGTTCGCAAAGGTTTCTTTTAAAAACATTGAATTTCATGTTTCAGCAGCTTCTGGAAGGTCACCATTTCAGTAACTGTCAATTCTTTAAGTTTGCTATATGAAATTCAAACATTTCATCAAAAATAAAATACGATTTTGTTTGATGAAATAATGTTTTTTAAAGGCTGTTGGGTAGGGGCACAACAGATGGCGACTGACTGGGCGAAACAGTTATCTCTGCGAAAACATGAAATCTAACTTGTGTATGTAGCAAGATAAGAAAAATTTTCTTTAACTCAGATTGACATTTAAAGATAAAAGAACTGTGCCTTATGATAAGACTAGATTTCAAATTAATACCAAATTCAATTCTTTTATCATTATCCAGAGATTAATTTCAAAAATGATATGAATTTTAAGTTTTTTCAGAAAACATAAAACTCCAAAAGAAATTAGCCCTGGGAAAGACAACGCAATTTTGATATTTGACCAGTTTTTTAAAAATATGATCCCAATACTACAGTCATGACCCTCCTACCCGCAGGCGTCTATAGCCTCGAAAGGGTTGACTTTTAACCATACATCCTACCATTCTAGTCCCAAGATAAGATAAAACATGAATATTTCGCAACTTCTCAATTTATTAATGGGTAAGCTGCGTTGGAACCTCTTCACGAGTGTGGGATGACCTCGGATTCTTATAGATTTTAATATATATAACAATTTATGA
>LPNX010090841.1:16908-41485 GCA_001517045.1 Pseudotsuga menziesii
ATTCCGAGAGATCCAGATCGAGTGATGATCCAGATCCAGTAGTGATGATCCAGATTGAGTGATGATCCATATCCTGTCTAGAGAGATGATCCAGATCGAGTGATGATCCAGATCCTGTCCAGAGAGATGATCCAGATCCAGTCCAGTGATGTTGATCCAGATCGAGTGATGATCCAGATCCTGTCCAGAGAGATGATCCAGATCCAGTCCAGTGATGTTGATCCAGATCGAGTGATGATCTAGATCCAGTGATGCCATTTTATGATGATCCAGATCTACATGAATTGAAGACGAAGATGAATTGAAGATGAAGATGACTCAGATGGTCCAGTTAAAGCAGAGAAGAAGACCAGTGCTGAAAAATTGTGCCGAAAGAATACCTTCCTAGTTAAGAGGGAGTGTTGATGTATATGTAACTTCGGAATGTATTCTTCTATATATTTCATATATTGAAACCCGATGTTTATTCCAGGATGTTTCTATTATGTATTTGAGTCATGTGGTCATGCCCCGATGTTCCGATCGGGAGGATTATAATGTAAACAAGTCATATCAAGTCATTGGGTAAGTCCCCACTATTTAGGGGCACTTGAGTTATTATACACTAATTAAGGTGTAGGCTCGAGTATTAATTATTAGGTTGAGTGCACTTCAAGTCAACGGAAGAATATAAATAGAGAGTGAGAGTCTCTCTATTTATCACTTGTGACTTAGCTCTCTTGCTCTCTCAAGTGTGGTGCACTTTTGGAGAAGGAAATCTTTGGCTTGACAGAAGACAGAAGGCTGCTGTTGTGTTGGGAGGTCATCTTACTGTTTTGGGATCACATCTTGTGGTGATACTATCTTAGAGGAAGTTGAGGGGTTTTCTCCATTTATGGTTTCCCCTCCTAAAAATTTTTGTGTCTCGTGTCTCTTGTCTCTTGTGATGTGCTTATGTTATTGCTGTGCTTGTTATTCTCTCAGTGAAAAGATCCTAACATAATGCTAGCTTAAATGTGATGAAAACTAACATATTAACTAGATATACTTATCATTAAGATTTGCACTCACATTAACCCAGATTTAGATAAAAAAGACTACTATCATTATGATTCACATCCACATTAACCCAAATTCATATCGACAAAGATATCAACATACATTAAACTAACAAGTACTATGATAATTCACATCATTCACATAGCATTGAAGGAAAAAAACCAGATGTAGCATAATCATTCATCAACTTATCTGATTCATCACAGATCGACATAGATATCACCCAATAATGAAAAAAATAGAATTCATACTGAAAACCTCTTCAGATACAACATAATCCACAGAAACAAGACATTACAACCCAGAAGATCTAAAGTGTTGATCAGATTCAATTCATAAGGAAGAGTCTTCATACAATTGATGCCAAAATTGGATTGAAAAATACCATCTCATTCATTCATAATGATTTAATATTTACAATTCTAACTCTACTTATAGGCTCTCTTGGTTGTTACAGAATGGTCCACTTGACCAATCGCTAACTAACTTAACCAAAATATCCTTGTTTGTTGGTTTCTTTATCCTCCATGGTTCACTTTTTCCCTTATGTATGCCCTTCCTGTCTATGGAGGGACCACACTTTATGCACTCCAAACCCATGCCAACAATATACCAAATCATATAGATATAGGGATATTAAATCATAACCAAGTTCTAAGAAGAAAAATGAGGAACTGGAAGCTACGGTTGAAGACTAGATTTGACTGGATCAATTCCAAACACAGTGGGACATTTTCAATATCACACAAATTAAGGGAATGAACCAGTAAAATACATTTACATGTCTTCAAAAAACATATCATAGGAACACCAATTCATATTCCAAATAACTACATCCATTGGGATGCCTAACCTCAAGAATCCTTTGTACAATGTACTAGGACCATTTGTGTTTCAAACATTAACGAGGTTGAAGTATACTCAAGGCTCCTAGGAACCCCATAATATGAAAAATAGATCCATGATATTATAAATTTTCAAATCCAAATGCTTAGAAATTATTAACTTGATTTGCGAGTCAAATAAACAAGACTAGTTATTGGGACAACTTGGCTAGTTAAGATTCAGAGGTTTCCAAAAAGTGGATAAGGGTCTTGAATTCTAGTTTTGATCCTTGGAGTGGATTCACCTAGCTCTCTATGGTCTAAACCATAATTATACATCACAATCCCACCATTATTCCCTCCATTTTGACCTTCACAGCTAAAATTACACCAAAAATGGTCCAAAACACTATTATGCCTTCCCCCATAAATGTAGGGAAGTTGAGAATTTATTGTAACATAACCCCAATCTCTCCAAAAAGGACAAAAAAAACCTAAAATGAGAATGGGTCTGTTTGGTCGCAAAAATACCACATTTTATTCATCTTTCATATATAATTTGTCACCTTATTCCTATTTTATCCTTCCATAAAACCATTAATATCCACCACTTTCATAATACATATGGGTTTATATTACCATTTTCCAAATTATTTGTTTTAAGTAATTTTAAGAGAATTCTTGATTAAATATTAGAAATTAATATATTTTTCATATATATCTCAAATATTTGTGTCAGCTTTGTAATGTAGGGATATTTGAATCTTTCAACCAAGGAGTATTCAAGAGCTTCCCGAATGTTTTCTCCATCTTTTCAAGATTTAAAGGAGATAATCCAAGCTAATTTCAAGGAGAGGGTTATGGAAATATGGAGAGAATGTCTCATCCCATATTTGTTGGAGGATTTGAAGGGATAAGTTGAGATAAAAGTGGGTATGTTGGATAATTTTGAGGGATAAGTTGAGAGGAAAGTGGATTGTAATTATGAGTAGTTTATCTTGAATTCATGTATAAATAAGAGGGCTCTCTCCTCATTTTGGAAGAGGCCTCTCTAGTGGTGTGGAAGTAGAGAAATAGTTAGTTTATGTATTTTGAGAGTTAGTCATAGAGTTGAATTTTGATTGTTATGTAATGGAGATGATGCTTTAATGCAAATCCTTTTACTCTCTCTCATGTTAATTTGGGTTTATTTCTTATGAATTGTTAATATAGATTTTCAATGATGTCTTTCTTATGAATTGTTAACATAGATTTTCAGTGATTTCTTTATTATGAATTGTTAATATAGATTTGTCATGAGCTCAAATCTATTTATCATTTGTCATTTGTTACCTGATTTTTGTTATAGATTATATTTCCCTTGTTTAATTTCAGTCTTTCTTTACCAAGTTTAATTTATGCAATTTCATGCTTTCTGATGTTAGAATTATTTTCATATAGTTTCATGTTTTCATAAATTAGATTCAATTTCAGTTGTAGAATAGGTTAGTATCACTTTGATCCTGCATATATGTTGCTTGTGCTTCTAAGTTTACGATCTCTCTGGGTTGACAATTAAATCGTTGGATATGTTATAAATTGTTTAATATTTTTCACCAACAGGGTAAAAAACCATGGATAAATACCATGCACAATAAAATACCATGGGTCAAAAAACCTTGGATCATCCTATAAATACATTGTGAAGGTATCCCCACAAAAACTTTTTGTCATTACTTCATTCCTGAAACTTTTCATCACATTCCCCACTTTTGGACATTCCACACCTTTAGCCACACTATCCCATGTTGCATGTAGAGTTATCTCCGTGAAACCCTTAATCCATTTCCGGTGACAACCCTTTGTTAGAGAACACACAGAGACCAGGATCGTGGGAATCCTATGAACAACTTACTCAAACGGTTGCAGTTTCCCATTTCAAAGGTATCTTTTGTTTCATTGCATTAGTTAGATTAAATATTATTGTTATTGTTATCGCTTATTATTGCAAATCGAGGTTGAGAAAAATATTACATAATGAAATATACCTTATGATATGATTGATCTAGGGTAGGTTCTTGTGCACATAGTAGGAGAGAAATATCCACTACAGTTCTGGCAACTCCACTATCTCGATCCCATTGGATATCTGATTTTGTAGGTGTTTTTACTAGTTTGTTCTACTTTGGTACCTTCATCCGTCACAAATTCGACCCCCCCTGCAGAATATCCAAACCAGTCCTGTCACAATGCCTGCCCCCCCCAGCCCAAGTCAGTAGTTTTTTCTCAAAAAACCCTTAGTTACGGTTGGATTGCACCTATCCAATAGAAAGCTGTGACCTAGGTTGCACTTTTTTGTCTGATAAGTGCAACTAGGTCATGCCTTCTACCCCAATAAGTGCAACCTAGATCAAAACTTCAGATCGCACTTGTCCAAGATTCCAGAGTGATCTCGGTCGCTACTCTGACCCAATTTTGTGTGACTTGTCATGCATAAACCATTGTGTTGTGCGACCTAAGTCTTTGTATTGATTTTCTTTCTTGATCACGATTATTTTACATTTCTGTGTGACCTCGATCATGCTTATTCCATTGATAGGTGTGAGCTACAATTTTTTTAGTCCTTTTCAGTGTTTGAGACCCTTTTCCAGACCCCCTTTCTATGTTCTACCCCTTCCCGGACTATTTCCTTCCAGATATGATCACTTATATCCCCCTAGTTTGTTTTGTGGTCGTATCTTCAAGATATGATCTCTTATATCCCCTTGGTTTCTAGTTGAGACTCCCTGTGTGTTTCCTACAACCTGTTAAGTTCCTTATGCTCTCATTACTTGTGTACATTTTAGTTTCTAGAAGAATTAATTGTTTTGAAAAATATTTACTATAATTTACTGTTATTTATTTTCTGTATTTGTGTCTCGGTAGTGAGATCGCCGGGGTTTAGACATCACACATCACTTGTGCACACATATCAAACCCTAAAGTAAAATTCTTCGTTCATGACCCCAAGCTGAGCCTTAAATTTTAATTTAAGTCAACCAACATTGTAACCTCATTTTAGGGCCAAAACAATATTGTAGTTAAGTTAAGACACTAGGGATATGCATCCAAATAACACCCCTTTGTCACTTACATCTGAGACATAGTTGTTTTCCATTAGGGTACCAAAATCCTTTAGTACTTGTTGACATGGTCACGACCATTCTATCAGACCCCCCCCCGCTTTGCGGGAGTAAGCCACAAAAAAGGGGTTCCAGAAGTCAGTATGGAATACTACACTCCATTATGTACTGAAGGCTAACCCTTCATAGTCATCCTCGTGCATGCCGAGGACCACATTGGGTGTTGAGGACCAAAGGGTATAAGTGCCAGAAAACCACTCCAGACGTGTCATGAACTAGGTAGCCTAGTTTCCAGTATCTTAGGGGCCCTTTTACCCAAGGTCCCTCTTGGTAGTGGGATTCTCTTAGCCTTTGGTTCTTCCATTTCGTATTGTTTGACTGTGTATTTCACCACCCAACATAGGATACAATTTGTGAGGGGATTCCATCTTGTAGTTAGGAGTTTGCTTGCACTTATACCATCCCATAGGTTAGTGCATCATTTTCTTTATAGTTAGTGTTGCTTGTTGGATTTCTAGTCACTTTGTTATAGACTCGCCTGCTGTGACATGTTGTTGCAGTTTGGTTTTAGAGCTTGCTTTTTGGCTTGTGAGACACCATTTTTCAGCTCTCCTTCTGCACACTCAATTGTAGTTGGATTCTCGAGCCTACATTTGACACTCTTGAGATTCCATTCATCACATAGAACATCATCACACCACTATTTATCCACCATGCTACTCACAGAGACTTAAGGGGAATACCCATCATTTCTGTTCCTTGAACTGCCACTATCGGATCCATATTCAAATTCGTTCACCACCTTCAGATCCATACACTGCATCTGATTTTGATTTGGATTCCTATCAATCCAAACCTGCCTTGTCCACAATCCGATCTATCCCCATGGTTGATGCACCTCCAAACCCCTTGCAGGGTGGGATGGTTAACAATGAACTCATGACCACTCCATAGGTCATATCGGCTATCCATTCTATCAGACCTGTAGGTCCTGCCCCTAGTGGGCCCCTCGCCTCCACACACACTATTGTTGGTACGCTACCCACTAGTGGTGGCCCCAATCCAACCACCATGGTTCATATTGTACATTCCATTATGCATGGGGGCATTGACCCTTCTATCACCATTCCAGCTATTCACACCATTCCAGTGACTACTCCTACTATCACAAGTCATCCATACTAACCCCTGTTTGCATGTGGAAATTACATGCCCGTTTATCCCAGCACCATTGTTGGACCTCCTCGATCTAGTCCTGATCCCAGTATACCATTTATGGCTAGTCTCAACCTACCTAATTTGGAATGGTTGACGAATGACCCCATCCGTCATGACCCATTGTGGCCTCCCATTCCTACCAAAATCCCATAATACATCCATAAGTTTGAGGGAAGGTGAGAGAATACCCTCAAAACCACATTATGTCATTCCACTTATGCGTTCATCTAACAACATAATGGATGATTCTATCTGATTGAGGCTATTCCAATGCACACTCACAAGTGTTGCAACCAAATGGTATATCAAATTTCCTCATGCCACTTATCCAGAATTTTCATCGTTAGACTCGATGTTTCTCTAGTACTTTCAATTACCTATCTGTTATGATGAGGATGTGGAAATCCTATTATCTTATAGAAAAAATAATGCTACCCATATCACATGTCATATCCATGAGTGACATCATCGTCATAGCTTATGTAAAATCCAGTTAGATGAAAGGATTTTCCTGGATTGGTTTCTCAAAACCTTAATCCCACCTATCACTAAGGATGTTGCATCTGAGCACCCACAAACTTAGGAAGAATCCATCCTCAAAGAACAAAAGTTCAATCTCATCTATTCCTAGACGGGTTATCTCTATACCATTATACCTAATTCTCCTCGTGATGGTTCCTCACATCGAGATACGTCGGGGGAATCCCACGCCATTGATGGAGTCATTGTCTCTATTACCTATTATCCCCACCTATACACGACCTCTCCTTCGATTCCACCTCCCTTCGGTAACACCCTTAGTGTTTCCCAACCTGGCTACGACCTAGATGTTTCACATGTAGAAGCTCAGTCTGGAGCCACACCTTCATATGCAGCTCCTACAAAAGTTCCTCATGTTCATGAACCAAACTACTTGGCACCTTCGTGTAATGGCTAGATAGTAGGATTTCCATCCCCTCTAGTTCCTCCTTCCTATTACCCACCACATGTGCAACCTACACCTACTCCGACCCCTACTCCACATGTTCCTCAAGGACAGGTATACAATAAACAAAACCTCCCTAATCAACCCACCCCCAATAACCAACGAGGGAAGGGAAAACCATATATAGGTAGGAATCGGGGAAACAACCAACCTCAAGGAGGTGGCCAACAAGCCAAAACTACAAATAACAATGTAGCTATTCCCCCTACATAGAACCCCCAATGTACACCTAAACCTATTAATAACCCTCGGTTTTAGAATAACCATCCATGCACCAATTGTGACACTTATGACCATTATACACATCAGTGCCCCCATATGAATCGAGTCCGCCATTTACTACAAACCGATAATCAATGTGACCCCAATGTGGTCGCTCCGGCTCAGCCAAACCAAACACCATAAGGTCCTCCATCTATGGTGCTGTATAACCCATTACTAAATCAAGGGATGGTTGCAACCCAACCCTTGGTACCACAAAATAATGCAACCACCTCTACAGGTCAACCCACTGATCCTAGTGTCCATCACCTTATGACATTGTCGTATGATGTCAATTTACAGACTCTACGAAACCAATATGGCTCCACCATGAAAACTGTTAATCCCTCCATGGAATCTACCTCTATATCTCTCGATATGTCCTTACATTTTCCAAGATCCCCCACAGATGGGATTGCTAAAGTCCCTCAGTTCCCTTTGTGTCGCACCATAAAAAATTCCACTAATAGAGTTGCTCTTAATTACAGTATTATTGATTACTTGGCACGGTCTCCATCTGCCATGTCCACTATGGAAGTCCTTCGAACTTTTCCTTTGCAACCCAAAGCTTTGTTATCTTCTTCAGGTGTTGTTGACCCCTCTGATTCTAGGTTGATCACTTTCTACTTTGATAAAAAGGAACCACATATGCCATCATCTATGGCCTTCCACGTTCCGGTCACTATTCATAATTTGGTCATTCATCGATGAATCATTGATGAGGGAGCATCCAGTGACGTTATGTCAACCTTTGTTTGGTAGAAACTTGGATCCCAAACCCTTCAACCTTCCACCACCACCCTTCATGCTGCTCAACCACAAGGAATCCTCACAAATGTTCCTATTGAGTTAGCCGGAAAAACCATGTTAATTGACATTGAGTTTGTCAACTCCCAACTCGATTAGAACCTCCTCCTTGGACATATTTATACATATGCAATGTGAGTCATAGCTTATACCATATTTTCACTCTTGATGTTCCCCCATGACAGAAAGATCACGATCATCGAACAATTGATGTATTACGATCCTAAAATACCAACCAAACCGAAGCATGTACTTCCTACGATATACACCACCATTGATAGTGTATCTATCCCTTCCCTGTCTATCGTTGGCCTGGGCATATTTTCTAACACTCCTTTGACGGACAACTTTTTGTCCCTACCACCTCCTCCTTCACCGACTAACATATCGGATTTGTGCACTATCATATCTGGTAACATTCCAACCTCCTCGTAACCTCAGTCGCAACCCCAACCCTAGACCTTAGGGAATTATTGGGGTTCATTCCTCGTACACATGATCCCCTTTGTCTTTCCACCTTCTTGCATTATGAGTAATCTAGTCATGGCTATTCTATACCTTATGGGTTTCACTTTGGGTATTCCCATTTAGTACAAAATTTTCCCAATTTTCCAATCCTTCACACCCATATGGGAACAGTAGTTGAGACCAATGATGCTCTAGTTGTTATTGAACCAAACATACCTGCGGTTAAAAATAAATTGCTACAAATAAACCACCCATGTGTAGTTTGTGGCCTATATGGTCATTAATCACACCATTTCCCAAATTTTTTCGAGTACCAGTCGCTTCTCAGTGACCTTCGTAAGTACTCCCATGAATCCTAAATCACTTTCCTTGAGGAGATCCACCCTCTGGCCTCTTCCTCAAACACCAATAACACCATTTATATGATCTCCAATTCCAGTCATCGTCCCCCTCATCAACCATGGAAGATCCCCCTGATCTATCCCAACACCACTTTCGTGATGACAAAGAGATCCAAAAAACCACCACCGATCTTACCCCATTCCATTTAGTCCACAATGCGGAGTCGGTTCTTCCCATTGAATTCTAGATTCCATCACTCCACCTTGTCGTTGAGATTCTACCTAATAATTCACTATTGGATAAAAACCTACTTATGCTTGAAAAAATCGATGAGGACCATCGCATTTATCCCCAAACGATTGAAGCGGTGAAGACCTAGTTGAAGTCCCATTATGACTCCCATGTCCACTCATGTACTTTTAACAAGGGGGACCTTGTAGTCGTCTATGAGCAAGCCCATGATAATATTGGAAAAGGTAAGCTATAACCCATGTGCTATGCCCATTATGTCATCAAACGATGCCTTGGCAAGGGGGCGTACCTACCTGCTAACTCTGATGGTCACCTCTCAAAGAATCCATACAACATGCTATCCCTCAAGAGATCCTATGCCTAAGTTGACCAGTCTGCAAACCCTTGTATTATAGTTTTTATTTCTTGTTTTACATTGTTTTTTCCACGAGTCTCACATTTTGTTTCCTTGGTTTCTCTAGATGGATCCTACCTTTCGCTCCAATGTTTTTTTTTTACGGTGCAAGTAGATGGTCTCCTAATCTCTCCTCGGCTACGTGGGTCATTTATTCCCCATCACATGAGTTGATCCATATCAATGGAATGTGTGTTGGTATTTCTACTAACAACCAGGCTGAGTACGATGGTGTTTATGGTCTCTTGATCATCACCCTCTAGTTGGGTATTCGTAGCATTTATGTCTTCTCAGACTCCCTACTACTTGTCGCCTACTTGAATAACTACTATCAGGTACACGATCCTTTCCTCTTTAGAAAGTTCCTGCACACTATACACTTGGTCAGACATTTGGAATCCATTTCATTCATGCATGTTCCCACAAGTCTCAATAGTGTAGCATACCAAATGGGTAATGACATACTCATTAGTAATAGTGATCCTCCTCATCAGAGAGATCCACTCCAGAGGAGATCTGTAGAATGCGATGATCATATCATCGTCTAGGTACTGCCACCCATCGTCGGTGATCCCATCCAATATACACTTCGCATCCAACCACAGTGAGTCCAATGTATCACTCTGTTGCCTCCTTTTCCTGTGAGCAAGTGGATATAACCCCTCCACCTTTACCCTGAGTCGCTGGTACCCCACTGGAGGGTGTGGTCCCATGTCTGCACATGCACATAGTATGTCATAAGTATCTATCAGATGGATTATCTATCTACCACTATGCTATTACATTATGTATGACTGAAACCATAAAGAGTCATGTATATGTACCTTCATGTCCCCAGACCTGTCTTGGAGGTCGATGCATCTATGCATCTCCCCGATAGTCCATCCCCATGTAGGGATAGTCCTCTATGAGGATAGGAAGTTGTCGCCACAATGAAAAAATATCCTAGGTGAAGAAACAACCTATCAGGACGCCTCCCTCCCTGATCATCATCTCACACCATCACCTCATGCGAGGATTGTGATGTCCCCCAGCATCTACCTCTAGATCCGGTCGTAGTGCCGACAGTCGCTCAAACAAGAATGAGCACAAAAAGGAGGGGAAACATAAATCCCCATCCACCAAGCTAACCTGGTTCAACGCACATTGAATTGTTGTCAAGTACATATGGGCCCACCCATAGTAGGTGCCCCTCATCACACTCTCGACCATCAGTAACTAGCCCTATGAGATCTTGCGAGGACCTTTCGGTCCCAGTATCCGTAGCACCATCGCTCCCACTACCCGATTCTATAGACTCTCAATGTCACACACAAAAATGTATAACGAATGCACATAATCCAAGGCATAGAAATGTATGGAAGACAAGTCATCCATCAACACCCCCCTCTGGAGTTTCAACGAGATATTGTTAATAACACCTAGAAGTAAGAGGCTAGTCAAAAAGTACACGTCTCGTAGGGTGATCAACAGCCTCTTACCATGTATGATGAAGCACTCTGAGTCTCTATCCCAAAAGATCACCAGCTAGTTTTGCAATATCTTTTTTGAACGCATCAGGGGTATCTAGAAGAACTTTATAAGCCCACACCAAGTGAGTGTATACTGCACTTATCCATCCTCCTCTACCTCATCTCTGAGATCCCTGATGTCTCTCTCTTGCCATCCGAATCGAGGCATCGTGCATGTCAAAAAATTCCCTTTTAGACCCAATTACAAAAAATTCTCCATTCTATGATAGGTCATGCCTATCAGACCTTTTTGTGCGACCCAAGTCACACATAAACACTTGACAGGTGCGACCTAGGTCACACTTGTCTTCTGAATAGGTGCGGCTCAGGTTGCGCTTTTATCCTCAACATGTGAGATCGGGTTGTGCTTGTCTTCCTGATAGATGTGACATGGGTCATTCCTTTTCCCTCGAAAATTGTGACCTGAACCCGTGAACCCTTTGGGCTCAGTCGAGGCCCCTAGAATGAGAGAACAAAAAAACCAAACCATTGAAATTGACGGGCTAGGTGATATTTATTACCTGCAACTCACATATTGAAAAACTCTCAATCCAATAAGAAGAAATAAACAACTTTTCTCTACGTCCCTCCACTCCAACTCAACACTGAATAGTGGAAATGACATGTGTCATGTTGTCCCCCTTATTTATATGCCTCCATTGGGTCAACTCTTTCTTCTATTCACCACAAAGTCATCCAGTGTCCATTTTTCATGCCATATGCGTCGATGGGTTCAGTTTTCTATCCTATGTCTACTTATGAGACCAATGTGTCATGCTCTCCCTATGATTTTTTGGGCCATTTCACGTAGTTACCTCGATTTGTGTGCCTCCACGCAAAACACACCCTGTGTGTATTTTCATGTTCATGAGCCATACACTCCATCCATACTGCAAACTTGGCCTTATTTTACCACCAATCATCATCCTACAACGAGGCCCCACTAGTGTTCCACTGTTATTTTTTATTAGCCATGTCCACAATATCATCCCTCTTGGTATATTGAACACTTCCTCCTTACTTGACTGACCATTACAAAGTTTCCGTTAATCTCTTTTCTGACTCCTTAAAGAATGAAAAGATTATTGAGCATGCTTGCTTCCTTTCATGCTCATTAAAGTATTTGAAATGGTGTCTATGTGGCCTTGTTTACCCCCTTTTTTGGATGACATGGACTAATTAATGAAAAGGATCACCCTAGCACCTTCTAGCTAGGAACGTTTCCCTTTGTATCCTTTTATGCTTTTTCGGACATTGGGACTGTACTCTACGAAAAATCTCATTTATGGGTTGTATTTAATCTCTTTTTTATCCCTCTCATAAAGAAAATATTGCCGAGCAAACTTGGTTTCATTCATGCTCATAAAACTATTTGAATGACCTTCCAATCAATATAGGTTTAACCTTTTTTGACCTGGTTGGACTATTTACATAAAAGAAGTCTCTCTACCCCTTTCAGATGGGAGAGCTCTCCTTTGTACACTTTTATCCTTTTCCAGAATTAGGAGACTACTGTACGAAAAAGAGTCCCATTGGAGTCTTCTTCATGTTTTCAGACTCTCTAAACAAGAAAACACCATCAAGCATTTACCATCTTGAGCTTGATAAAAATATAAGAGATATTATCATACTAAGCATACTTATATCCCTTCTTCGGGCTCCTTAAACTATGAAGAAGGGAAAAAAGGTGCCTCTAGGTTCCCACATATATTGCATATAGTCTCTTATTATGGTAGTTTCCCCCCCCCATTGGGTCACCTTTGTTCAGAGTACTCTGCAAAGAGTCTCCGTTGGATCCCCTGGACATCACTTGTCTAGTTACTTCCCCAAGTATCTATCATTACATTCATCTCCCTGGTTCCATAGCTATGACCCTTTCCCCATGAGTCAGTATCATCTGCCTCCATGAATTATTTTTTTTGAGTCCCCTGTGCTCCCCTGTCCCTATTCCCCATTCAATGTCTCAGTCCCATTATTTTCCATAACTTTGGTTCCCCCCTTGCGCTTCTATCAAGGAAACCTCATTTCATTGGTAGTTGTAGGTATCCCTCTGTTGACATCAACACATCTATTCTAGAGGATATACCCATAGGTCCCTGTATCCTGCCTTCATGCACCTCATTGATGAGTTCCTTGGACCACTTGAAAGGAGTCCTTAGTTCCTTTGAGTTGGTTGTGTCTAACATGCTTGACTTCAACTCCATCATCGCACCATTGAGATTCGTACAGGGTATTGGTTCCTACATTATTTGGTAGAAGAACCCGGTAGTCACCTGTTTCTAGCACATTGGTGTGTCTATTTTGGGGACCCATATAGTTTCATGTCCCTTGTGATTTATGGGTTGCATTGGTGATAGTGTTCGAAATCCCATCAATGTCATGCTTCTGTGTATCTATAGTACTTAATGTTTTTTATTGTACATCAGAGATTCTGACGCTCAGTCCTTGAGTCCATTCACTTGTGTACACATCTAGATTCAACTGAGCATCAGTTGTTGTGATATTGCATTCTATGAGAATGCCATTGTTCCTATGTACTAGTTCTTCATATCGGTATTTGTATTTAGCCTCCCATTGAGGCCACCATTATGTACTACCAATTGTATATATGTATTGATTGACTCCCATTATTTGAGCCTTGATCCACATTTATATATTGAGACATTGATATGAGCATGGATATGCCTGCCTTGTCCATGTATATGTATGAGATTATATGCACCTCATCCATTTTTGAGAAGTAATACAAACCAAAAAACACTGCATTTCGAATGAGGAAACTTTGACTCCTCCATGGTTCCCTCCAGTTTCTCCACCATTGTCACCATTTCTCCCTTGATCCTATGATGTTTAGGGACCATACGATGATCTCCTACCCTCACACATAAGGGGGAAATCTGTTAACACCAAAAATTGTTTACCTAGCTCTCTATGGTCCAAACCATAAATATACATCATAATCCCACCATTATTCCCTCCATTTTGAACTTCACAACTAAAATTCCACCAAAAATGGTCCAAAAAATTATTATTCCTCCCCCCATAAATGCAGGGAAGTTGAGAATTTATTGTGACATAACCCCACTCCCTCAAAAAAGGACCAAAAAACCCTAAAATGAGAATGGGTCAAAAACCATGGATAAATACCATGCACAATAGAATACCATGGGTAAAAAAACCTTGGATCATCCTATAAATACATTGTGAAGGTCTCCACACAAACACTTTTTGTCATTACTTCATTCCTGAAACTTTTCATTGCATTCCTCACTTTTGGAAATTGCACACCTTTAGCCACACTTCCCATGTTGCACATCGAGTTATCTCCGTGTAACCCTTAATCCCTTTCTTGGTGAAAACCCTTTGTTGGATAACACACAGATACCGGGATCATGGGAAGCCTATGAACCACTTCCTTAAATGACTACAGTGGCCCATATTAAAGGTATATTTTGTTTCATTGCACTAGTTAGGTTAAATATTATTTCTATTGCTATTGCTTATTATTTCAAGTCAAGGCTGAGAAATCCCTCGCACCATGAAATCTACCCTATGATTCGACAGATCTAGGGTAGGTACTTTTGCACGTAGTAGGGGAGAAATCTCCACTACAGAGGGGCACATTAATCTTACTTCTCTCCTCCTATCTGAAACTCTTCACAAATCCTCCTCAAACTTATGTTATTCCCTGTAATAACTTAGGAATCTAGTAACATTCATGAAATAAGATGAAGCATACCTACAAATCAGAATTTCAAGGTTGCATAAGATTTATTAGAATCATACGAAAATGATGGAACAATTACTATGGGGAACATATCCCACAGTTGGATAAGGGAACATCTCCAAATCCTATAGAATCTTAGAGATTTCTCATTCATAAACAATGACTACCAAAAATGTCAAATGGGGTTGGGAGCCTCTTATTATATATTTCAATTGGAGTTTACCTCCAAGGATGAGTTTTCCTATTGGAAATTCAAATTCAAGTTGGTTTTGCCACTTTTTGGACATCACTTTTGGCATCAGGACCCACTTTCCTTCTTGAATGCACCCTATGTGGATAATATTAGCCTCTATAGATTTTTTGGATGTTTCTAATCCTTATTGGGTTGTAAAAATCAAGAAAAATCCTTTCTCTTCTACTTTTCCTTGAGTTTCCTATCTTTTTTTACAATTGCTAACTTTTCCTTGCTTTTTGCTTTTCTTCTTTTTGGAAATCATGCCCTCCCTGTTTCCTAATTTTCACATTGACTTGTGTTAGGATTATTAATCCTCCCTTGTCCAATTTGGTCATATGTCTAAATCGAGAGTCATGTCTAAATCGAGAGTCCATCAAGTCTATTTTTAGTCACTAGCACCATTGGGTCCACTTGGCCTAATTGGGGCACATGTTTTAGTTACTAAAGCGTGGGTAACACTAATTAAGGCCTACTGTCACTGATTGCACTTGATTGCATAAGTTTAGGAGCCTCCTAGACCAATCCCTACAATTTAGGAGCCACTAGGAGTGCCGAAACCAACCAAGGTCAGTTCAGTTCAGTTAGTGACTAGTCAAGCTATGTTAGGAGTCGGTTACATTCAGTTCTAGTCCTCTAAATTTAGTTAGCACTAGGTTTGCATGGCTGCACTCAGGAGGGGCACATTTCTCACCTACCACAGTTAGTTAGCCTTAGTCAACACTAAATGTAACACTTGAGTTGTGTTTTAGAACTCCGATGAACTCCGGTTATGGTTTAGACAAGGTCAGTTAACTATTGAGTCCTCCGACAGTAATTTAGACAAGGTCTCAGTTATCTACAGTCAAGTAGAGTCTAATCAATTCGAATTTCCTCATGTGGATTTTAATTGCATGTTGCTATTAAAGCCATTGCACTTCATTGTAATTTTATCTAATTACTCTTTGATTAATGAAAAGCATTCACAGCTGCAAGCTGTTTTTGCATTGTTTCATTCTTCAATAGCTGAGTAAATTGTGTGATCTATCTTGTGAGTTGTGTGTTTTTCCAAATATCTATGAGCTCAATTTAATATGGTATCAGATCCTCGGTGGACAAGGCACTTCTCCTCCTCAGATCTCCTACTGGATCATTTTTGAGCAAAATTGCTCCTTCCAGGTCTGCACCAGAAGCAGAAGGTTTATCACTTAATACCCCAAGTGAAGGAATTCTTGATCAAGCTTGCTTGATCAACTATTTTTTGGTGTGATGAAAACCTGAAATGTGTAGGTTTTCGACCTTACGGTGCCCCTTTTGTGTTTTTATAGGTACAACTTCGAATGGATTCATCAGTTCCTCTTCTCTCCCTATTCTCAAACTATTCAGAATGGAAGACGAAGATGATTGCATCTATGATGAGACGAGGTCTCTATGGGGTGTCTATTGGACTCGGTAAAGAGTGTTTTAGTGAGAATTACTGGCTAAATAAATGTGATGGAGCTTTTGGAATAATAGCACTGGGTCTTTCTCCTAGCTTGCGCTACCTTAGAGATCTATTGAAGACTCGAAGGAACTCTGGACAAGATTGGACATAACCTTTGGAGTGATTGATGAGGATCATAATAGCACTTTGGAGAGAATATCCAGCACCATAAGCACTCTTGATACAAAATTCTCAGCCTCCACTCTCTCTGATGAAGTTGTTCAAAATGAAGAAGAAGTAGAATCTTCTACACAGTCAATTTGAATTGAAGACAGTCTCCATGCAGTGACTCCTTCTCCTGATGCTCCGAAAGTTTATGATATATCTGATATATCATCTTCTCATATTGCTGAAACAGAAGAAGACATTCGAATATCTAATATTGAAGAAAAATACTGCTGCACTTCCATGCAAACATTCACCGGTGATTTTCCTTTGAATTTTGTGCAAAATTTACCAGTAATTGCTTCTGAAAGTGAAGAGAAATTTGATTTTTCTCCCTCTAATGTTGCTGCTGGTGTGAAAATATCTGATATCTTGGATATTTTTGAAGAAATATCAGATTACCAGAGTGAACCATTCTCTCCCCATGATCTATATCTTCCAACAAATTCCTGCAGTATTGCATGCACCAAAATTCAGAATTTTGAAGAAGAAGAAAGTTGTGCATCCACCGTCTCGGTTAACCATTTATTTGAATATGATATTAACATTATTGGATATTATATGATATTATTTATATCTGATTTGATATTGCTTGGTTTAATATATCAAATTCATAATCTTTCAGTATTGCTTGTAGTTGTTCTCATCAACGGTGTGAAGAAACAAGTACCGCAAGTCTCCTACAAAACTGTTGCTGGGGATTTGATTTGATTTCATAGTTTTGGATCTGTTGTGAACCTATTTAGATCTGATTTAATTTCTGATTTGATATTATTTGTTTCATATTTTAAAATCCAAGAGCTTTCAGTCATGCTTGTAGCTTCTCTCACCAATTCCGGTGTGAAAATCAAGTACCACACTTTCTCTTTAAAACTATTGATGAGGATTTGGTGTTAGTTTCCTCATATGAGGTTGATGATATTTTATTATGTGATTCATTAGATATTTCAGAAGCTATATCAGACTATGGAGCTCAAGCATTTTCTCTTAATAGTCCCAGTGCTTCTCTACCATTGATCACATGCTCATCTCCTCATAGAACTTGTAAAGAGGAAGATTTTCTGCATCCGCTTGGACACTTGCTCCTAACACTTGGGGCTGTTCTTACCACTCATGGTTTTCTGTTCATGTCTGAAACATATCAGTTTCTTGAGTGTTCCTCACATGTTCTAAATCCTCAAGAAGATTTTCTCACTTATCAGTTGACTTCAGTTGCTCTACATGGGTCTAGTCTTCATCCGACAGTTGTCTATATTTCTGATTTAGTTGAGCATATCATTCTTCTTCCAAAGAGGAAGATTCCTCTAGACATAATGATGGAGAGGTTCACATGCCAGGCCCCAGGATACCTGTGCACAAAAGAACCAGATTGATATTGATTCTACCTGCTTAATTAGAGGGGGGGATTTTTTCCCATGTGGTTTTTTCCCTAACACCTTGTGTTTGAGCAGTTACTTTACTTTACTTGATGTAATGGGTGACCTATGGTCTTAGTTACCAGGGCCCACAGATTTTCCAAGTTAGCATTTAGGGGTGTGTTATGATTATTAATCCTCCCTTGTCCAATTTGGTCATATGTCTAAATCGGGAGTCCATCCAGTCTATTTTTAGTCACTAGCACCATTGGGTCCACTTGGCCTAATTAGGGTACATGTTTTAGTTATTAAAGTGTGGGGAACACTACTTGAGGCCTACTGCCACTGATTTCACTTCATTGCATCAGTTTAAGAGCCTCCTAGACCAATCCCTACAATTTAGGAGCCACTAGGAGTGCCGAAACCAACCAAGGTCAGTTCAGTTCAGTTAGTGACTAGTTAAGCTAAGTTAGGAGTCAGTTACATTCAGTTCTAGTCCTCTACATTCAATTAGCGCTAGGTTTGCATGGCTACACTCAGGAGGGGCGCATTTCTCACCTACCACAATCATTTAGCCTTAGTCAATACTAAATGTAACACTTGAGTTGTGTTTTAGAACTCTCATGAACTCCGATTATGGTTTAGACAAGTCCAGTTAACTATTGAGTCCTCCGACATCGATTTAGACAAGGTCTTAGTTACCTACAGTCAAGTAGAGTCTAATCAATTAGAATTTCCTCATGTGGATTCAAATTTCATGTGGCTATTAAATCCATTGTACTTCATTGTAATTTTATCTAATTACTCTTTGATTAATGAAAAGCATTCACAGCTGCAAGCCATTTTTGCATTGTTTCAGTCTTCAATAATTGAGTAAATTGTGTGATCTATCTGGTGAGTTGTGTGTTTGTCCACATATATATGTGCTCAATTTAATAACATGCATTTCTCCTTTTTAGGAACTTCTCCCTCCTTGCTTTCATGGACTTTCCTACTTTTCATACTAACATGCTTTTCCCGCACTTGCCTGCTTTATGCGTGTTTTTCTAGATGGTTGATTTTATGTTGTTTTCTATCTTTTTATTCCTTTATATATTTTTCTTTATTTTTTCATGGTTTCCATTTAGGATGACAACTCATTTTGTCCACAAGGCTCCATGCACCTATCTTGGCCACCTAGCACATCCCCTAGGTACAAAAATTAAATATATTCATAATATATAATAATTTCAACATACAATTTTAATCTAAATTTTAACAAATTAAATACTATGGTTAATTACTATATCAAAATGAATCCTTATTAATTAATGTATTTCTCCACTAGAAACCATGGGGTTCTCAAGGTCTAGGGGGTTCACCATGGTGTTATTAAGTAAATTTGGGGACATTACATTTGTACCCCCATAATTTGTTGGTAAGGGAATTTCTCCCTATAGAATACTATTGTGCTGATAGAATTCCCAAATTATTGTTAGATGCAGAGATGTACGAATTTCACTTGGCCACCCATATATAATCTAGTTCTTGCACTAACGTCTCTGACAAAATGACGAATTTTTGTTGCCTGTTTGCAAAGATACGGGTTTCCCTGGTTTCTAGTGTCCTAAAGAAAAAGGATTTGCAAGTGATATATCTCTCTGATATACGTGTGAAGTCTAATAATAGCACTCGATTCAATCTTTTAGGGTGATAAATAAGGAGGCTCGGCCATGCCTTGATCCATACTACCCAACTACCTAGGTACAGGAGAGTATCTTCCCAAGTGTTGTGCTAGATACAACTATGAAAAAAAACGATTGCTTGTATGATCTACAAATGGTTTCATGTGACATAAGAGATTTTGTGTGTAGGTGTTTCCCGATGCACTGCTACTCAAAGGAGTACCAATAGGATTTATATCAATGTCCAACAACTGTAGCAACTAAGGGTACTATGTGGCTACGTACCAACTTTATTCACTATGTGTAGTGTTCCCTAGTCATAGTTTTACTTATTAAACGATAGATCTTTGTCATTATTTAAAGATGTTGGAACATATCTCTACTCTAAAATACAATATTGGAGGTGTACTAGCTCAAGAAGGCGGTCATGATATTTCCTGTGGTGTTCTTTACCCACAAAACTTAAAAGAAGACAAGATATATAGAGGTTGAGATGTAATAAACTAGAATTTATGGAGCAATACAAGGAACAATGGACAATAGAAAGATAAATATGAAAGGGAACAAGTTCTATATTATGAAAATTATTTTGGAAGTAATGTAAGCATGCCACTTGAGGTAGAGTGACCTTTAACTTAAGGAGAGATTCATTACAATAATTCTTGACAAAAACATTCATAACTTTATAGCTCTTTAAACAGGCCTCACAGATCCAAGACCAATTTTACATTAATTGAGAGACCATTTTTACATTGATCTTTGACTACTAACTACATGGCCTTATTCCCAAGAGATGGCCATATACAATGCATGACTAACTCTAAAATTAAGGAAGGTTAGAATAAGACTCTAAGAATTTTATACCCTTTAAATTGTTGTTGTTAATTTTAATTATCAAATTATAATTTTTTTTTTATAATTTAAATAAATTTGTATAATTATATATTTTTGCATGACTAAAAATACATGATGAATATTTGCAATTACATGATTTACCCCGACTTCACAAGACTATTTACAAATCGATTCTATCCATATCCATATTAATAAAAAAACACTATCATAATAACTAACAACCGTACACATATAAAATACCTACCTATATGATTATTTATCATATTATATATATATATATATAATACTAATATGGTCTGTGTCTTTTTCTTTACAGAAGCCGCTAAATCCATGAAACTTCTCCACTACACAGTGAGGCATGTGAGGAGGCCAAAGTGTTTAAACAAGAACTTCTCAATTAAGAGGCCACTATATAGCTTACAAAAATTAAACATGAGTAAAAATATTAACAATCAATACTCCCACCTGATCCCATAAACATATATCTGTTACTATATATATATATATAAACTCTCACTAAACATATATTACACCTGGTAATGAAAATTGTAATTTGTTAAATGGTTATGTATGGCCATCGACATTATACATTATACATTGTTAAATCGTTATGTATTTGAAAAGACTATTTATATAGATAAAACATTTCATTTACATAATTTCTTTTTCAATTAAAAGTGTATCTCCTCACCTCAAGTGGATCACGTGACAATATTCCGGATCACGACATTATTCCCCTAGAATACGTTGTTGTTTTTAATGGCTTGATATTTCAATAATGACTTTTGTCTTCCCAATTTCATAATATATCTTGTGATAAAGTTACATTCTTATTTGTTATGACACGTTGTTTTTAATGGCTTGATATTTCAATAATGACTTTTGTCTTCCCAATTTCATAATATATCTTGTGATAAAGTTACATTCTTATTTGTTATGACATCCTTCATATGCATTTATGCATTAATTTATTTTTTGAATTAGTAATTTACAATATTTATAATTCTTAAGACAAATATTTTAATAGAGGTTGTTACATCATTTAATAACGTATTTGTTATTTTTAAAATGTATATATATATATATATATATATATATATATATATATATATTTGTTTTAAAATTTAATAAAGAATGCTAAATATTTTAGTTTTATAGTTCATTTAAATTATTATTAATTAATAAATATTATGATATATAAGGGTGTGTGTAAATAGATGAAGGTTTCTTTTGACACGTTGAATGCAATAGAAAATTGGAAAACATGCATTCCTCAACTTACATGGATATTTTGAGACACATACACAATGAATCTTGCGATGAGTAAAAAGATGAATTTAGGAAATTGAATGAAGTTTTCGAATATATAATATTTTCCTATTTAAAATGTTTTTAACTATCTAAAGTTTGAACTTTTTTAACGGGCACTTTTTATTTTTGGGACAAATTATAAGGTATATGTGTTTGTGGGTGCACCCTGTGAGTTCCTAAATGATGGAATCAACTTACAACAACCAGTAGATATATATAGAACAACTAGTGCTAGTGCACCACTATTTTTCCAAAAAAAACCTTTTTAATCATCTAAGTGATCAAACCTCGAAAACAATACATCAAGTGTGGGCGCAGACTATGACGGTCTTAATGCAATTCTTTCGGAACAATTTTTTTATAGCATGTAGAGGTCAGTGTCATTTAGTGCACCATACAATATGTTTTCAAAATGGTTGAGAAACAGAAGAGTTATGGACGAAACACTAACAGTGGTTTTTTTAGTCAAGGAGTCATGACAAAAGAAAATTAAGAATATATATATATTACTGTAACAAGTGGCTAAACATAAGCATATTGAAAAATTATATGTAATGCTCAGTTAACCATGATCTATCATACTCCAAGGCATAGGCATGATGAAATCAAAGAAAATTCCAAAGCAAACACATAGGCATAGAAATTCCACGCCAGCACGTCTGAAGGTGCAGGGGGTGTTAATGGGTTAGAGAGAGACAGATAGAGAAAGGGGTGAAGGGAGAGACATTGGGGGGTGGTAAGGAGTTAGAGGTCACCAAAGTGACCACAATCATTATTTTTCTTGTAATGTACACATAGTCTGGCCTTACCTTTATAAAGAAGAGTTTTATAATAGGTTGATTTTTTTTGGCGTGGTTAACATGTCTGACAATTGGTATTCTCCTGGTATTCGATCATCTAGTTGGTTAAAAGCCTACCTAAAAATATGTACGTTGAACTTCTTTGTTTTATTGTTGAAAATATGTACGTTGAGCTTCTTTGTATTAGGTCATTTGGTTGGTTGAATGGTCTTCCTGAAAATATGTATGTTGAACTTCTTTGTTTATTGCTAAAAATTGGAAGGGACTTTCAACACAATTACAGAACGCTCCTTTGTAGAAGTATGTAAGTTCTTCCAACAACATAGATTTGGAAAGTGTATCAAATGTTTCCTTCCACGGAAGAATTTATCTTTCATCAAAGGAGTCGAACATATCATGGCTGAACAAATGGTCTAAGGATATTGGAAGTGCCACCAAATATGATTTCATTCCTGAATCTACTTGGAAGGAAATTATAAATTTAGATGCTCAAGAAAGTTGAATCGACATCCTAAAATTACAGAAAATTCTATGTTAGAGTTTGTTGAGTGTCTCTTGCATGTAGTATCGAAGTCAATAGACGGTAAGCTTGTTATCACCACTTCACATTTTTTGGACTATTCATCTACAAGTAACTACATATCGTCTGAATAGGGAAGGGATGTAGGCCGATTGGCAACCGCACATTATGTTAAGGTGTACAGGATGTTATGTAGGTCACCAATTTAAGTATTGATGAAACATGTGTGAAGGTTGAGTCCCCAACTCATTGCACCTAGGGGTTATAGTGGTATCCATTGGAATCGACCATGTTTCATGTGAGTACGATAATGGCATCGTTGTTGATTTCCATAGTACATAAAAAAAACTACATCTGACTTGGGAAACTTAACAATCTTTGTGAGAATATAACCCTTGTAGTTGAAGGTGGGAATATCATTAGGGACCGAGGCTCTCTAAATCTTATCCCTCCTTCTTCCATGAGTAACTGGGCCAAGTTAATGGAAATAAATCCATGGAATACTATGGAATTTTCAACCCTTTTTGAAGAACTCCTTACATTACATCCTTGTGTAGGATGTTTAATGTATTTAGTTAATGATTTGGTTTCATTATTTCAAGGACACCTTAATGTAGTAGATATTCTACAACTATTTCCCCTGAACGTTAATCTCCATGTTGTTTCCCATACTGTAACAAAGGAGAACGTGTTTATTATTCTACAGTATATCGCTCACTCTCTCTCACCCCCATGCTCCTCTACCTACAACTAACCCTGACGACCCCTCTCTCAGTTTGTGCTCCTCTCCATAACCATTACTAACCCATTGTATCACTATATTTCCTCCTTGATACACTTACCCCCAATATCCTAACACCCCCCTCATTCTCTACATCTAAACCCTTAACACTCCCTCTCTATCTCTACCTATAACCCCTTACCAACCCCCAATCTCTCTCTCTCTCTCTCTCTAACACAAACACCCACATTCCACACCTATACCCCCGTTTCTCTCTAATCACCCTAATATCCTCCCCAAACCCCTAACCCCCCCTCCCTGACCATTTAATGTTATCATCACCAAACAAAACAATATACATACAATGTTAAATATAGTGTGCAAGTTTTAGTGAGAAAACATGTGTGTGCATTTTGGTGATAAAAAATGCATATGCGTTATGATTACATATGATCCCAACCCCCCAAATTTCATATTACACCCCATCTACAACACCTAAATATCCCCACATTAATCTTCCCCCTCAACTCCTAACACCCCCCTTCCTCTCTCTCTCTCTCTACC
>LPNX010090841.1:45522-87836 GCA_001517045.1 Pseudotsuga menziesii
ATGCACGCGCGCATGCGTGCACACTGTAATGTCCCTTTTTTAAATTTTATTAAATGACCATTTTTTCACTTTTTCCCTAATTTTGACCTTAACTAGTTTTGATGTCTAGGCCTCCAAATTGACCCAAATGCTCCCACATTTTCTCAAAAGGTACATGAATTATATTAGAACTTAAATATGAAGTTTAGGGATGTTTTATGACTCCCCAATTACTTCTGAAAACTTGTTTAATGTTCTGTTCAAAGTAGGATTCTTTACTAGCAAATTGGGGCTCCACTTCCTCCTGGGTAATTGTCGGAAATGGATTATCAAATGGTCCCAAAGTCACTCAAATTTAAGAAAAGAGGTATGGGATGTGTAAGGGAAATTTTAAAAGTATCATATGCATCATGGTTCAGTTTATACATCCTGTTATGACTCTTTCCAAAACAACTCCCAAATCAAAATTTCGACCCTTGGGGAAAATGCACCAAATCTTCTCCCAATGCAATAAAACTGAGTAAAATGGCTTCCAATCATTAAGTACTGAACATGAGACTTTAAATACACATTAATTACAGTCCATTCATCATAAATTTATCATATATACATTCCTCCATTCGAAATGATAAGCATTACCATATCATATATCAAAATAGAGTGGAAATTGTCACTGTTTGCTCATTAAAAGTCATTTTGACATACAAATATTGGGTATTTCGACTTGAAAATTTATAAGAATGAATAAAATAGAATATTTAACTGATTAAAATCATAAATAGATTAGGAATATCTCTCCCAAAGAGTACATGATCTCACCTGAGGCGCAATCCCTCCATGAGCATGAATATGCAAAGAAAATTGGGAATGGTTGATAGAGAGTGCTGAAATAGAAGAATACACGATTTACTATAGCTTACACATAAAAATAATAATCCATTAAATATCCTTTAAATACCTGAGTGTCCTCTCCAAACACCAACTTGGATGGGAATCTTTCACCCTCGAAATTGGCTAAGGCAAGAAAACTAGTCATCCACTAGCTCTCANCTCAAAATCCATGATCTTGGTTTATTACTGTATTTTATAAACATCATTAGCCTTCTAAGGTTCTCAATCCATCCACAAACTCAATCCAATTTGAATTTGGGTGTGTGCTCATGATTTGCCAAGTGTCCTCCCTTTCCTAGCCTTCCACCTTCCCCAAATTCAATTTGGAGCCCATTGAGCTTATTAAACTTACACAATAGCTCTCTTGGATGCTATATTTCAACTTGAAATGTCAGATATGTCATATTTCATCCTTCATAACTTATTTGTGTCATAGGTTTCATAGCATCTTCATCATTGTTGTCATACAGCTAGGGAATCTAGTCCAAGTGTCTCACAAGCTCCAAAATGACTCTTCCTTTCCCATGTAAGTTAAATTTCCTCCAAAATTAGACCTATGATGCATATGGACAAGTGTATTAGCCTTATAACTCGTCAAATAACCTTTATACTTCCAATGGATTCGAAATTGCAAGAGGAGGATGCCATGTGGCACATAAATCCTAGCTTGTGTGTGCCCCATAGTCTCCATGTGTCTCCATGCTCCATTGCCACTTCAATTTTCTCTTGTAAATATTTAATAATATACATTATTAAATATTTATCCCATTCTATTGTCTCAACATCATTTACTAGTTCCCTTATTAAAATTCCAAAGGTATCCATCCAACCTAGGAACTAGTAGGGTGATGGAATTGTCCTGCTATGCAATTATTTAAATGGGGACATTACAGTCCTCCCCACCTAATATTGATTTTCCTCAAGAAATTTCATATTTTTATGCTGCACTACTCTAATTACATCCATATTCTCAAATTATGAATAAATCTCCAATGATGCTTGTTTCCCCCATAGTTGAAACCAATGAAACCAAAAATGATACTAGGGTCCCATATGGTCCTCCAAGTAAGTATATCACCATGCAGCCCATACACTCAAGCATGAAGTATTATATCAGATATTCCCCAATAACATAGGTGAGAATCCCATGTCCCATAATGCTTCTCCCAAGGTATATAATGTGCATCAATATTATCAGCCATGTGTTCTTTCATCCAAGAAGTGAATGAAGAACTTCCACCAAAATTTGAACCAAATAGGGAGCAAATAAAACATGTAGACTTAAAGTGGCTCAAAGAAGTATCATGAATATGTATATCATCATGAAATAATAGAGTATGTTGCTGCCAACAATAATGTCCTTTTATCATATGTATCTTCACCCAAGTGTGGGATGAAGTTCCCCCAATATCACATGGACTAGGAAATGAACAATCAAAATCATGAGTCTCCAAGTGACTCAAGGGAATACCATAGGTGCATCCATGTGGATGTGTATAATCATAATGTGACAAGGGATGCTGCTGAAAATTTAAACAAGATGGCTCTCTAATAATGTCATCATAAAAAGGAGAGATAGAAATTTTATACTCTTCATATGGCATCATAAAAAGGAACCTTTCACCCATACTTCATTTGAATGAATGTTGCAAAATTTTAAAGTGTAGGATGTACGAGAAAGAACCAACTCACTGACAACCTTTATTTTTGTCTTGGGATATGTGATACAAAATTCACCAGCCCATTCTATGTCCTCATGCCTCAATATAGATGTCATACTATTGCAAGTCATTACTTGTTTTGGGGAAGTGTGTTTCCCTCTTACAACCCTTAGTACACCTTTCGAATCTTGAAATTTCATCTCAATAATTTGGTAGTTTACCATATGCTCCCCTATAGAATACATCCATTGCACTCCCAAAACAATATTAGTATCAGCAACATTAACCACATAAAAACTAACAAAAGTATAATTGCCTACGGTGACTTGCAGCTTTGGAACTGGCATGTTTTGCACTGCATTGTGTTGTGACCGGGAATGGAAACTATGAATCCATCAAATGGATCAATTTGTATCTTCATTTTCTCCACCATATATGCATCAATGAAGTTATGTGTGGCTTCTCCATCTACCAAAACTGAATCTCTTTGTCCTAGTACCACACCCTTGCATCAAATAGTGTGATAGCGAGGCACTGTTGAAAGTACTTCCATTCTTGCTTTATCTGGTGAATGCTGATTTTCTTATTGTATTTCCTCTTCAACTACTGTCTCATATGAATCCTATTTATCTGAAATGTTTCCTCATTCCTCCATACCCCCTTCATACCCATCATTATCAGAAAATACTTCTATGTATTGATCCTTTCCCTTAGTGAATTTATGCCCCGTTGTCCATGGTTGAAAGCATGTGAAGCACAATTTGTTTCTTCAAAGTTCATCGTTGTTTAGTACTTCTTTATTATTATTTTCATATGAATCTATTTTCCAAGGCTTCTTATCAAGTGCATATTTTTTCCAAGGTTTCTTTTCAAATTCGGAGTTAGGCTTGGGAGGAAATCTTGTTCTAGGAAGCACATCTTGGAGATCTCTAGTCAAGTTCATTGCATATTTTAATGTAGTGGGCTTGTGGGATTTGACCAAAAATTTTAAGGGTTCAGCCAAAAATTCAGTGAATAGAAATACTAACCTTCCCATATACACATCAGCCACCTTGACTGATAATTTCTGAAATTCCATCATATAATCAGTCGGGGTTCCAACTTGCTTCAATTGTGCTAGTTCTTTGAAAGACAATTCAGGATCTTTTTGCTCAAATCTCTCTAGTACCCTGTCAATAAATTCTCCATTTGTGTTAACCTGATAATTACCCAAAGTTTTCAGGCCATGGAACCACCATTCATTGGAATCTCCTTCCAAGTGCAATATGGCTATTTTTAAGGCATCTTCTTCCACCATTGGATTCAGCTAAAAATACACATCTAATTTTTGCACCCAAGTGTTAGCAGAACTTTGAGAGGAAACATCAAAAGTAGGGAGTGGCACTTTACTAATGGCACAATTTATTTCTTTTTTTTATAGAGAATTATTATATTCCTTATTTTTTAGTTTGTTTGCAGCAAGAAAGTACTGATCAAATGGTACACTTCTTTTACAATCTTCATCCAATTTATCCCATTCTTTTTCCATTGTAGCAAGTTAAAGTTGAATGTTAGGCTCTTCTTTGGGTAAAATAAATTTAGGTGCAGTAGGATTTTGTGTTCTCTGAAATTCATAGGGTCTATTCTGGGGTCATGTTCTTGAGAAAATATGCTCACCCATTATCTTCTTTTCTTCTGATTGTGAAATACTGTTATCTCCCATTACTCCCAATTTGCTTCTAAATTGGCTAACCAACAATTCGAACCCTTTAATAAGATATTGGTTCATGTTATTGGTTATGTAATCAAATATAGGTTTTATGAGTTTAATATATTCCACCTTCTCATGATCAGTGGTTCCCTTCCCTTCGCTAGTCATAGTTTCAGCAGAATGTACCTCTTCTTCTACTACTACTTGTTCTTCTTCAACAAAAACACCTTTAACTTCAGGATATAAGGGTGGTGGTTTATTTATTTGAATTATTGTTAATACCATAAGGTTCCAATACCATGATATTATACCACTTGTAATTTCCCTTTTTGAAATTTTATTAAATGACCAATTTTTTCACTTTTTCCCCAATTTTGACCTTAACTAGTTTTGATGTCTAGACCTACAAATTGGCCCAAATGATCCCAAATTTTATCAGAAGGTACATGAATGATATTAGAAATTAAATATGAATTTAATGGATTTTTTATGACCCCCAAATTAATTTTGAAAACTTGTTTAATGTTCTGTTCAAAGTAGGAGTCTTTACTAGCAAATTGGGGCTCCAATTCCCCATGGGTAATTGCCGAAAATGGATTCTAAAATGGTCCCAAAGTCACTCGAATTTAAAAATAGAGGCAGGGTATGTGTAAGGGAAGTTTTAAAATTCTAATATGCATCATGTTTTAATTTATATATGCCTTTATGACTCTTTCCAAAACAACTCCCAAATCACAATTTCGACCCTTGGGGAAAATGCACCAAATCTTCTCCCCATGCAATAAAAATGAGTAAAATGGATTCCAATTCTTACGTACTGAACATGATACTTGAAATAAACATTAATTAAATTCAATTCATCATACATTTATCATATATACATTCCTCCATTCGAAATGATAAGCATTACCATAGCATATATCAAAATAGAGTGGAAATGGTCACTGTTTGCTTATTAAAAGTAATTTTAACATACCAATATTGGGAATTTCGACTTGAAAATTTATGAGAATGAATAAAAGAGAATATTTAATGGATTTAAATCATAAATATATCATTAATATCTCTCCCAAAGAGTACATGAGCTCGCCCAAGGCGCAATCCCTCCATGAGCATGAATATGCAAAGAAAACTAGAAAATGGTTGATAGAGAGTGATGAAATATAAGAATACACATTATTTCCTGTATATTAGCCCTGAAAATAATACTCCATTAAATATCCTTTAAATACCTAAGTTCCCTCTCCAAAAACCAACTTGGATGGCAATCTTTCACCCTCGAAATTGGCTAAGGCAAGAAAACTAGTCATCCACTAGCTCTCACAATTCACAAATGATAAAAATCCATTCTATTGGTTTATTCCTGTATTTTATAAACATAATTATCCTTATAAGTTTCTCAATCCATCCACAAACTCAATCCAATTCGAATTTGGGTGTGTGCTCATGATTTGCGATGTGTCCTCTCTTTCCTAGCCTTCCACCTTCCCCAAATTTGATTTGGAGCCCATTGAGATTCCTCAACTCACATGAGAGCTCTCTTGGATGCTCTATGTCGACCTGACAGGTCACATATGGCATATTTCACCATTAATACCTTATTTGTGTCATATGTGTCATAGCATCTTCATCATTGTTGTCATAGAGATAGGGAATCTAGTCCAAGTGTCTCACTAGCTCCAAAATGACTCTTCCTTTCCCATGTAAGTTACATTTCCTCCAAAATTCGACCTAGGATGCATATGGAAAAGTGTATTATACTTATAACTCATCCAATAACCTTTATACTTCCCATGAATTCTAAATTGCAATAGGAGGATGCCATGTGGCACTTAAATCATAGCTTGTATGGGCCCCATAGTCTCCATGTGTCTCCATGCTCCATTGCCACTTCAATTTTCTCTTGTAAATATTTAATAAGATACATTATTAAATATTTATCCCATTCTAATGTCTCAACATCTTTTATTAGTTCCCTTATTAAAATTCCAAATGTATCCATCCAACCTAGGAACTAGTAGGGTGATGGAATTGTCCTGCTATGCAATTATTTAAATGGGGACACTACACACACACATAAGAGTTTTAAAACAAGAGTTAGGGGAAATAGGGGGGGTGTTTGAGGGTTAAGACTTAGGGATTACTTGTTAATGCATATAAAACATTTAATGTTTCCTTATCTACGGAACCACCTTCTTAAATGCTGCTAAATGTTATTGAACAAAACATGTACGTGTTATAGTTGAGAAAAATGCACACACATTTTTGTTGATCATAACGCACACTCATTTTCTGTCTCTTTAGATATCAGCAATCCCTATCCAACAAACAGTCTAACATGTTTCAATGAATTTATACAGTCTGTGCGTAATTTCAAGTTCCAGATAGTGCATTCACTCTCGTTATTACAAGAACAACACACAAATTGTTGATTGCATTAACCATATTCATCACGAGTTTCTAAGGATTACTTGGAGCACCAAATACATTGGACAAGGTTCAATAATTCAATATAAAAACACCATAGACCATGTACAATTATTCACTAATCATTTTCTTGCAATTGAGGAGCATCAAAGGAAATATTTCATTGGTCATTGTGGTGAAGTATCTAGATACAATTGACCAATAAAAATATCAAGCTTGGTGAATCTCCCATTTAGGAGCACCATAGAGCATCTCCACCATTGTTTTTCTTGCAATTGAGGAGCATCAAAGGAAATTATTCATTGGTCATTATGGTGGAGTATCTAGACACAGTTGATCAAGAAATAAACCAAACTTGGAGGATCTCCCATTGGGAAGAAACATAGAGCATCTCCAACATTGTTTTCTTGCAATTGAGGAGTATCAAAGGAAATAATTCATTGGTCATTGTGGTGGAGAATTCTAGACATAATTGAACAAGAAAGAAACCAAAATTGGAGAATCTCCCATTGGGGAGCACCATAGAGCATCTCCAACATTTTTTTCCTTGCAATTTAGGAGCATGAAAGGAAAATTTTCATCCGTCATTGTGGTGGAGTATCTAGACACAATTGAGCATGAAAAAGATCAATATTGGGGAAAATCCCATTGAGGAAAACCACATATCATTGATCACTGTGGTGATGGAAAATTCATGCACTCGAGAAAGAAAATTGACAAAGAAGAAGATACCCAACAGAATCCTTGAAGAAATTATAGAAAATAAAATAAATGACATGACCAATCAAAGACTCTCTATGGGCACTCAACCAATTCCATTTGTAGAGGATGCCACAGTTCTTCCTACCAATCTACAAAAATAAATACAAAAGCATTCACTCGAGGGGCCTTAATTTTCCATAGCAGTTGAAGAAAAAGCACCGCATGGCACTAATCTACGAGTAAAACATAGGTGCACATAAATGTAACCTAAAATATTTGATGATTTACTTGGATGTGGGTATACAAGTGACAAAGCTAGAGAAACGTTGTATGGTGGTTGCATGCTTAAAGAGGAAAATGTTATTGAGACTTTTCAAGAGGATGTCCAATTGCTACCACCCAATCCCCATCAAGGGACAGAAGGACATGAAGCTCATGTTGAAATTCCAAACTGCCTTGGTGATATGGTACAAGGTACAATTCCAACCTCCCTACCTCTGTTAGAAACTTCATGCCAAAGAACTCCAAAACGTATACAGATCGGTGAAAGTATCATTAGTTTGCTTGAAGGTACATTTTCTAAATGCAGTATTTCATATCAAACTTAACATTTTCTTTCTAACTATTTTGATTCTAGATGTGATGGAGATAAATGTAAATTATTTTTTATCATTGTTAAAATCTAGGTGTATGCTTGTTGTTACGAGAAACTTAAGGAGAAAGATGATAAATAGTTTTGAACCAAGTTCTCATATTGTCAGAAGTTTAGTAGATTCATTTAGTACAATTGGAAAGAAATATCATTCAAATGATCACAATTCAACTTGTCATGTGTTTTCATAATCAATCATGAACAAAACCACTAGGCCCCTTTGTCTTCTTAAGCCTACATCCAAAGTTGTTCTAGAAGAGAAAAACTTGAATCTGGTCAAATAGATGTCTTTCCCTTCATTGGTAGGTTGTCACGCTCTGATATGAAGCTCATTGATGCAGTAAATGGGTTGGTGTAGTATATTTGGCATGACAATTCACTAGACCTTCTTCCAACCATAAACATGTACTAAAATTGAGAAGGGGTTCAAGGGATCGTGAGACCCCCATTAATTTTTTTTCTTGACATGACACAAACATAATTATATGAGATATTTAGGCATGAACATACTGAACTTAGCTTGGGCCAAAGATCCTTGGAGAAATGCAAATCATGGTATGTTAAAATAAACACAACTCATAACACATGTTGTTATTGATACCACATTGAGTACAATTATTATAATGAAACATATATACATATATTGCATGTATTGCATAAAAATATTATGTATGAATTCTCAACTACATTGTTTCCAACATCATCTAGAGACTTTATTCATATCATTTTGTGTAGAAGGACAAAAGATTACACATTTTATCAAAGACATTGTGTAGATGGGACATGCCAAGGGTGCGGTGGAATGGCATTATTGGACAAATGAATACATGTGACCAATGAGCATGAACTTGGGAGGTAGGAGATGAACTTGTAGTCATTCAAATATGTCACATTTAATAGATGGAGGGAATGAAAGAAAAAAACATAATTGGTCACTTCTCAGGTTAGTAATGAGTTCTTGAATACTATTTTTTTCATTAGATTGCAATTTCATGTGTAACAATATATTGATATAAGTATTTGTTGTTGATCTACTATGTACAATTTTGTGACTTCATGGAGGGATTCTTTGAGAAGACACAACAATATGTAAATCATATGCATGTGATTGGATAGCAAGATGAATAGTTTAGAACATGCATGGATACATTTCCTATTCGGTCTAGCTTATCAATGGTCAATTTTTAACACTGCACTCTTCAACCACAAAATGAGAATCAGAGTCAATATTATTACTCAGACTAGGTCAGCTTAATGTTCCATATCAGCTATATAAATGGATTAGATAGTACTAAAGAAAAAAGGGTTATATTTAAGGGGTATCACTTCTACATAAGTGATGACAGGTTTCACGACTTGGATTTTGTACAACAAAACTTTCAATTGTTTTAAAATCACTCAAAAGGATAACAATATACCGATGGAACAACATTGGATTTGGTAAGATGGTTGTGCAGGGAAATTCGAAAAATACTTTTGTATTCCAATGGTTGTGTATGCTACACAAGAGGCACAAAGTGCCACATATTTCGAACTATTTTGTCACTGGACATGGAAAAGGGGAACATGATGGAGCAGGTTTGTGCATAAAGACTGCACTATGTATTGAAGAAATGAAGTACACAACAGTTTTTCTCATTCGAGATGTAAAGACCATTGTTGAATGGTGTTCTTCAGTAATAGTGGATCTAGCAAGAATAAAATAAGACCAATAAACTAAAAAATCACATGTACATATATATTTTTGGGAGGTTGTTGATGTATATTGATCACACCTATATGAGTGCAAGATCATCCAAGGAACTCGCGCATTTCATTTAGTTAGAACATCATATATGGATCTTTCCTCTACCTTGAATCTTGATTTTGGTCCTCTAAGGACAGTTTTCAAATTACCATGTTTCCATGTGTGGAAATTAATCCCAATCTTAGAACAATTGAACTCACAAAATTGCTTGAAAATATGCAAGAAACACTCAAGAAGGAGACTGAATATGTGATAATCCACAAACTGTTGATGATATTAATTTATATCAGCCATCATTAAATAGATTTAGGATTCTCATACAATAAATACTCCAAGGATTCAAAATATTTAGGAATCCATTCGAATTGGTACAAAAACAGGCTTACCAAACTAGTCAAAATCCCCCATAGGTGGATAAAGCACTTTCCAAATCAATGAATAGGCTCATGAATTTGCTGAATGAGTGTGCATAGCTCATAAGTGATGGAAATTTTAATTTATCATGCTTTTATATGAGGAAAATAAGGGAGGTGAGTTGGTGCAAAAAACAAGGAAGTCTACTTTAAAACTAGCTTTAGCTTTTTCCTTAAAACTGTTGAAAGATGGAAAGACTAGAAAAAGCAGTAATGTGCAGCTTCCATCCTGGGAATTCTGTGGGTTGGTAGGGTCTTATCCAAAATCTTTCTAACTCACTCCATGAGGCATTTTTGGCAAGTTTGACCTAAAAAATGGGTTTGGGTGAAAACTAGCTAGTGTAGTACCTAGTAATTAATCAAAAGAGATTAATTATTTTATCCTAAGTCTTGTGATGGGTTTAGATTATTCCAACACCCCCTATTAATCCTGAATTTAGGTACAATATCATAAAAATATCATAGATACAGTGCCTATCAACAAGGCTTATTCACCCTTTACATACTCCTTGTCCATACAAAACAAGGAAAAGAGGCAAAACCACAAGTGGGAAAATCCTCCCTCAAACATGGACATGATCTTGTGTCTGGATGCCAAAAACATGGACATGATATTCAATATATATTCACAACATGATCATATATCCAAATTAAATACTTAATATTTTTGAAATTCCTCTCTGAAAATACTTTGGTGAAGATGTCTGCAACTTGCTAAGATGAAGGGCAATATTGCAGATCAATGACCCCGTCATGCACAAGTCCTTTGATGTAGTGAATATGGATCTCGATATGTTTGGTTCGATGCCTCAATACTGTATCAGTTGAGAAATGAATGGTACTCTAGTTTTCACATTATATGACTGTAGAAGTCTTGGTCTCGATCCCAAACTCTCCAAGTATTCTCTCCAACCACAAACATTGAGTAGCTGCATTCACAACTCCTCTATACAATGCCTCTATAGATGAAAGTGAAATGGAATTTTTTTTCTTACTTGAAGAGATGATTGGTCCATATTCAAGCACAAAAACATATCCAGAATTTGATTTCCTATCAATGTTATCACCTTCCTAATCATAGTTAGTAAAACCAATCAAATCTAAGCTAGATTGTGCAACATAGTGAATCCCATGAGTTTTTGTTCCTTGTACAAAGTTTAGGATTCTTTTTGCTACCCTCCAATGGATGTCATGAGACTGATCTATGTGTCTAGCAGCCACACTCACTGCATAATGTATATCAGGTTGAGTATGAGTCAAATAGATAAGACAACCAACCAGTGCCTATACAGGGTGTTGTTTTCCAATGGAGTTGATTGCGCTTCTTCAAGCTTAACTCCTGAAAGGAAAGGAGTCTTGCTTGGATTGAAATCATTCATTATGAAATTATTCATCATATCTGAAGCATACTTGGACTGATTTACTTTAATTCCAAGATTTGGTTGAGAAATATCAAGCCCTAAAAAATGGCTTAACAATCCCAAATCAGTCATAGAAAAGGCATGGTTCATTGCATCCTTCAAGGAGGAAATTTATTTCTTGGAACTTCCTGCGATCAAGAGGTCATCCACATATAATAAAATGATGATTAAGGAACCATGAATCATCTTCAAGTACACATTTGGATCAGACTTGCATCTATAATAGTTTAGTGATAGCAAAAAGCCATCAATCTTGGCATACCAAGCTCTAGAAGCTTGTTTTAGCCCATACAATAATTTATTCAACATGCAAACAAGAGATGGATTTCAAAAAAAAATTCTGGATGCTACATATATATTTATTTATTCATATCACCATGTAATAAGGCACTCTTCACATCCATGTGATGTACCTCCCACTGCTTCGAAGCTACAATGGCAAAAACTAGTCTTATGGAGTCCATCTTTGGTACTGGTGCAAAGGTCTCGTTGTAGTCAATGCCTTGTAATTGGGAGAATCCCTTGTCCACTAAACTTACCTTATATTTAAAAAAAGAACCATCCGTAACAAATTTAGTTTTAAAAACCCACTTACACTTGACTAACTTCCTCTCTGGGGGGGAGTAACTAGATCCCATGTATCATTCTTTTGGAGCTAATGAAATTCCTCCTTCAAGGATGTTTTCCATATTGGATATTCACATGCATATTCATATGTATGTGGACCATATTCAACCATTAGAAAATACTTATCAGCAAAACAAGGGTCCTTGATAGAAATGGCACTCTCAAGCTAAGATCTAGTCCTCCTAGGATCTCTAGGATTCCTAGCGAGTTCGCTAGCTGCATGGATAATTTTTGCTTCCCACTTTGGCCTTGTGGGTATGTTTGGATATGAAAATAAATAATCATTATTATACATATAATAATCATAAATTTCATTAGTTCCTTCACTTACAACCAAAAATGGAGGAGGTGAGGAGGACTCTCGAATTTATGTTGCTACCATAGACTATTATTTGAACTGAACACTCCTTTCAATGAATGATTTTTGAGTGCTCATATTTATAAGCTTGTACCCTTTGGAATATTTAGAATACCCAAAAAATAGGCACTCTTGGCTTTGAGGCTCCAAAGCCTTCCTTTTATCTAGTGGAATTCTATCTCGTCCTCTTGAGCAAAAGATCCTGAAATGAGACACATCTGGTTTGTGTCCACTCCAAGCTTCGAAAGGGGTAACTCCATCAAGTTGTTTGTGTGGCACCATATTTTGGATGTAGGATGCACAGTTTATATCTTCAGCTCAAAAATTTGATGGCAAATTCTTAGACTACAACATACAAGTAGCCATCTCCTTGAGACTTCTATTCTTCCTCTCAGCCACACCATTATGTTGAGGTGTGTAAGGAATAGAGTGCATCATCTAAATACCTGCATATTTACAATAATTAATGAAATCATACTTGACATATTCACCACCATTATCATATATTAGTATCTTGAGTCTCCTCCCAGACTGGTTCTCAACCAAGGCCTTGAAAACCGTGAAGTGGTCAAAAAATTCAGACTTGAGTTTAAGGAAGTTAACCCAGCAGAACTTGGAAAAGTAATCTATGAAAGTAAGGACATACTTGGATTGAATCATGGACATATGAGGGAAGGGAACAACGGTGTCACTGTGAATGAGCTCAATATGTGTTGAGGTTTTCTCATGACTAACTCTCTCATACTTATGCTCTGGATGTATTCCTAGAATGCAACCTTGACAAACTCCTTTGGAAAACTTTATTTTTGGTAATCCTGAAACCATATATTTATCACACAAATATGAAAGGTACTTACAATTTATATGACCAAACCTCTAATGAAAAATTTTTCTTGCTTCATTAACATGTGTGAGGGGAGCAGAGGGGTTAGAGAAAGGCATGAAGTGTGAGAACCTGTAAACTCTAGAACTAGGATCCACAAAACCTTTAGAATTGACTCTACCATTTACAATATAAGATATTTCAACTTCATTGGGAGAGAAAAAAACCTTCTTAGGAGACCCATTGTGGGTCATATGGTATACTGACAAGAGATTAGCAGTAAGACCTGGGACATACAACACATTATTGAAGGAACCATGGTCAAAATCAATGCTACCTTTACCCTTGTTTTTAGTTTTTGATTTATCTCGCAGAGCAATGTTAGGACCCTTCTAATAATCAAGACATGAGAAGGATTCTTTTGTTGAAACCATGTGCCTAGAATATCCAAAACCGATGATAAAGAAAGGATATCTTATAGTGCTTGCAACCAGGGCATGAACTCTCTCTTGGTCTTCGAAACTGGATACTCCTTCCTTATTTCTTGCGCCACTAGGGAAGGAGATGTTGTTCTTCTCTAGGATTTGAGTCAGCATATCTATATGATTCTTCATGCAAGATCTCTTAGGATGAAATCCCTTACCACAGTATGCACGCTTGCTTCATTTTTCTTTACCGTTTTTCTTCTAAAAGTTCTTCTTCTTGGAGTTTGAGGACTCCTCTTGAGACTTGGAATTGTCTCCTTTTTTATCTAGAGGATTCTAATCCTTCTTCTTGTCCTTGGGATTCACCTTGGAATCTCCAGCAACCAAATCTTGATCTTTGGAAGGTTTTATGGTGCCCATCAAGACCAATTTGTCTTTCTCTTAAGTCAAGAATTCCATGAAATATTCCAGTGAAGGAATCTTCCAATTTCGAGCTGTCAACTTGGAGGCATGGAAGATCGAAACAAATACTAAATAATCAAGACCAAGCTTTGAAAAAATGGCCAATATTAGTTGTTCATATTCCTTATCAATACCACACTATTTTAGCTGCAAAATGAGTGACTTGAATTTTGAGAAGCAGACTTGAAAGGTTTCGAAGTTGCTTGGACTCAATGCTATCATCTAATTCTCCAGTTGATAACCTATCATCTTATCTATCTTCCCAAGAAAAGCTTTAAGTTTCTCCCATACTTCATTCAGCGATGTAAGACCACCAAGATGAAATAGAAGGTCTCTTGAAATGCTGAGACATAAGAGACCATAAGCCTCATCTCTCCTATTATGCCATTTGATATTATCTTCTGCTGCATTAGGATCAGCTTATGTTTCCATGGTCACTCTGAAGAGGCCTTTACTCCTCATCATTATCTCCATTCTTTCCTTCCATTCGAAGTAGTTTAATGGATTCAAGAATATTGATTGAGATTGATCCATACTTTAGTTGCAACCTTTGACCATAGAGTCTGTGCTCCCATGGAGTGATGTCGACCCTAAAAAATAAAATTGAAGAGGAGATAAATCGAGCTACTATGGATCTGATACCATGTGGAAATTAATCCCAATATAAGAACAATTGAACTCACAAAATTGCTTGAAAATATGCAAAAAACACTCAAGAAGGAGACTAAATATGTGATAATCCACAAGATGTTGATGATATTAATTTACATAATTGATAATGAAATATATGTAGGATTATCATACAATATATACTCCAAGGATTCAAAATATTTAGGAAGCTATTCAAATTGGTACAAAAGCAGGCTTACCAAACTAGTCAAAATCCCCCATAGGTGGATAAAGCACTTTCCAAATTAGTGAAGAGGCTCATGAATTTGTTGAATGAGTGTGTACATATCATAAGTGATAAAAAATTGAATTTATTGTGCTTTTATATGAGGAAAATAAGGGAGGTTAGTTGGTGCAAAAAATAAGGCAATCTACCTTAAAACTAGCTTAATTGTTTGCCATAAAACTGCAGAAAAGATGGAAAGACTGGAAAAAGTAGTAATGTACAGTTTCCATTCTAGGCAGTATGTGGGTTGGAAGGATCCTATCCAGAATATTTATAACTCACTCCATGAGGTAGTTTCAGCAAGTTTTACCTCAAAAATGTGTTTGGGTGCAAACTAGATAGTGTAGTACCTAGGAATTAATCAAAAGAGATTAATTATTTTATCCTAAGCCTTGCCAATGGGTTTTGATTTTTCCAACACCATGAAACTTCCTAATGCAATTGTTAAAATAAGGTATACAATTATTCTCATGCTTAATAACCCTATCCAATCCTAGCCTATAAATCCTAGCTTACAACCCTTTAGCCAATCTTAGAAACCCTAATTTGTACCCTAAACCCTAGCTTGAATTCTAAACCCTAAAAACCTAGTTTGTAGCATAGAGCCTAGTTTGTGTTCAAAATATTGAGAAACCCTAGTTTGTAGCCACTAAATATCATCTACATATCACTAATATAATTTATTCAATGTTTCCATTGAATAACATATCGTATCAAACATCAACCTTTACAACTTTTCCCTACGTCCAATTTGGCATGTGTCCCTAAATGGATATAGGGACCTACATGAAAAAAGACATAAAACAAAAAAAGTGGCTCAGATAGATGAACCATCAACTCTGATGGATTCAGGATAGTAGGATAGTGCTAGGGGTTCCCCTCTCCTTTGGATCCATGGTCCAGGGATCATATTTTAGGTCAATTTTGGAAATTAGGGTATTGCTCAGTAAGGGAATGTGCAATTTTTGCACAAAGGGGTCAACTTTGAAAATTCATCAAATAAGAACTTGTGGTTATTTTTCCCACATGGAATATTCCTAAAATCACTTACAGGACCTCCCAGAACCCATTTTTGTTCCATGGCTAGAATTATATGCCTTGGGGTAGGGATTCAACAGGTGTCCCTAAAGCCTCTAGGAGGTGACATTCAATGTGCCATAAAATTGTGATCATGGATTGGATTGATGATCCATTGAATCCGTTGGATTAAACACATGGAGATAGTGTTATGGGTGCCCCTCTCCTCTACTTCCATGGCACAAGGATCCTCTTTTAGTTCGATTTTGGAAACTAGGGTTTTGTTCAATAAGAGAATGTGCACTTTTTTCACATCGGGGTCAACTTTGCAAATTCCTCGACCAAGAACTTGTGGCTAGTGTTCCCAAATGGAACCTAACTAAACACACTTGTAAGACCTCCTAGAAAATAGTGTTTTTTGTATGGTTGGAATTCTATGCCCCGGGTGGGCATTCAACAGGTGTCCTTGAAAGCCTCTAGTAGGTGAGCCTCAATGTTCCATAGAATGATGACTTTGTCTTGGATAGATGAATCATCGACTCCATTGGATTTAGGACATCAAGGTAGTTTTAGGGGTACCCCTCTCTCCTCTAGCTCCATGGTTTAAGGATCCTCTTTTAGGTCAATTTTGGAAACTAGGGTTTTGCTTAGTAAGGGAATGTGATTTTTTTGCACATAGGGGACAACTTTCTAAATTCCTTGACCAAGAAATTATGGCTAGAGTTACCACATGGAACCTACCTAAAGAAACTTATAGGAACTCCCAGAATCTAGTTTTGTTTCACAGTTGGAATTCTATGCCCCGTGTAGGGATTCAACAGGTGTCCCTGAAAACCTCTAGGAGGTGAGCTTCAACATGCCATATAATTATGATCATGGATTGGATTGATGAACCATAAACTCTATTTTTTTTAGGAAATTGGTATATTGATAAGGATTCCCTTCTCCTCTAGTTCCATGTCCTAGATATCCTCTTTTATTTTGATTTTGGAAACTATGATTTTGCTTAATAAGGGAATGTGCAATTTTTACACATAGGGGTCAACTTTGCAAATTACTTGACCAAGAAATTGTGGCTATAATTACCATATGCAACCTTCCTAATCACGCTTACATGAAATATAGAAAGCCAATTTTTTTGCATGTTTGGAATTATATGCCCGGGGTAGGGATTTAGCAGGTGTCCCTGAAAACCTCTAGGAGGTGAGCTTCAACGTGCCATAAAATGATGACTGTGGCTCAGATCGATGAATCATTTGCTCAGTTGGATTTAATACATTAGGATAGTGTTATATGTGCCCCTATCCTCTGGATATATGGCTAATGGATCCTATTTTAGGTCAATTTTGGAAACTAGGGTTTTTCTTAGTAAGCGAATGTGCAATTTTTGCACATAGGGGTCAACTTTGCAAATTCCTCAACTGAGAACTTGTGACTAGAATTCCTACATAGAACCTACCTAAACACACTTGCATGACCTCCAAAAATCAATTTATTTTCATGGTTGGAATTCTACATTCCGGGTAGGGATTCAACAGGTGTCCTTGAAAGCCTCTGGGAGGTGAGCTTCAATGTGACATAAAATGATGACCATGGATCAGATTGATGTACCATCAACTATTTTGGATTTAGTACATTGGGATAATTCTAGGTTTTCCCCTCTCCTATGTATCCATGTCCTAGGGATCATAGTTTAGTCCGGTTTTGGAAATTAGGGTTTTTCTTTGTAATGGAATGTGCAATTTTTGCACATAGGGGTCAACTTTGCAAATTCCTTGACCGAGAACTTCTGCCTAGCATTCCCATGTAGAACTTGCCTAAACAAACTTATAGGACCTCCTAAAACCCAATTTTGTTACATGTTTGGAATTCTATGCCCTCGGTAGGGATTCAATAGGTGTCCCTGAAAGCCTCTGGGAGGTGATATTCAACGTTCCATATAATGATGATTGTGGTTTGGATCGATGAACCATTGACTCCATTCAATTCAAGACATCAAGGTAGTGTAATGGATTCCCCTATCCTCTACTTCCATGGACTAGGGATCACCTTATAGGATGATTTTAGAAACTAGGGTTTTTCTTAGTAAGGGTCTATGCATGTTTTGGACATAGGGGTCAAATTTGTGAATTCCTTGAGTAAAAAATTATGACTAGTGTTCCCACATGGAATCTACCTAAACACAATTGCAATACCTTGTGGACCCCAGTTTTGTTACACAGTTGTAATTCTATGCCCCGAGTAGGGATTTAATAGGTGTCCCTTAAATCCTTTAGGAGGTGAGCTTCAGTGTGCCATAGAATGCTGACATTGGCTCATATCGACCAACCATCGACTCCGTTGGATTTAGGACATCAAGATAGCTCCATGGGTTCGCCTCCCCTCTAGTTCCGTGGCCCAGGGATGATTTTATAGGACAATTTTGGAAACTAGGGTTTTGTTCAGTAAGGGTCTATGTATTTTTTGCACATAGGGGTAAACTTTACAACATTTTTATTTTCACTCTAGAATTAGACATCCAAAGAGTGGCACTAAAACCTACCACATTGAAATATTAATAGATTGATATGTCCTTAGTGTGCCACATCATTTTCCTTAATGTTCCACTATATTTGCATCTTCAAAAATAAATGTTCTTTTTTAAAAATTCGAAGTTACAAAATAAAAAATGAAGTTGATGTTTCATTGATGATATTCCTTTGATCCTTGCTAGCTTTGTCACTTTTGTTGACTTGTCCTTGTGGTTTCTTAGGAGCCCACTTGCAAAAAATATCTTGTTGGTATTGTTAATCTCTTTCATTTGAATTTGACAAGTATTCAACTCATTTATAAAAAACATTGGGTTTACAATTATTCATACACATGGTTTAGTATGTGTTGTTGACAATGCATGACTCTATGCATTTTTGGTGTACATGATATGTGTGCATCCCATATATTTGTTATATGAGAGTCGTCATGCCAAATTCCAATTTCATTTATGTGGGACACATGTGTGCATCACTTAGGTGTGTCAACTTTGTGCATCCTTTAAATGTTTGATAGGTTCTTATGTGGGTAAGGTGCTTATGTGTTCCACTTAGTTGGGTCAGTTGCTTATGTCTGTTGGGTGCTTATGTGTGTTAGGTATGTTGCAAAGTGACTTAGGTATTTAGGCTTAGGATCATTAGTATGTTATGAGCTAGGGGTTTTGGGGGTAGAGGTTTATTCATAAATGGGGTTAAATTTATATGGATTAGTGTTATAGGGGTTTTCATGGGTCAAGTATCAACTATGTGGTATAAACAGGTGGGTCTCATAGGTGTGCCATCTATTTGCATACTTTAATATGCCCAATAGGTGCTTATTTGTAGGTTAGGTATTCATGTGCATTCAAGTTAGATTGGTTTGTTCCTTATGTGTGTCACTTGAGTACATTGGGGGCTTATGTCATTGAGGTGAAACATGATATGCATTAGGTGGTTAGGGGTAATAGTGTTAGTGGGTTGGCATAAAATGGGTTTGAGTGTAGTTGGTGGGTTGTGAATGGGGAATATGATAAATGGATTGATCTTATTTGTATTAGTTTCTTATTTTGAAGGATTTAAATGTGATAGTATATTGTGTGGATTTGTTGCATCAATCGCATGATTTCACATGTAGTTTCATGTAATTAGATTGTAGTCAAGAACAGGTTGAAAATGTGCATTGTTGTGAATATAATCTAACATTGTTAATTCAACATTGTATATACAATTGGATCATGGTCAAGAAAAATTTAAATGTACATTATTGTGCATTGTTGTAATTAGGCAATGTTATAATTGTGCATTGATTTCAAATTTATAAATGATAACTCCATGCAATCGTAAAATATATAAAAAAAATTGGCAACAATACACATAGAAACATGATTGTCCACACATGTATGATCATAGATAAAACTGAATTGAGAAGATGCCAAGAGCCAATATGAGACATATATTACATCATGGAAGTTATAATACAAAAATAGACAACCATTAGATGTCTTGTCAATGTACATGTATCAAAAACATCAATCATGTACATGCAAAAAAAATTACATCAGTGTAATGGACCACACATCAAAACTCTAATTTCATCTTGTACACAAAAGTACAGATTTATCTTGAACTAACACATAGAAGCCCTAACTTCCTCTTGTTTTTTATTGAGTGTGATGCTTGTTTCCTTTGTCCATGAGCAATATGCATCTCTAGCGACTGCAAGTCAAAGCCTCATATTTCTTGATTAGGTAAGTGAACTAATACCGAAGCACTAAAAAACTTTGAAATTTTAAAATACGAATCGATTACATAAAACAAACACTCACTGAATCCATCTGGGATATAGATGCATGTTGTTTCCTCATCCTTGATGAGAGACTCTCTGTAATGGTGCTCTATGAATAAAATATACTATGTCAATTATCTCAAGAATTATCAACATGTATGCATGAGAAAGTACTAAACAATTTTGTAATTAATGAACACCTCATCAAAAAAATATATTGTGGGTAAAGAGATTGGGTTTCTTCAGTAGAAATAGGATCCATAGTTTGAGCATCAACCTCACTTGCATGCACTATGGACCAGAGTGATGCTACATTCACCAAATGCTAAAATAGTTAGACATCATGCATGTGCATACACAATACAAATGAACTGTACATGTAAAAATATTCAAGTATATACCTTTATGTGACTTATCCCCATTGTATATGTAACACTAACTACAACATCAACAAACTTGATAAGGTATGGCATGGAGGACTCCCCATCGTGATGTTGTAGACATGCGAACAAAAAAAAACATTAAGAAAAACAAGTCGTGGAGTGTATTGAAAGCTAACCAACACCTGTCATTGAAGGCTATGTGTACATTACCATGGAATCCGTAGGTCCATGATCATGAAAACCCACTCTTTTTATGGAAGAAGGTTTTCTGTTGTAGAAAAAACCATTCTCTACATTTGGACTATAGGGAGAGGCAAACCAAAGTGGTGGTGCAGTGATTTGGGTTGATGCCTTCAGTCATAGAGTGTTGTCATAGTTAGACATGGAAATGAATGGATAAAATAATATGTACTAAAAAAATAACATGTTTTAATATACTTACCTCTTCCTGGGACATATCTCCCTCATGGGACGAATCGCTGCTAGCAATTTCTTGCCCCTCTACAAATCCAGATAACACCTACAAGTTTAAAAATTATAAATATTAGCAATCTATAAAGGAGTACAATAAGAAAAAAATAATTTGAACAATATTAAGTCATTAACCATGTACTTACATTCTTGAGGTAATCATAGAGTTCACCTAGGTTTAATTCATTGAAATCAATGTCTCTCGCATCCTGTTCAAAATTTTGTGCCTACAACTTCAAAAATTGTAAATATTAGACCATTTAAAAAATTAATGAACTAACATGTATTAACAAAATGAAACGTATTAAAAAAATAAAATGTTGAAATATGACCTTAGTGTTGGTTGTTTCTTCCTTGGGTATGACATCAACAACAACACTACCCCCACTATAGAGGCATCAAGCTCCTGCAAGTTTAAAAATTGTATATATTAAGAATATTTTAATATGTGTACAATATGGAAAAGTAAAATTGAAAAACATTATAGTTTTTACAATATCCTTACTTGAACAACATTAATCATAGAGGTACCATGTATTGTTCCATGACCATAACAGGATTGACCACATGTCGTGCACACGTGTGGCTTTATCTAGAGCTCATGGGATTTCGGTCTATCCCCACCAATATGTTAAATAAATGTAACTACATAAGATATTCTATTTTGTATTATTATTATTATTTCCCCTTTTGGAGATGTTGTCCCTCCAATTAGGGATTTCATTGATGTATTTGGTCATGTAAGTCTTGAGTTACAACATTTGTTGTACATTGAGTCAGTAGTATCCATGAAAATATTATTAAAATGTATTTTTGAGTCTCCAAAGTCAAGTTGTCCTTGGAAGTTAAGAGAAGTATGCCTTGTCGGATTATTAGGATTCTCAGTTGATGTGTATAAATAGGTGCAGTGCTTCCCTCATTTGCATACACTAAAAACTCAAGCAAGTTCGATAAATAGAGAAGGAGTAGTCCAACTAAGGAGGAAGAAGCAGTCTAGTGTTATCTTTTGGGTCTTGCATTGTACTTGGTTGAAGTCTATATCAAGGAATTTTTTCTTGGTTTTATTCCCCACGAGGGTTTCCTAGGATAAATATTTGTGTTCTCTTTTATTCTATTGTGCTTTTTATTCTTTCAGTGATCCTTTTGTTTTGGCATAGAAACTTTTAAAATATTAACATGGTATCAAAGCCAACCTAAAAGAAGACATTGTGCAATGACTTTTCCAGCAGTTCAACAATCTAGGGATCACTATCCTAGAAAAATCCCTCCACATATCAGTCAAAAAAGAAGTACCATTCAACTTTCCCTAGGAGGGCACATGTTTCTATTGAAGCAGATTTCAGTTATGTGGATTTTCATTTTTTGATCTACCACTATTACCGGCAGAAACTAGGGCATCAAATTTTTAAGGACATGTGCAGAGATTCAATAAAAGCAATATACAGTTTATATTTCCTTGGGGAGGTGCATCTTTTCCTCCAATCAGTTTTGCAAGTAACCACAATTGAAAAATTAGGGTTTTCTTGCTAAACACTAGGTCATCTTGAAGCAGGTTCCAGAAGCAGTCCTCAAATTGGTAAGTACTATCTCCTATATTTCAATTTGAGGCTCTCTTTTATTAAATATTACAAAAACTACTAAACTCAATGAAAATATTGAGGGATTACACAATTTCATAGCATGGAAGTATAAAGTCATGCGCATCCTTGAAGAACATGACCTAGAAGGATACATCAAAGTTGAGGTCAACGAACCAGAGGGATATGAAGCAAAATCCAAGCACAAGAAGGATATGATCAAATCCAAGAGGATCATATATGATTCTATCAAGGATCATTTTATCCCCCCAAGTATCTTCCAAGAATACTCCAAAGGAAAGGTTTGATGCACTAACCAACCTATTTGAAGGAAAGAACATCAATAGAAGAATGACCTTGAGAAACCAACTCAAGGGTGTAGAGATGTAGAAGGAAAAAACTATGCAATCATACCTCTCAAGAGTATCTTAGATCAAATAAAAGTCAGAATCCATTGGTGACATGGTGTAAGAAGCGGAAGTTGTGATGACCACTTTAAATGATCTTCCAAGAGAATGGGATTCCTTCATCAAAGGATTATGTACTAGGAGAAAGATAACCAAGTTCAACAAGCTATGGGAAGAATGTGTACAAGAAGAAGGAATGATAGAAAATAGAGAAGAGATGCTAAATGATAATGAATATCAAGCTCTAGATGATCATGCAAAGAATGGAAGAAACAAAAGGAAGGTTTGAGGATCACCTCCTAGAAGATCACAATAATTCAAAAGAAGTAGTAATCGTAACAAGGACTATTCATCTTATGAATGTTATACATGTCATAAGTTGAGACACATATCTAGTCATTTTCTACTTAACAAAGACAAGTTCAAGAACAAGAACCAAAAATTCCATGCCCATGCAGTTGAAGAGAATGAATCAGATGAAGAGAAATATACAGAAAATGAAGACTCCAATGAAGAATATGTCTTAATCTCAACCCTGACAGGATCAGTCTCTCATGGAAGTGGCACTTGGCTCATAGATAGTGGTGCTTCCAAACATATGACTGGTCACAAATAATTTATCTCATGTCTTACCTAGAAAGAATATCCACACAAGGTGCAACGTGGATATTATTATTGATATCACATCAAAGGAATGGGAGAATCCTCTTACAAGCTAAAATATAGAAAGTCCATGAAGATGAAAGAAGTCCTATATGTTCCAGGTTTGAAGAAGAACCTTCTTTCTATATCATATTTAGATAAGAAAGGTTTAAAAGTCCTTATCTGGCCAAAAGGAAAGAAAATAGATGGTGCAATTGTAATTTTGTTGAAGAAGGAGGACTATACAAATTAAAGGGGCACACAGATTTATCTTTCATAGCTATTACCATCAATCCATGTGAACTATGGCATAGAATACTTTCTCATGTGAACTACAAAGCATTACCAATTGTGAGCAAGGTAGTGATAGGTCTACCAAAGATATAGATCAATCATGAAGGAGTATGCAAAGCATGTGCTCAAGGAAAGAATATCAAGAACCCATTTCCAAGCGGTAACAGTAAAGAAAAGGGGATCTTGGATATTGTCCACTTAGATGTGTGTGGATCAATGTCAACTACTTCCTTAAGAGGGTATGTTTATTATGTCTCTTTTATTGATGAATACTCTCATAATACTTGCATATACTTTTTGAAAGCTAAAGATGAAATATTTGAAAAGTTCAAATAATTCAAGGATTTTGTGGAGAATCTCTCTGAAAAGAATATCAATACCTTGAGGTAAAATAATGGAGGAGAATTCACTTCAAATGAATTCAAATACTTCTGTAAATAAGTTTGGATTAAGAGGGAGCTTAATACACCCTATAATACTCAATAAAATGGAGTCATAGAAAGGAAGAATAAATATATCATGGAATCAGTCAAAGACATGATCCATGATCAAGATATACCTATGCATTTATGTGATGAACCAACAAGGACCACAGTTTATGTGTAGAATATAATATCCCACAGTTCTCTTGGGAACAAGACTCTAGAAGAAATGTTTATCGGTGAGAAACCCAAAGTCATCCATATGAAGATATTTAGTTGTCCTATCTACTTACATGCTCAGAAGGAGAAAATATCAAAGTTGGACCCTTTAGGAAAGAAGGGAATATTTGTTGGATAAAATCACCAATCAAATCTTACATAATCTATATTCTAGGATTCTGTCAAATTGATATCAATAGAGATGTCACATTTGATGAAGATGCAGCTTTCATCAAATCCAGAAATGTCTATGTAGATGAAGATCACGAGGAAGAGCAAGAGGCTCCCATAAATATAGAAGTCAGTAAACCACCATTTATAAATGTCGAAGAAGAACCCATACCAAAATATCATGACATGGAAGAACCCCAAGGACCCATGAAGACACCCCATGAGATGATCTCAACAAAGTGAATACCAACTTAGGCTCATGATATAATCTGAGAAGTAGAAATATACGGTGCACCAGAAGAAAGAAAGAGACCAAGAATCTACTCTAATTATGTGGCCTTGATGTGTAATCTTGTTGATGAGGAACCCACATGTTTTGAAGAAGCTTCAAAGAAGAAGTAATGGATGGATGCCATGATCTAAGAATACTAATGCTAAGACTGAAGGATAAATCAATGGTCTCTTCAAAATGGATTTTCAAGAAAAATCATTCAGTAGATGGCAGTATTGAAAAGTTCAAAGAAAGATTTGTTGCATGAGTATTCTCTCAGAAGGAAGGATTGATTACAGAGAAAATTTTGCACCAGTAGCAAGATATACTTCAATCAGAACTATTGTTTCCTTGGAATCCAAGATGAAATGGAAGTTACATCAAATGGATGTAAAAGAAACCTTTCTAAACTATGTCTTAGAAGACGAAGTGTACATTGAGAAACCACTAGGTTTTGAGACACACAACAAGAAGACACATGTTTCCATATTAAAGAAATAACTATATGGGTTGAAGAAAGCACCTAGAACATGGTATGGAAGAATTGACGGCTTCCTGATGAGCTTGGGATTTACCTAAAGTAAAGTAAATTCTAGCCTTTACTATATGTTTGTAGATGATGGGATCATGATATTACTATTATATGTGGATGATATATTTTTAATAAGAGAGGAGAATCTCATCAGCGAATGTAAGAAGAATCTTACATCAGAGTTTGAGATGAAATCCATTGGCATGATGTATTACTTCCTAGTTATCGAAGTATGGCAGTTCCTGGGTGAGATTTTCCTAAACAAAGGAAAATATGTAGTTGAGATCCTAAATATATTTGAGATGTTGGAGTGCAAGGAAATGAACACTCCTATGGTACCAATCATGAAGTTACTAATTGATGACTCTTCATAAAGAGTAGATGTCACACTATACAGACAAATTATTGGATCACTGATGTATTTGACAAATACAAGACCAGATATATGTTTTGATGTAAACACCTTGAGTCAATATATGGTGGAGCCACGACATGTTCACTTAGTTGTAGAAAAGCATGTGATGAGGTACCTAAAGGGTACATTGGATTATGGACTCAGACATGCAGTCGACATTGAGTTCAGATTGTATGGCTATACTGATTTAAACTGGGCAGGAAGTGCCGAAGACATAAAGAGAACTTCAGGATGTTGTTTTAGTTTGGGATCAGGTGTGATCACATGGATGAGTAAAAAACATACCAGTGTTTCTCTCAGTACATCTGAGGATGAATATATTGTAGCATGCTCATCCTATAGCGAAGAAGTATGGATTATTAAGTTATTCATATGATTGATTGATGTCGAGATGAATGCAACTGATATTTATTGTGATAACCAGAGTTGCATCAAGTTGATAGAGAATTTGGTGTTTCATGGTAAGTCAAAGCATATAGAAATAAAGTATCATTACATTCATGATATGGTGTAGAGAGTATTTTTGAAGCTCCAATATTTTCCTACAAAGGAACAAGTTGCATATTTGTTGACTAAGCCTTTGTCTCATGTGAGGTTTGAATATTCTCGAGACAAGCTTAGTGTAGCCCAAAAGGAACTCCCTAAACAAAAAGAGGTACTGATGATGTGATGGAAATGGTATGCCAGTATAGAGAAGGTTAATAAAAGTGCCTAAAATGTTTTTTTGGTCTGACATTCACTATGGACGGTCTTGCATTTATTTGCAAACGTTGTGGTCCATCACTCACTACGGATGGTCCGACATTCATTTATGGATGAAGTGGTATTGCATTCATTTTTGAGACATTATGGTCCAACATCAATTGCAGATAGTCTTTCATTCGATTGCAGACGATGTGGTCTTGCATTCATTTGCAGGCATCGTGGTCTGGAATTCATTACGGGCGGTCTTGCATTCAGTTGTAGATGATGTGGTATGACATTCATTTGCAGATGTTGTGTTCTGGAATTCATTGTAGACATTCCTGCAATCAGTTTCATACAATGTGGTCTTGCATTCATTCGTAGACATTGTGGTATGGAATTCATTGTGCACGGTCTTGTACTCAGTTACAGATTATGTGGTCTTGCATTCATTTGTAGACATTGTGGTCTAGCATTTATTACAGACAGTATTGCATTCAGTTTTAGACAATGTGGCCAGCCATTCATTTGAATATGTTGTGTTATTGCATTCAGTTGTAGATGGTGTGCTCCTGGATTCATTTGCGAATGATGTGATTCCAAAAAAATTATGTTGTGGGTGATTCTACATTTATTTGTGGATGTTATGTTTTGTTGTATTTGCATGTGTGGTATTGCATGTAATGCTCAAGATGATGATGTTTGAGATTATGTGATGTGATGATGTGCCAAGATGTGATGCTCGTGATGATGTGCCAAGATGTGATGCTCATGATATGATGCTCGAGATGTGATGTTCATGATGATGTGTTGAGATGTGATGCTCGTAATGATGTGTTGAGATGTGATGCTCGTGATCATGTGCCGAGATGTGATGTTCATGATGATGTGCCAAGATATGATCCTCGTGATCATGTGCGAATATGTGATGCTCGTGATGATGTGCCTAGATCCGATGCTCGTGATGATGTTCCTAGATGTGATGCTCATGATGATGTGATGAGATGTGATGCTCTGTGATGATGATGTTCCACATATGATGATGATGTTGATATAGTTGTATAAACTTCCTATGACGTATAGACTTAGCATTCAGATGTACATATGTGTCGTTGGCATAGAATAGATTCCTATTAAGAGGGAGTGTTAAATAAATGTAACTACGAAAGATATTCTACTTCATATTATTATTATTACTCCTCCTTTCGGAGATGTTATTGCTATGATTAGGAATGGCGTTGATGTATTTGTTCATGTAAAGTATTGAGGTAAAACCACTATTGTAACTCAGGTTAGTAGTACCCACAAAAGTATTATTAAAATGTATTTTTGAGTCTCCCAAGGCAAGTTAGACCTAGAAGTTAGGAGAAGTAGGAACTATTTCGTTATTAGGTTTCTCAATTGATGTGTATATATAGGTGAGGCTCCTCCCTCATTTAGATACACTAAAAACTCAAGAAAGTTTTCTAGATAGAGAAGTAGCAGTCCAATTGAGATGTAGGAAGTTGTCTAGTCTTATCTTTTGGGTCTTAAAATGTACTTTGTTGAAGTATATACCGAGGACATTTTTCTTGGTTTTATTCCCCATGAGGTTTTCCCAGGATAAATATTTGTGTTCTCTTTTGTTCCATTGTGCTTTTTATTCTTTCAGTAATCCTTTTTTTTTGCATAACAACTTTTAAAACCTTAACACAATATATTGTTCTCTACCACCAAAAGGTGATGTTTGTACCCCACTAGAGGAAGAGGGCCTTACCTAGTCAATAGTTGTGTTGTGGCGGGAACAATGTGAGCTAGTATCAGAAATGGCTCTTGTGTATGGGGAATCATATCATGTGTAGGAGGGACATATGGCCTTGGTAGATAGCTATAGGGTGGAGGTATCTGTTGATCGATATCTCTATTCCTAGTATTGGGATGGTTTTGTGGCATCCCCATACCAACAGCCTGGAACCCCAACATGTCAAAATAGTTGACATGTTTTCCAAACACAAACTTGGCATAAAGTTTCTGGAGGAAGTACAATGGTACTTCCCTGATTTTTCCTGGGGCGATTTCAAAAACCATGTACCATATTCCCATCTAGTGATCTCTGATTGGTTTAAAAAAGCACCACTCATTTGATATATGTGGTCTGCTAGTCTCTAGAATGTTATATGTTCCAAGAAGTATAAATTGTGAATATATTTGCGCTTTGGTAATTTTCATCTTTTTGATGTCATTGTAGCTCAATCCATCGACATATTCTTATTTTCTCTCTCTGTAATATGTTATGATATACAATGCATCGTTGGATATGTTGATAGTATCTACAATGGACTCTAATCATGCTGACAAGGAGAGGTGGAGTTCATCTCCACCCCTCCAAGTTGCACCAATATATCTCAAATGAGCAATCACTCTTAGAATACATGCATTATGGTCCATAGCAGCCATTGCAATCATAAACACAATAAAAATATCATTAGAAAAATAAACATAGTATAATGACATCTCTAAGCAATGGAAAATGCAAAACTAGTGTATGACAAATAACATGAACTATTTATAATTTAAAATTTAAAATTGAATAAACATTACATTGAAGAATAAACATGTAACATTTTTCCATCTTAAATGTATGTTGTATATGTTAATTTCAATTGCGAGATGCATACATTGAATTTCCTATGTGTATATGTTGATTGGGAAGCTTCTCAATCTTATTTTAAGGATTGGATTATGAAGTTTCATTGAAACTATGGGGTGTTGACTAATTAGCTTGGAGAACAAACACCAAGATTCTGGGTAGAGGCAAGGGCTAGAACCTAGAGGAGGGGGCACAAGGTGCTATTGATGAAACAATTCCCAATATAGGCAAGGATTTTGATATATAGAATTATATATTGTAGCGTGAATTTTTTTGGACTATATAGGCCATTTACAATCCTTGTTTATATTTAATTTGGGGCATTTATGGATTCCACTTGATGTTATTTTAGTTGTAATTACTCTTTCTATATACTCGTGAGAAACTTTACATATTTGTGTATAGTGGTATGGGAACTAGAATTCAACAGAATTAACAGTTTTCAAACGTTTAGGGTTGCAAGGTTTCCACTGGATTCTATCATGTATGATAGTATATGATTGGCATGTAATCAAACACATCAACCTCCCTATGTATCTTGATGTTAGTAGAGCCTATTGTTGAGCTCTGTATTCCTTGACCTTAACGAAAATGTACCCTTCACTCAAGTGAAAACATTTATTAAGCATGGGAAGCTTCTATACCTTATTTTAACACTTGGATTAGGAAGTTTCATCAAAACTATAAGGTGTTGATTAATGTCCCTTGAGGAATAACTTTGATATTGCGGGTAGAGGCAAGGGACAAAGCCTAAAGGAGGGGTAAACGATTCTATTGATGAATAAAGTCCCAATATTGGCAAGGATTTTGATTTCTTATTATTTGTTTTGTCATGAATTGTTTTGGACTCTATAGGCCATTTAGTGTCTTTGTTTATGTATTTTGGGGGCTTTATTTTTTTAATTGTTTGCAACCTTGCTATATACTTGAGAAACTTTGAATATTTGTGAATACTAGTTTGGATTCACAAGGATGCTCGTGAAAATATGTGGACATAGTGAAATTGATTAGGTTTTTATGAGTAAATTGGGGTTTTGGTTTACATTGGGAATGATAAAATTCTTTTAGGGCATAGAAATTCAAAAAATTGTGGTTTCAATTCATATTAGGGCATACAAATTATTGAAAACAATGAAACTAGTAGGACGATATTTGGTGTAAATACATGAGAATGAAGATATTGATCCCCAAGGTGGAAATTATATTCCCTTCTCACCCAAATCATGTTTACCCTTGTGTGCTTTGATTGGCCTGAAATAGTTGTGGTTGGTTGTTGTGGAGAAAATTACTAGCATGACCTGTTTTGGGCATAAAACATGTTTTATAAAATGTGTTCACATTTTGGAGAACATAATGTGTGTGCATTTTAGAGAAACATAATGCACTCACGTTTTTGTTAACTACCTAATTTCCAGTCACCTTGGAAGGCTTGGGACTAGGCTTGGAAAACTTAACATTTCTTGGGATCATTTTTTTTTATAGATATTGAATCATTTTCTTAAATATACCATTGCATCTAAAAGGTCCTTCAACTTTGTGCACTTGCCCATAATTAATAAAAAATTATACTTAAAATATATTATATTCATACTTGTTATTCTTAAAATGTGTAGATAGTAAGAAACATGAAAAATTTAATGTGTTTATTATTTTTATAGTATTAAATTCCTAATCTGTTAAAATATATAATATTTTATTAAAACTAATACTAAATTAATTTTTTTTTTATAGTTGATTTTTTTTTTACAAAAATGGGCTAAGGCAAAAGAAGAGAACGGAGTTTCGACAGAAAGAAGGAAGGAAGAGCAAATGAAGGAAAATAAGGAAATTGAGGTGAGATGGAAATAGAACAGAAGCCATGATTGAAGAGAAACCATGACAGAAGAAGAAGAAGAAACAAAAGGAAATCCATGATAGAAGGAAAGTACACAACAAAGAAATAATGTGACAGAGTGGATACATGTTAGAAGGCATTCAGTGGCACAACAATTAGAAAGTAACAGGTTAGAAAGATCATGGGTACAAGGTTGGCCATAGTCAACGGAAGCCACACATATGAAAACATATTTGTAATTCATGCCATTAGTGCCTATGTCATGTGTTGCTAGAATAGGAAAGACATCATGTTGGCTAAGTGTAGAAAGTCAGATGAGAAAGCGACATGTAAAGAGTCTATAAAAGGAGGAACCCAACTTGTATGCGGGTGAGCCTCCCTGAGCCTGGGTAGCTCTGCTAGTTCTTTATCCTCTCTTTCTTTTGTTTGTTTTTGGTGATTGTTGTCTGTTAGTTTTGCTAAGTGCATTAAGTCAAGAATCTCATCTAAGTGTGCAAATCTCGGTTGTGTGTGGATCAGTAGTATATTCAAGTAGAGGAAGAACAACGACAGAATATAAGAGAGCATGATAGGAGAGAGAAGTATGTATAGATAAGAAAGGAAGATATAGAACAAAGTCTGCAACTTAGTGCGCAGAACAAACATGCCATACATTTCTCATGCGAGATAAAGAAGTACTTTTATGGATTTTCCCGGATGGGTTTCCACGTTAGATTATGTGTTATATGTGTGAATGTTGAATGTCTATATGTTGATGTAAATGAATGCTTATGTATTTGATTATGACTGATTAAGACTACGATCTTGCATCACACTTGGATGAAGGATTTTGCGACGAAGAAGATGAATATCATCCAATATTTGAAGGAGAGGAAGAATCATAAGAATCAATGAAAACTCCAATACTAGAGCACAAGTATGGCACACCTACAACACCACATACATCACCAGAGGTAAGATTTAGAAACTCGTCTCCAAGTAGACTTGTAAATATAAATAGTAATAACATTGTGAATAGCAAACAAGGGAGTCCAGCTGCTCAAAAATGTTTCCCAAGTGTATCAAGAGCCAACATAATGAGTAAAACAAAAATTAAATTTTGAATATTGTCGTAGGATTGAAATCACTCATAGAAGAAACTCGAGAAGACCTGGGACCCGAAAAAGATTAATAATTGGCTGTGAATTGCGAATGACTGCGCATATAGGAGATTATTATATGGATTATATCATATTAGATTTGGGCTCTGATGTCAATATCCTAACAAGACAGACATGGGAAAGCATGAATAAACCATGACTTGATTGGTCTCCCATTCAGATAAGGCTAGTGAATCAGTCGAAGGTCCTACCCATTAATCGACTGACTCAAGTACCTGCTGAAGTAGAAGGCTTGAGAACATACACAGACTTTGAAGTGATCGACATTGTCGATGATACAAACCCATATCCTGCACTTTTTGGGATTGGTTGGGCGATAGATAATCAAACCATAATTAATTTTAAGAAAAGAATCTTGTCATTTGAAGATTCAGAGATAAGGTTGGTCGCTCCAATTGATCTACTCGAAGGGCAGAGATATGTAGAGCTAGTGAATAGTGAAGGCCAAGGTAATTACCTTAATCAACTATACAATATTATGTCTTCAAGATATGACTATACAAACCTAATAGTGGATGGAAATATGAGTTTCCAGAGTGTTAGCTCATGTACATCTGATTCCGACGAAGCATTAGAGAATTGGAAAAAATGGATGAATGAAATTTCCATGCGAAGATGCGTAAGAATTACAAGATCTGTGCAACAAGTAGGAGCCGAGGCAAGAGAGATACCTACATACAAAGGTTTAACTAAATGTGCATCTTTTCTAGTGGAATTTGAACCAAAAGTCACAGAATCGCAAAGATTTTCTGCCTTGGACTTTGTGCTAAAAGCTACACCTGCTAGATGGCGGGGTACACATAAATAATCTATATATGAATGGTCGCAGTGCAGAATATTGTTGGAGATTATATTTGGAGAAGAGATCAATTATAATGATCTCAAGTACACGGGATTGACAAATCCTGGTGAACATATTGAGCATTGTCGCACGACATGGCAAGAGTATCCATGACAAGAATGGGTTCATCGATTTATACATACATTGGATATGGTACCAAGGAATTGGTACATATAACTAGAGTTCCAACGAGGAACTCGCGAGTGGTAAGAGTTAGATACAAGCTTCACACAGACATTTGAGTTTTCAAGTGATCATCCAACCATTGATATTGCACTGTAGATAGTGAAAGAGAAGATATGTGAGGAAATCCCTATCACAGCCACAAATTTCTAGGAGTGCAATAGACAATCCACCATTGGATAAAATGTTAAAATGTCACATGAGAAGTGGATGATGATGACCCACTTGACATAAACATACCTGATTAAGAAGGTATGCGCACAGTGGAAGGATTTGGCATTTCCAACAACCAATTCCTAAGTCTACTTAAAATTAAGAAAGTAAATATTAGCTCGCCCGAAAACCCAAAGTTTGCCAATATTGGAGATTATTGGGATGATGAGACTGTGGGGAACATCACTGATTTGTTGCATGAATTATAGGATCTGTTCCCTACCGAATTTTCAAAAATGAAAGGAATAGTTGGAAACCTCAACGAAATGAAGATACCTTTGAGGTCCGATGCAAAACCAGTCAAGCAATGACCATACATATTGAATCCACGATATAAAGAAAAGGTTAAGGATGAATTGGATCAAATGTTAGAGGCAAGTGTTATAGATCATGTCGAAGAATCAGAGTGGATTAGCCCAAATGCAGTACATGACAAGAATACCTCAGGTGAAGTAAAATAGATAAACTTACCACCTACTATAGTTAAATAGTTAAGAGGGACACTAGGACACACTGGATACTACAAGAATTTTATCAAAGGATATGTGGAGGTGACTGCTCCAATTGAAAAACTGTTGAAAAAAGATATTAAGTTTCAATGGACATAGGACTGCCAAGAAAGTATGGACAAGCCAAAGGACAAGATGGCTACTATGCCAATACTTGTGTTTCCATACTGGAAAAAAGAGTTCCACGTTCATGTCGACGCATCATCTATTGCGCTCGGCATGATACTAACACAACCCGGTGAAGGATCGATTGATCATTTGATTGCCTTCGCTAGCAAAAAATTATCAACTACGGGGAAGAATTATACCACAACATAAACATAAGAGCTAGCGATGGTATATGCACTGTAGAAATTCAGACATTACTTACCGGGAGGACATTTCAAGATGTACACTAACCATTCTACATTGAAATACCTGGTCAATAAGTTAGTGTTGGAGGGGAAGATATATAGGTGTCTTCTCCTCTTCTAGGAATTTGACTTTGAGATAATTGTTAAACCTAGTTCATTGAATTTGGGGCTAGACAATATTTCAAGGATCAAAAGTGGAGAAGAACCTGCTAGTCTAGAATATAATCTTCTTGATGTGAAACTGTTTGTGATAACCATGTTTGATGATTAGTACCAGGATATCATACAGTTTTTAAGTATGGGCTATGTGCTAGTTAAATTTACCACTGCGAAGAAGAAGCAGTTGGTTGTGTGTGTTGCAGATTTCCAATTGGTCATTGGACACTTATCTAAAATGGGTCCTGATGAGATTCTTCGGCGCTGCATTTTGGATCACGAGAACCCAATGATATTAAATGAAGCACATGTTGGTGTTGCAGGAGGTATGCAGGAAAATATACGGTCCACAATATTTTTCAAGCAGGGTTATGGTGGCCCACCATGCATGCAAACGCCCAGGATTATTGTCACAGTTGTGATGTCTGCCAAAGGACTAGAAAGCCTTCGTGAAGAGATGAAATTCCATTGGTACTTCAAATAACATTGCAGTCATTTGATAAATGGATTGGTGATTTTGTAGGACCTATCAGTCTGGCACGAAAGCGCACTAGAGCACGATATATTATCACTGTGATTTATTACCTAACTAGATGGGCTAAAGCAGCGCCAAGAAAAGATTGTACTTCCACGATTGCTATGAAGTCTCTATTTGAAAATGCTGTGACAATATTTGGATGCCCAAAATTTTTAATTAGCGATCAAGGTACACATTTTTTTAATCATTTGATTGAAGAACTGACTAAGGAATTTCAGATACAGCATAGAAGGACAATTCCAAATTACCCTCAAGTAAATGGAGTTGTTGAAGCATTCAACAAATTCTGGAAAACACATTGAAAAAGGTTTGTAATGCCAGAAGAGATGACTGGGATCAAAATATTTCTGCAGTATTATGGGCATATCACACGACATGTAAGAAGTTGACAGGTCAGACTCCATTTCGGTTGGTGTATGGGAAATAAGTTGTCATGCCTATGGAGTACATTGTACCGAGTCTAAGAATTGTTTCAATCACCGAAATGATAGATGTGGATCTTGTCGAAGACAGGTTACTTCAACTAGTATAGTTGGAAGAAGAACATTTTGTCACAGGGTTTCATTAAAACGTTGAAAAGCAAAGATAGAAGGTATGGCATGATTGACACATTAAGAACAAGTAGTTTCAAGTCATAGGTCTTGTTCTTATGTTTGATAGAAAATTCTTCAAGAACCCAAGCAATTTAAAAAATCATTCATTAGGAACATACATCGTCAAAGAGATCATTGATGGAGGAGCAGTGAAACTACAAAATTGAGATGGAGCAGAAGTTAGAGGATTGGTTAATCGAAGTTGAGTGAAACCATATTACGATAGTTGCAACTTGGTCGCATAAAAGAGAGAGAGAGATATAGAAAAGAGAAAAAGGAAGATAAAAAAATAAAAAATAAAGAGAGAAAAGAAAGAAAGATAAGCCAAAACTTATGGTCATAGACCATGAAGTCAAGATGATCTTCGGAGATTGATCCATAGCTTAGAAACTGTCCCTTCAGTCAGTAGAATAGCTCCTAGTCAAGATGTCGAACCTGCAATAGAAATATGGAAGGAGAGAAATTGATCTACAAAGGCTTTGATACCATGTGGAAATTGAACCCAAGTGATAGAACAATTGCACTCACAAAATTGCTAATCAAACATGCAAATCTACACACAAAGGAGACTGAAATTGGAGCATAACACTAATCTGTATTGAATAAGTGTACAATAGCCAACCTTATGAATTCATAGGATGCTGAAATATATAATTACATGAGATATTTGAATGCATAAGGATGCTATTCGAAATAGTCAAAAAGTAGGCTTACTAAATCTAGTCAAATCCCCCATAGGTGCATAAAGCAGTTTCCAAATCTACCTAGAGGCTCACGAATTGGAAAAGTCAAGTAGGCAAGCTAATAAGTGATCTAAAGACAAATCATACATGCTTGATTAGGAGAAAATAATGGAGGATGATGAGGGCATAAAACAAGTCAACTACACCTAGTCTTACTTTCCCTTTTGCCATAAATCTCAATAAAGCAGGCAACTTAGCAGAAAAAGAAGATATGTGCTAGGGAGGATCTGGAATAAAGTAGATATGCTAAATATGGATTCCAATAGGTTTCCAAAGCACTCCATGACTCATTTTTATCAAGTTTGACTTCTAGGACATGTGGAAGACAACTTGCATAGAGTGGAATATTGGAAACTAGGAAAATAAGACAAAAAATGGATTAATTAATGTCTAAGGTAGCTAACTATGGGTTGATTAACACATAAAATATAGATCAATAACTAAAATCGACAAATTCTCAATTCAATGTAAAATAAGTTTTTATTTTTCAGTAAAAAAAAAGCAGATCCTTGTTATTCAATTGAATCAAAGGTAACCTTGTACATCAGAATATAATTGTGTTAACCCCAATGGGTCCATCAAATCAATAAAAGTAAACAAAAGAAAAACATTGCAAAAATAGTACAAACAAAAATATGACAATACCCAAGATGACAAGAAAACAATCAGCACCTAGGTATCAATACATGTAAGGTCCTCTCATAGGTGGCAAATAAAATATACATCAGTCATGATATGTCCATAAAGAACATAACAGGAGCCCATGCATCTTATCCAAGTAGGTAAGTGACCCACATTATTCCAGAAACTGCTGCTCAGTATAACCATAAATAGCTCAATAAATACCATGTGATCAATAACTAAAGAAGAATGAGAAAATTATAAAAAAGCTGTATAGAGTCTTCCCCAATAAACTCATCATCATATGATTTAGTAAGTAAGAGATGACTAGGATCCAAACACAACCCCTCCTTGGATAAGGTGTCTGCCCTCATGTTATGTTCCCTGTAGACATGTCTAATATCCACCCTAGTGAATGAGGACATGAGCAATCTGGTGTTGTCGCACCAAGCCTCAAGGTTCACCATATCGAGGGTGGATACTCCCTTTTCCCAATTTATAATCACCGAGGAGTCACCAAATATATGTAGGTAAGGCATCCCAATATCTTTGGCGACCCATAATGATGCCCAGAGTGCTAAAAGTTCTTCTCTTGTATTAGTGTTGCTCCCACAACCAAGCTTAATAGACAAAAAATGGTGATCATTTAACCAAATACATATGCCCGCAACACCAATGAAATTTGTTGCATCTCCATCAAAGAAAACCATAGGAAACTTTGATACAGGTGTTCACCAATGTCACAAATTTTGTTTCTAGACTTCAGCAGAACCTTGTAAGAATTTACCTCTTCCAGGATAATATGTAAGAGACTGGTAGTATTAGGAGTCAAATCATCAAATAAATTTCGGTTCCTAGCCTTCCAGATATTCCAGATGAGAAAAAGAGGCAGGTACTAATGGGTACCCCCCTTTGAGACCCAGTTTATGAGATTATCCAAAAGGGTAGGCTCATACCATAGAAGGTGAACATCAAACAAAACATTGAGATCCCAGATCAGCTTCTCTACAAATGGGCAAACAGATGTTCTACAGTTTCAACATCCCCTTACATAAACATCACCTATTGGGACCGTGCCAACCTTTCCTGCAAAGGTTGTCCCAAGTATTGATTTTCATATTACAAGTTAGCCAGATGAAGCATTTTAGTCTATGGGGAATATTTAGGTGCCAGATCTTTAACAGGAAATCATTTTCCATAACAATCCGATGTTCAGAGACAATCAGATAATAAGCTTTTTTGGCTGTCACCGTACCCAACTGTTTGTCATACAACCAAAGAAGAGTATATTCAGCAATTCCAATCCTAATACCACCATGAGTCAAGCCTTCAACAACTGAACACCATTGATCAACCCACTCACCACTCAGGTATAGATCAGAAGCAGTGTACCAATTATAACCATCAAGACCACAACCATCCAGATTTTGGGCCTAAGGAAGAGTAGAAATCCCCAAGTTGTGAATATATTCTCTAAGCTCCACAAACAAAAGATACAGAGAGTTGTGCCCAACAATAGGGTCTACACCCAACCTAATATTTAAGTCATTCCCCACCTTCCATCCCAGATGGCAGGTAATCCACTCAAGTATCCTAATGAAACCATTCCAGAAGTAAGAAGTGCCAGTAACTTTGAAATTATGGGAACGAATCCAGTTCTCTAAAGACCTATTTCTGAAGTATTTATGGACAATAATTATGCTCCAAAGACCAGTACCATTTAGAATCTGCCACAAACATTTCAGTCTCAAAGATATTCCAAACCATTCAAGGTTCTTAATATCCCAACCACCATATTCAATAGGTAAGGAAACAGATTCCCAATTTACTAGATGAGAATTCTGATGTTCAGTAGAGGAGCCCCACAAGAAGGAGAAGATAGATCTTCTAAGTAAGGTCAGGATATATTTAGGACATCTAGCCAAGGAAAACCAATAGACAGCTAACCTCATAAGTACAACTTTAATGAGAATCACCCTGCCTCCAAGAGATAGTAACCTATAAGTCCAGTTATGAATCTTTTTTTCAAATAACTCAATCATCCAGCACCAGTCAGAGGTACGATACCCCAATGGTTTCAAGCGGCATCCCAAATACTTAAAGCCTGAAGTAAGTGGATCCATTCTGAAAGGAAGCAACTCTGCAATTTTGCATCTAATGTCAGCATCCACATTTTGATAGAGAAAGGATGATTTCTCCAAGCTGACTGGCATCCCCATAGCCGAGCAGAATAAGTCCAGTGCATCTTTATAAGCACTCCACTCACTAATAGTGCCAATACCAATTAAAATCACATCATCTACAAAAAGAAAGTGTTTTATCACCAGATTAGGAGCATATTGAAAGCCCTTAATAAGACCTTTTAGCTGAGCGTCCAAAATAATTCTGTTGAGGCTCTCAATAACCAGTATGAATAATAAGGGGGAAAAAGGACATCCTTGACGAATTCCATAGGTTTTTGGTTATTTTAAGACTTTTATATGAAAAATGGTGCCATATTTTAGAAATTTCCATATATTTGGGTGCACCAAATTTTACAAAATCAAATCAAGAGAAAACTATGATCAAATTTGACACCATAAATGAGGAAGACATTGGAAATGTGATATTGTTTTTGGAGAATATATTCTGAAGTGAGGAACAATGTGGATTGGTGGATGAAAAACCATAATGGTATCAATGGACTGTGAAGAGTTCGCATATTTAACAAGATACGTATTGAAATATTGAGTATTCTGACATTTTCAAGTATCATTGTCATGAGATAGCTAGTTCGTGCTCAGATAACACGGCCAAAAGCCAAGGGTAAGGAGGACGAAGGACATAAACTATAAATGTTTTTGACGCAGCTACTAAAGAATTATCTTGGAATCTACCAGTAGTAGGTAATGCACTATGAAGATGGTTGGTGTGAGTAGAGAAGTAAATTAATTAATGGTGGGAAAGTCACTTAGTACCATAAACTTGATATATTGATAATATTCAAGCCAAAACATGTCTCAACGGAATTGAATTTGGGCGGATGAAATGAAATCTATCTAGCCTTACCAACGGACCACCTTACCCTTGACATGTGGGTTTTTATAGTTAATATAAAAAATGAGGCTTAATTAAGTTTCGTCAATTTATTAATTATTTAGTTTAAAAGAGGGTTAATTGTTTAAATTATTTTGATTTAATTATGTAATTAAAAATATATATTTTTAGATTTTTTTTAATATGGTAGTTTTCATATGATGATTTTTTTATAACAAATAACATTTTTTTTTTTTTTAATATAGAAACTATTAAATTAAGAGTTGATTCAAAAATTGATTAAGTTAACTTTTTACAAATTCCATTATCTTTATTATTTAGTACTAGCACACTTATTCAACTTGTGGTCGGGGAGGAACGTTTGAGATTTGGGGTGGACTATGGCCTATATTTGAAATAAACAATTATAAAAAAAGTAATATAAAAAATAAGTGGTAGTTAGCTGATGAATGGATAACTGGTAGCAATGCATGGAGAATTCATAGCTGATGAATGGATAACGAACAGTTCATGGCAGATAACTAGAAAAATGTGAGGTAAAAAGAAAATGAATATAAAAAATAATTCATAGTTGATAAATGGATAACAGAAAGAATGTTGGTGATAACATCTTGCTAGGCCTGGATAAATAGTTGAACACATTTAACTAGAAGAATATGACGAATTAAAAAAAATATCCAAATTGTCTTCCATTCCATAACTATATCTTAACCATTTGATATCTATCAACTAGATACAACCACCAACTATGTCGGTGTGCTAGTTAATCTAAATAATCAAGAAATTATAATTACACCAATAGGAGTTTAGATATTATCTAAGATTTTGGACTTCTTTGAGTGAATCAACAAGATTAATCCTATTGTAAGAAGTGAAAAGTCGGACTTTATTTTCATTTCATGGTCGTCATATCTTGTTATGATTAAATACATCTTGATTAAGATTTAAATAAGTTTTAGTTAAGTGGTGGTTAAAGAAAGATTGAGAATCAAACTACATTTTACAAAATGGAAAATTATGGAGCAAAATACATTATATATTTGTTAAGGTTAATTAAACCATTAATTAACCACTAACAACATACAATGACCATGAAATGAATCTGAATCCTTATTGTACACTTGTTAGGTTCTAATTTATCTTATTGATCTACTCAATGAAGTAAAAAATCTCAAATAGTATCTAAATACCAATTAACCTAAATATAACCATTTTAATTTTGTACTCTCTTTCAACATCTTTTCCATTTCTCACTCTTAAAGGGTTAAGATACAAGCATTCAAAATATTATATCATTACAATATATAATACCATAAATTATAAAAAATATTAAAAAAAAAAATTAGCGAAATTTGACCCTTGAAAAATATTATGACTTAACCTTAATTACATGTTTGCATTGATAGATGCTTCAATAGAGCATTACAGAAGTGGCACTACCACCGTGTAATGATGATATGGCACATGCCAAATAATTAAAAGTAAAATTGAGTTTTATCATTTTATTAACAATATTTAACCAAGAAAAGACACCTTATCTACTCTGTAATGCCAAAACCCTTCATCGAAGTTAAGTAAAAACCCTTTTAAATAAGCTAAGCTAAACCCTTAATTTAATATTACAATTTTAAAATCCAATTTCACACTTAGGAAAAACATTGATTTCAACCTATCTCAATAGGGTATTGGAATTGTTAGGTATAACTCCCGATTGATTGTTTATTCAAATGCAAATGCCTGTATTTATACATTTCATGAGGCGGTTGATTACCAGCCTTTTCGCCTTCCTAGCTATTCATATGCCTATTATTTATTTACAATAATCCTGACGGATTATTCTAACAATCCCCCTCTTAATCCGAAGGGGTGTTCGTAAGTCCGAGCATGTTTTTTAATCTTTCAAACTTTTCTCGTCCAAGCGCTTTGGTGAAGAT
>LPNX010090922.1:0-84948 GCA_001517045.1 Pseudotsuga menziesii
TATATATATAACTCAAAAAAATTTACATCCTTTCAACAAAATGCTTCTATCAAACAAGACTTCCTATCATACCACCTTCATCATCTATCATACCAACTTCATCAATGGTAACTTAATAATTAAAAAAAATACTTCAAAACTTTAGAATTAGGATTGTTATATTATATTTACTATATAAGTCTTTAATTGACACTATCAACTAAGGTTTGACACTTTGGATTGTTGTCATCTTCGCATGACTCCTTACTAATGTGATTGCAAGGAATTATTGTAAGGTGAAGTCATAATTTTACATATTCTTCCTCATTCTTGTTCCTTTTCCTAAGACAATAAGGATGGTAGTGGGTTGAATCAGCATAGAAAACAATTTTGATATAGAGGTGATAAATTTATTGTTTTCATCAAATAACCTAAATCTCCTACCCATGATTACCGATTCGTCGAATCGTGGATTGGTACAAAACCCAACAAATTTTAGTATATCCATTAACAAACTTCTTTTGGTATTCCAAATCAATTTAATGGGAAGACTGTCGAGACTCAAACATGTAGTGAGTTGCAAGGCTCTATTTGACTTGGCTTGATTCCATTTCCCCTCCATCTCGTACCGATATCTTGCTTATGAATCTATGTTCAATGTTTCAATCATGCACATTCAGTTAATGAATGTTAAATTACAACCTATATCTTCCCTCACCGTATATATTTTAAACCATGTATTGCTTTAAAAAATGTCCCTAAATACCAACTATCCCAACTATTATAAAATGCCACTCACCATCATTACTATTAATCTGTCACAGTAATCTAGGGACTAAAGCACAGTCTCATCAAAGATTAATAACAATAACGCATGAAAATGGTGTAATAATGCTACAAAATGAGTAGATGCTCTGTATAATCCATAAAGAATGAGTAATACACTAGTGGAAAAATGAGAGATTAGTGACCAAGAGACCAAAAATTTTGGTCGCCACAATTTTTTTCAAGGGATAAATGACCAAAATTGATAAATTTAAGTGGGATAACTGAAAAATACCAAGATAAATAACCACTTTTGGTCACAAGATAAAACTAAACTAAAAAAGACCAAGATAAATGACCAAATTTGGCCATAGGACATCTAGACTAAAACTGACCACATAACAATTGGTCATTTATTTGGTCATTTTTAGTTGTGGATCAGTTCGACAATGGAAAATTATAATTTTGACAATGAATTTGTATATTTTACTAAATTCTAAGACCATAGATGGATTCATATACCTCCTAGAACTTAGTAAATTGTAGACCGCCTCATGTGTCACAACTCCACTGTTGACACCAAATTAGCTATGACAATAACCTAGCAGTGAGCTATGACTTATATATTTGAAAATAACTATACAAATATACCTATATACATTTTTTTTTAAATATTTTATTTATAAATAATATTAATTATTAAAATATTTACATTATAAATTAAAAAAAATTGTTATTAAGTATTTTTTTTACTATATACAAATAATATATATAATATGAGAAAAAAATAAAGTTGTATATTTATTATAATAATAACAAAACAAAATTAAAAACACAAACCAAGTTAGACAAATACAAATTTTATTCAACCATACCATATCCACACCATATCACATGACAGGACACCATATTAGTGTAGTTTAACAATTTGGGTTTTGGCGCCAATGTGAAGTGGTGGGTGCCAATGTAGAACAATCTTTCGCTTTCATTACCATATGATAGGCATCTTTCTAAGATTACATTTCACTCAAGCTCTAGGGGACAGTGTTCAAGGCTTCAAGGGCACAAGGTATGTTTCAATCTATGGCCATCCCTAGTTTTGTCTTGTTCTTCTCTCAGCACTTCATTTTGGCGATCACAGGGCCATACATATGTCAGTGCAATGAAATGAAATATTCATCTCAAATCTTCACTATGGAGTCTAATTCAAGGGTTTTTGTAATGGAAATCCTATTATTTTCGATGGGGCTCTTGCCCTTTTGTTCAGTTGACATCCGACATTCATAGATTCGATCTGACAACCAGTCCATCATTCCCTTCGATGAATTTGGATTAATGCAGAGAGGACACCTAGAAATATATGTGAAGGATGCCTCGTACAAGGCCATCAAGGAGAATGATATCGACCTGCCATCCATGGGATTCTTCTTGAGAACTAGAGATGCCTGGGTTAATGTCCTGCAAGATCTAGAACCTGGAAAAATTCATTGTGTACTCAAGAGTAATATCATCACACCCCTCCTTTCATTTAAGCATTTGAAGAAATCACTTCCCTTCAACAAAAATTTCAAAGAGCTCGAAGCAAACCAGCTTACTCTGGTCTTTTCCAATTGTATTTGTGACTTCGTGGTTTCGATGGACGCAAGTACATTTATTTATAAAATTGAGGGGGGCAGTGATGGCACTAGGGATTATCTTTCGGCCGGTGAAACCCTTCTGTCGAAGCTCTATTTTTCACTGTCTTTGATATATGTTGTGCTAGATGGAGTTTGGATATACGCAGTTGTGAAAAACCATCTTATGGCCTACCGGATCCATGTATTCATGGCCTCCCTCATCTTTCTGAAAGCCCTAAATGTCCTCTGGGAGGAAGAGGACAAGTCTTTAATTAAGAGAACTGAAACAACCCATGGATCGGATGTTCTATTTTATATTTTCAGTTTTCTGAAGGGAATTATGCTTTCTGCCCTAATTTTCTTGATTGGCACCGGCTAGTTCTTTTTGAAACCTGTTAGTTTTTCAACATTTAAACTAGCATTATGTTAGGATCTTTTCACTGAGAGAATAACAAGCACAACAATAACATAAGCACATCACATGAGACAAGAGACACAAAGAGTTTTGATAGGGGAAACCATAAATGGAGAAAACCCCTCAACTTCCTCGAAGATAGTATCACCACAAGATGTGAAACCCAAAATAGTAAGATGACCTCCCAACACAACAGCAGCCTTCTGTCTTCTGTCAAGCCAAAGTATTTCCTTCTCCAAAGGTGCGCCACACTTGAGAGAGCAAGTGATGTAATTCACAAGTGATAAATAGAGAGACTCTCACTCTCTATTTATATTCATCCGTTCACTTGAATTTCATTTTCACACGTAGGATCGACCTAATAATTACTACTCGAGCCTACACCTTAATTAGTGTATAATAACTCAAGTGCCTCGAAACTGTGGGGACTTACCTAATGACTTGATATGACTTGATTACATTATTAATCCTCCCGATCGGAACATCGGGGCATGACCACATGACTCAAATACATAATAGAGACATCCCGGAATAAACATCGGGTTACAATATATAAGATACATAGAAGAATACATTCCGAAGTTACCTATACATCAACACTCCATCTTAACTAGGAAGGTATTCTTTCGACACAATTTTCAGCACTGGTCTTCTTCTCTGTATCAACTGGATCATCTCATCTTCAAGTCATCTTCATCTTCAAGTCATATTCGTCTTCAAGTCATCTCGATCTGGATCATCTCTCGATATGGATCATCATTGAATGTCATCACTAGATCTGGATCATCACTCGATCTGGATCATCATCACTGGACTGGATCTGGATCATCATCTCGATCTGGATCATCACTGCTGGATCTGGATCATCACTTGATCTAGATCTCTCGGAGTCATCATAACTAGATCTGGATCATAGCTCGATCTGGATCTCCACTGGTCATCATCATGTGTGTACTATCTCGTCATAGGAAGTTCTACAGAGCCAGCCCTTTTTCATGCTGGTTGTAGGCCTACTCTCATGTAGGTCTTCGCCCAGCACTTACATCTGACCTGCTCGTCAGAAAGGCATGCCCAACACTCACATCTGATCATGTAGTAAATTACAATCACATCAGAAAGGCCCAGCACTCACATTCACCAACATGGTAGGCACAATCAACTACCATCTGTGAAATGGCTCAGCACTTATATTCACCAGCATGGTAGGACACATCAACTACCATCTGTGAAATGGCTCAGCACTTATATTCACCAGCATGGTAGGACACATCAACTACCATCTGTGAAATGGCTCTGCACTTATATCTGGCCTACTCGTCAGAAGAGCACAATCCCATCCAGGCTGGAGCCATCTCCGCCACAATGATGGAAGACTCTCAACCAGGCTGGAACCACATCCGCCACAATGAAGAGAGATTTCTGCACTTATATCTGACCTACTCGTCAGAATGGCACAATCCCATCCAGGCTGGAGCCACCTCTGCCACAATGATGGAAGACTCTCAACTAGGTTGGAACCACATCCGTCACAATGAAGAGAGATTTCTGCACTTATATCTGACCTACTCGTCAGAAGGGCACAATCCCATCCAGGCTGGAGCCACCTCCACCACAATGATGGAAGACTCTCAACTAGGATGGAACCACATCCGCCACAATGAAGAGAGATTTATGCACTCACATGTGACCTGGTAGGAACTGAATCCTACACCCTAGTTAGAATGGCCCCCAGTCCCTGACTGAGCTACCTGGTAATGGACCAGGCCCCTCCACTCTCCCGAAGAGTGGCAGTTGCCCTTACATCTGTCCTACTCGACAGAATTGCCAGCACTCACATCTGTCATGGGAGGAACTTAATCCTTTAGCCATGACCAGAATGGCTCAGCCCTTACATCTGACCTACTCGTCAGAATGGATCTCAATCTCAGCACTCATATCAGTCATGGAAGGAACCAATCCTCTCACCATGACAGAATGGCTCAACCCTTACATCTGACTTGCTCGTCAGAATGGCTTTGGGACTCATCACTGTCTCTGGGAGGAAGCCTCGATCTGGAGAAAACCAAGTCTCTCTCTGAAGTACTCAAAATTCAGCCTAGCCAATGGCTTCATCAATACATCAGCTATCTATTCATCCATCGCAACATACAGGAGCTTCACAGCTCCTCTCTGCACCATATCCCTGATATAGTGATACTTGATCTCGATATGATTCGACTTGTCATGGAACACTAGATTCTCTGACAACTTCACACAACTTTGGTTGTCACAATGTATACAAGTAGCATCCAACTGGAGATCAAATATATCAGACAGTAGCTTCCGTAGCCATACTACCTCACAACTAGCTGAACAAGCTGCGACATACTCTGCTTCAGCTGTACTTAGTGCCACACAGGATTGCTTCCTGCTAAACCAAGAGATCACACCTGATCCCATACTAAAGCAACATCCTGAAGTACTCTTCTTGTCAATGGCACTGCTTGCCCAATCTGAATCAACATAACCCTCCAAGTTAATCTTATGATTCGCATCATACTTGAGCCCATAATCAATTGTACCCTTCAGGTACCTCAGAATATGCTTTGTAGCAATCAAGTGAACACTTCTCAAATCTGTCAAGTACTGGCTCAAGGTGTTCACAGCAAAGCAAATATTTGGTCTCATGTTTGTCAGGTACATCAATGACCCAATCATCTAACGATACATCGTAGCATCAATCGTCTCTGAATAAGGATCACTCAATAGCTTCAGGTTCAATGCCATGGGTGTCGCCATAGCCTTGCAGTCCATAATCCCAAACCTCTTTAGGATCTCTACTGCATACTTCCCTTGTACTCTGCCACACCTCCATACCTAGAGCAATAGTGCATCGACATATAACAGGAGCATCACTGGTCTTCCACCTTCAACCTTGGATCAAAGGTTGGAATCCACTTTACTCTTAGTAAAGCCTAGAATCATCAGTAATATGCCCATCCTGTCGTACCATGTCAAACCTCGGGATCTTCTACAATCACTCCCTCTGAAGCGGAGCATCATACTCCCTCTGTCTTCTGTACTCTATGCACTGAAACATTCTGTACTGGAGTGACAAGTAGTATCCATCTAGGATCACTGGATACTAAGATCCTCTATCTTGAACTTCTTCAAAAGTTCATCTTGCATCCATCTGAGAGCTTGTCATCCTCTATCAACCTTGTAGCAAAGGTTAAGATATTCATTAAGCTCATCATGTATGTGTTTCAACTCTTACTGGTTGCAAATGTCTCTTCGTAGTCTAGGACTTCCTTTCATGAGAAGCCTCATGCTACGAATCTTGCTTTGTATCCCACGATGTTTCCATCTACTGCATGATGGAACTATGAAATTATCTTCAGGTCTCGATACTGCGCCCTGACATCATTCTTCTTGAACTGGTCTTCCCTTTCTTCTTGATGGCTGGAAGGTTCTACATCAATGATGTCACTGCACTCATCATATTATTCTTTGTCTTGAAATGTCGTCACTTGTTCTTCAAAACAAGTCTTCATTCTTCTTTGCTTTTAGGTGATTATGTATGCGATCGTTCCTATAAGACAAATACATTTGTATGGTTAGAACATTTCATAAAGAATATTCATACTAGCAAATACTTATGCATAAATATATGATCATGCAACTACTTTAGCCAATACAACATTCATCCATATCTCACTGAAACTTTCTAGATGCCTTCCATCTCTACCAGGACAACATTGATATTGTGCACTAATCCAATATGTCAGCAAAGAGGTTTCATTCTAGATAAGTAGCAATGGAGAATTTGTATAGCCCCATGAGCTACTTACCCATCACATGCATATTAGTAGTATACTGTCATTAATGCAAACATCCTATCATGCATAATACAATAACTGAATATAAACAAATGCAAAACAATATCATGAAATGACAATTGAATACTTATCTTTATTTGTTTCGAGGGTAGACTCCTTCTTGAGCCTTCATCTTCATCGTCTTCTTCATTCATAATAGCATCGTTTCTTATCCAAAAGCTAAGGTGGATAAGAAGTTCTTCAAGAGTTGAGTTCTTCATATTCCTCATTGCTTGAGGGATCTTCTTTGGATGAAAGAGCTTGATCTTCAATTGCTCCCACCTTCTCTTCTTGAGCTTCTTCTTCTTGCGAGTTCTCTTTCTAGAGTCTATTGAAAGTAATCACTTCCTTCTAGCACACATTCCTCACATGAATGAATTCCACGATCCTGGGAGGCCATTCAAGGTGGCCATCACCACTTTTGCATTCTTCACTTTTTCTTTTACCACTTCAAGTTGTTCTTTGATTTGAGAGACTCTTATGACTGCATGGTCTCTGCATTCTGGATCTTCACATTCTTCAACTAGTTTCTTTAGGTCATATTCTAAGGTTGAAATTCAGGAAGACCTTCAATAGCTTTGCTTGCAATAGGTAGTGCTCTGTAATGCACATGTGCAAGCATTCTATGCCAAAGCTCATTTGGATCTACCGTGTCATGGATCAAGGCTTGTTCTGGATATCCCTTCACTTTGTACAAGCCTCCTTCTTGTTCTTCAATCACTACCACATCATCGATAGTCTTTCCTTTTGGCCATATGATGACTTGACCATCTATGAATGCAGCCCGCATTCCTTTTGCATCAATGCTGAAATAGAGAGAAGGTTCTTCTTCAATCCTGGCACAAACAATACTTCTTTCATTGTTAGAGACTTACCAGAGTCTATCTTGAATGAAGATTCCCCACTACCTTTTATTAGATATTGGTAGTCATCTCCTAGTTTCACCTTGTGAGGTGATTCATGTTCTGATAGTACTCTTACAAAGGATTCCTTGAATCCCATCATATGTTTGGAAGCCCCACTGTCTATAAGACAATAATCACTACCATGAGTAATGTTACCTATGAGAGCTGATATTAGAACATATTCACCCTCGCTTGAAGAATCTTCACTTTCATATATGGATGGTTCATCATCCTCTGCAGCATGAGCATGATGTCTTCTTTGACCAAGTTCTTCTTGCGAAAGGCTTCTAACCTCGTCTCCCTCTGAAACTGGAACCTCCATACTCATGTAGGTGTCCAATCCATTTTCTTCAGAGACATCATATACTTCCAGGCTTGGAATTTGTCAACATCCGCAATCTTGTCACCATTCTGATGTGATAGATCACTTTGAAATGAGAACCTCAAATGGAAATAGCAAAGGATTAGATCTTACCGATTTGAGGTGTCTGTCCTTGTCCCGGAGTTTGTTGATCTAGGGTTTGTCGTAGAAACCATAATTTTAAAAAATTGGAAACTTTCATATCTGATTGGTCAAACAGATAGATCTCTTCAAATGGAGCTGTCCAATGTACTCCTTTTCTGAAAATAGTGGAGGGAAGCTCCTGAAACAGGAAGCCCTAATTTTCTGATTTCTTCTGCAGAAATGCCTGTTACTGTTTATGTGATATCTCCGAAATTACTGATCCTCTATATCTGAAATTTTTCAATGAGGTAACCTCCCATGTCTCTGATCCAAAACCATAGGTTTCATCAGAATTGGGTTCATAATTTTGGATTTATGATCCTTTTCCCAAGGTGACCTGTTACAGGACTGTTCAGAACAGCGAAGTTGTATGGCATGCCACGTGTCATTGGTTCATCCTATGAGTCTGAAATTTGGAACACCAAAATTAAATTCCGTTCCCTTTCTAGAAAATCTTCAGGAATTGAATTTGGACCTCTGTAGCCCAAGATATTGCACATCTCCCCAGGTGTCCTGTTTATGGATGATTTCTGGAAGAGGATGGAACCATAACTTGGAGAGATCATATCTCACAGAATATATCGAATATGAGGATGATTTTTGGACACAGTGTTAATATAGATTTTATCTTCCGCCCCTACAATTTTCATATTTTGAGACTTCTCCAATCTTGGAATATAGCGACTATACCAAAATTTAGCTGTTTTAGTATTTAGGGTTTCTCCTAGCTCAGGGTCAAACTAGGGTTTGACTTTCCTAGAGTTTCACCCAACCAAATTTCTTGATCCAGGTCTCTAAACTTTGGTTTTGATGAGGAGAACAATCCTATTCTGGTCTCACTCAAAAATTCCTCTTCTGAAGAAAACCCTAATTTCCACATCGAAACTGAAAATGCTTGAAATTGAGTTCCGCATCGACAGAAAAATGCACCCTTCAATGGAGAGTCATCCTAGCATACTTTTGCTGAAAATCTGTGGATGAAGATACACAAACTAGGAAGCCCTAGTTCCTGTAGCTGCACAATGTCTTCTTCTCAGGTTATCTTTGATACCATGTTAGTTTTTCAACATTTAAGCTAGCATTATGTTAGGATCTTTTCACGGAGAGAATAACAAGCACAACAATAACATAAGCACATAACATGAGACAAGAGACACAAAGAGTTTTGATAGGGGAAACCATAAATGGAGAAAACCCCTCAAATTCCTCTAAGATAGTATCACCACAAGATGTGAAACCCAAAACAGTAAGATGACCTCCCAACACAACAACAGCCTTCTGTCTTCTGTCAAGCCAAAGTATTTCCTTCTCCAAAGGTGCGCCACACTTGAGAGAACAAGTGATGTAATTCACAAGTGATAAATAGAGAGACTCTCACTCTCTATTTATATTCATCCATTCAGTTGAATTTCATTTTCACACGTAGGCTCGACCTAATAATTACTACTCGAGCCTACACCTTAATTAGTGTATAATAACTCAAGTGCCCCGAAACTGTGGGGACTTACCTAATGACTTGATATGACTTGATTACATTATTAATCCTCCCGATCGGAACATCGGAGCATGACCACATGACTCAAATACATAATAGAGACATCCCGAAATAAACATCGGGTTACAATATATAAGATACATAGAAGAATACATTCCGAAGTTACATATACATCAACAAAACCCTACCTGCAAGGCAAGTAGAAGAAATTTCTCATTGTTGTCATTCCCTTACAAGTCTTATCCAATATTTCTACTGTGGTGATCGATGAGACCAACCCGTATGCCAAGGATTGTGTTTCCTGGGAGGAAATGTTTCTTCCAGTTGACGTGATCTGTTGTTGTGCTGTCGTGTTCCCCATTGTATGGTCTATAAAGAATTTGTGCTAGGATTCTCATACTGACGGCAAGGTAGCTATGAATATGACGAAGTTGACTTTGTTCAAACAATATTATATTGTGGTGGTATGCTATATTTACTTCACTCGCATTGTAGTTTATGCTCTGACTAGTGTCATGCCTTGAGAATTGGAAACAATTACGTTCTATGTGTTCATTGCTTATAGGTTTCGTCCAACTAGGCACAATCCCTATTTTGTGATCTAGGATGATGAAGAGGAGGCTGCATCCCAAACATTGAAACTGGAAGATGATTTTGAGCAGTAAGAAGGAGGGGATCTAATGGATCCCTTTGGTTTATGACTTAGGAATCGGACTATGATAGCATTTTGGGTACTAGTTGTTGTTAGAGTGCCAAATAATCTTGGAATTAATCATAGCACAGAGGGATTAACAGTGAGGGGTGAATATGCTTTAAAAGAAGCTTGATCTTCTGGGTCTTGTTTCTGTACTGTATCAATAGATCTAAAGGTACATTTCAATAGGCCAATTTAGTCTTGTAATGTTATTTTGCTTATTATTTTTGTAATTGGAATAGTTTCTCTTTGAAATGAGAGGATAAAACAAAAGTACCCATGGCCTTAGAAGTTAGTTCTAATTTGTTTTTTTTGTATCAAAATGTAACCAGTTTTGTTCCATCTATAATACAAAATAATGTTTTTTGAAAAAAAAAATCTATGGCCATCCCAAATTTTTTCAATTTCTGGTTTTTTAGTTTAGTTGATATTTGAATGATAAATTTTATCCCTAGAACTCTAAAATTGCTTCAGAAATGGGGTTTTTTGGTTGAATTTGATCACCCTTTTTTTTAAATTAAAATTAGTGTATAACCCTAGAACTCTAAAATTGCTTCATAAATTGCTCAAGCACAAGCTAAAGATGACTCTAACTTGGGAAAAGGATTATCCAAGTACTCTAGTGAACAAACACTTGTAAAAAAGAGTATGGATATCCCTTTCATCTAATTTTCATTGTTAAGGTTTTGGCTTGAGTTCTTAATTTCCAATATGATGTACCTAATTTCCTCCTCTTTCGGTATCTAGTAGGTCTTTTCTTCAGCCGCCAAAGATTGTGATTTGCTGCGAGATCTTATGATTTGAAACCTAGTTTCTGTGGTGTTCAATATTTGCAATTAACTGGTAAATATTATTTCTTCAACTACGAGAGCTCATAAGGTTTTAGATGCCTTCCCATGGAGTTGCTTCACTGTTTTTCTGCGTTTGCGGGTAAGAACTCTTTGGACTTTCAAGATCTATAATTTGAGCCATGTTTTACTATTTTATGTTCAGTGATAAAACCTCCATTTTTTGTCTACTAATATATTAATAATATTTTGGCTACCCCATCGCATTTTTCGATAGTGGGTGTTTTGGTGTCTGATATGTGGTGTATGTTGATGAATTGTTATTGCCATAGTGGGTGTTTGGGTGGCATATATCCCATATATTTTCCCCAGTTGTAGTTTTTTTAGTCCTAAACCTTCGAAGAAGATTGAAGACATCTCCATTCCAATGGTTAGTGTAGGTTGTGCTATATCTTATGTATTTTTTTTCAGAATATCTTGATGAAGGAATGACGGTGCCCAAAAATACATCTGTTTTAGTGCGTCAAGTTTTGGGAATGACTCGCATGCCAATTCTGACAGAGAAGAAAGAAGTACACCCTTTCACCTCTTTTCCTGTTTAGGTTATATTTATAGTTTTTACAATGTAAATGGTGGCTTCGAGTTTGCAGTGCATTTATTTGGATATGATACCATTTCCTATAATTTAGTCTGGTGTATGAATGATGTTTCAACTTTCTCAGCATTATGAATTACTAATTTTTTGGTTCAGATTTAGCTGGACTAGTACACATGACAAATGAATCACCTTGAGATTAGAATTATAATTGTTGTTATTTACAGGCCAAAAGAAATTGAAAACCCCCAAGATCAAGCTTTACTACCTAAGAATGGGTTTCATACTTCTGATTCTTCCCAGTTCAAATTTGTAAGGATACACACCTTTGTACTTCTCAAAGATAATGACTATCTATCACTAAATACTACCATTAGAGGAAATTTGAGATCTAAAATGGGCTCCTAAGGAAAATAATAAAATAATAGTTATTAATTTTGGAGGAAGAATGAAAAAAACTACTCTTTTGTTTGTATTTTTGACATATCTCCCTGTGTTTTTACTCAAATTCTGGGCCGGAGAGCTTGTTGGATGCATAATTTAATTTTTCATCCAACGAGTACCTGTCACACTACATACTTTTGATAGACCCCGCTACCCCAAAAACAAGAAACACCTGAAAAAATGTGATGAGGATGTGATCATCACATTTTTCAGCTATTTCTTGCTTTTGGGCTAGCGGGGTTTGTCAAAAGTATGCAGTGTGGGTACTCGTTGGATGTGTAATTAAATTATTCATCCAACGAGCTCTCCCACTCAGAAATGGAGTAAAAACTTAGGGAGATATGTCGAAAATATGAACAAAAAAATAGTTTTCTTTTATGAAAAATATGTCAATTCAACCATTATGGTTGACTGATTTTATTGAAATTCTATTGGTTCTTGAATTCCAACTCACAAAATTGATTGTTGGCGCGTTTTCTTAGAAGGCCCATTTCAGACCCGAAATTTCCTCTAATGCTAATAGATTATTAATTATTCATAATTTAAACATGTAGCCTAATGAGTCAGAGTGGGATGAACTCCTATTATGATCGAACGGTGCATGAGCCTTCTCCTGCAAACTTCTTTGTTTAGTTCTGCCAAGAACCTTTGATGAGGAACAAAATCATCAGGTACATCCGAACCCCAGGTTGCAAGGTTTTTCTCATCATGAATTTCAGCCTTTTCTTTTCTACGCTTACAAGCTTCAGTACTGAATCCACTCCATTGTTAGTGTACAGAATGGCACATTTCATCAGGATAAACCCGACACACATATATATATCTGAAATTTATTTGAAAATATTCCCATGACATCCAAAAAATCCCATATTTTTCAAGAGGAGTGTATTTCAATTTGTGCTTTAACATGTCTCTCCATTTAGGTGAAGAGTTTGGCCATGGAACATTCCACTAAACTTCATTTTTCCAAGGATTCCTTATCTGCACAAGCTTATGACCATCTACCTCATGTACTTGCAATAGTGAGTAGGCATGTCCTTGGACAATGCTGCTAGAAGACACATGAACATGAGAGTCTAGCGGACTCCTTCCTCCAAGAAGAAACCCTTCAGTTGAGTTGTTTAGTTTAGTCTGGGACTCTCACATTTTACTACTGCGCGTATGATACTGTTATATAATTTTTTTGTTGGTGTTGGGTAGTCCCAGTGATTAAATTATCCAGATACCTTCTAGGGGATACTTTTACTTCATGTACTTTTCTTTATATTACTTTCAGCATTGTTTAGGAGTTGCTTTCGCACTCCCACAATTTACTCTGATTGGATGTATCCTCTAGAGTCTAGTCCCATTGACCTAATTTCGTGGTAATTCAGTGGATATTAATACAATTATCTTATCTTATCTTATTTTATCTATTGCTTCATAGTGTGTTTCTTGATAATGATGGACAAGTTCAGTTATGAAGCCCATAGGAAAATCTATGTTATGATTCTCTCTTTCTAGAGCTGCCATGTATAAGGAATGTCTTGCACTCATGTCTTTCAAGCCCAAAGGAAAGAACCTTGCTTGTGTTCTACATCTGGCAGTTGCTGCCCGTCTTTCCCTCTAGTTATAATATTATGAAAGTCTCCTTTATTCAAGCAAGAGCTACTGCTGATAGACTTGTGGGCATCATTTATCGGTTCTATTTCTGGTCTCTTTCCCTCTTTGCATCATGTTTTGATTATTTTTGTGGAAAGTCCACTATGGTCCATGGTATTTTTCCCATCTTCCTTTTCATTTGGAATGCTTCTGTCTACTGCTGCATCCACCAAGAGCTCCTTGCTGCCTATTTCTACATCCAAGAAATTTAAATGCGATGCATCTTCGTTGCTCTGACTCCTATTTTTTGTGTGGCCTTGCTCCTTTCATCAATATTTCATCACTTATTGAATCTTTGTGGCTTGATCATACCATTCCTAACATTACATCCCTGTATTGGACCATCATGGTGCACAAAGTGTGGCTAAGCCCAGATTGAGTGTGAATCACAGCATTGATATCTCCATTGTTTTGGTGCTTAATGCCATTTAGCTCGGTGTCATCTTCTGCCATGATTTGATGTGTATCCCGTACTTCTTATGGTCATTAATGCATGTTCCACCCTTAATTGCAGTGATGGCTATCCTTGGCCATAGCACCAAGTTAGGATATGCAATGTTGTGTAATACAATGTTACCTTTTCTCTTTGGTAGAAGGAGAAATGGCTAAAATGATATAATCTAAAAGTGCAAAACTGTTCTGCATGTTACCATTCAAATCAGCAATGCACATTTTGGTAAGCATATGGGAGGAGAGGCTAGATCCAATGTCACCTCGGCTGTCTCCTCAACTTCTTTGGATGGTTCTCTACCCAGGGGAAAGCCCTTCTATCATACCTACCAATAATCTCAAGACAAACAAATGTTTCTCTACAATACTATAACCAACATCAGTGCCTTACAATGGGGTCAAATAGTACAGTTAAAGTAGATATAAAGGAAAATCTCAATAAATGTCAATTATGTAGTAAATGATCAGTGCCAGTATAGATTCCCAATCGTAAAGGTTTACTACTGTGCATTAGATTTTTAATCAAATCTTAACAAATAACTTGATTGATAATCAAATCCTGCAAAATCATGCATAAATCAGTATCAAAACCTTATAGATAGAGTTAAAGACTAACGATAAAGCAATATCATAGACCAGAGTCTTTACAAAATCAGTAAGTGTCCCATACCATAGTAACTTAGTCAAATAGCATAACTATGTCATTGTTACAGTGTATTTAAAAAGTCCAAATGGTTGTTTATCATCAACGACTACTAGCAGCAAGTAACAGTATATACCAGCATCAATGTAAGGTATTAACATCAGTAGTTATCCGTGAAATTAAGTCTTAACAGTGAGGACCGACATCCACATTAAGTGTAGTTCATAATAAGTTAACTTTGTGTTGATATGTGGTAGTTAATCAAGTGAGCAGAAGATGAATTGTAAATCAGATCTCTAATACATTTGTTAGATCAAATTGGCATAGAACTATTTCAGGATCAAAACATATACAATAATTTTGCAGCAAAGGAAATTAGTACTTTGTATGCAGATAGAGAACAACAATATATATTAGAACATGTTTCCAAATTATGCCACCCACACGTTGCTACCAAAATGTATTGAATCATTTATAAGTCACTGTAATAAAGCAGCAGTTGGAAACATTGTCTATAAGTAGTAGAAGACAGTAGAAACAACCCTAAAGGGGCTTCAAACAAACTCAAAAAAAATTTCCCTCAGCTAAGGCCGAGTTCACTTCACCAACTGGTCTTGAAGATCCCTGCTGCCTGGCTAGGGTTTGACAAAGTTTGCAGCAGCTTTGTTTGACTGAATTAGGTTTCCCAAGTGGGATAAGCTTGATGCCTTTGGATATTGATGGGAAAAACAAGAAGGGTGCAGCTATTTGGGGCTCAAATTTTGCTATATTTAAATATTTTTGGATTTTTTTATTTTGAAAATTTTCAATTTTTTAGGGTTTCAAGGGTTTTCTGGTTTTAGAGTTTTATGCATGAAATTATGACCCCCTTTAAGGTTTGTGACTAAATCCATTAGGGAGAAATTGGTTGTGGGACTGGGTTTTTAAAATTCCAAATATTTTTAGGGTTTTGGATTTTAATAATTTTTAGGGTTTTTTTGCTATATCTGATTTTTAGGGCTTTTCTAGGGTATAAAATGCAAAAACTTTATAAAAGAGGATTTTACAAGGTATATGATTATTGTCTCATCCCATAGGGCATGAGGGATCAATGATCAATGTCCCTCCTAGAAATGTCTCTCTAGCCTTGCAAATTAGGGCATCCAACAACAACCTATATGGTTCGTTGTGGGAGCCTAACTAGGGTAAAAGAAGAAACCCTTCTTGCTTAAAATGAAACAACTGAGACCACATCCTTCCACTGGAAATATCAAAGTGCGCTTGAACACTTCTCATATATATTTCTTCACCTTCACCCCAAGTGAGGTCTACAGGAGCATCTTGAACAAGCCCACCTTCTAGTGCTTCATAAGAACCATGTAGCTTTGCATAAGCCTTTTCCAAAATTTAGATCCACAACTCATTACCTTTCTTACTAGTGGCAAATGCTGGCCTCCCATGAGATTCACAAGGAATCCAGTCATCAACAACCACTGGAACCCATTCTCTCTAAATGTAGAATTGGACTGTATATACTCTTTCCTCATTGTATTGAAGGGTTGTAATAACTTCAGATAGGCATGATGCCTCTATTAACACTACCACAGTACTAAAAAACCAACAATCACCTAATTGACCCTGACATACATCAGAAGGATTTCTTTCATAAATTTATGTGATGTGTTGATTCATATCTCACCATTTGACTCGCACAAATAACATAATAGTGCCTACTTTATGGAATCCAGGCCATTCTTAGACAACCATAAAGATTGATTGATAATTTTAAGCATGCCATGTATTGTACAAGGGAAATGATCGCACGATCGTTGTACTATACTGGAGAAATCCATTGATTGACCCATGTTCTGTTCAGGGCATCAAATTTCATTCAATTATGCTTGTTGGTTCTTATCTAGTTTGTTCATCTACATGTAATTCTTATATATATTTTGAGATAATATTAGGAGATCTTACAAGTAAGACCATTCTAATCCTCTAGTAAAATATTGAGAAGAGTATGTGTATGTGGGTTGTTGAAAATTAGGCTTTGAAATGAGTCTTCCTTTTGGGCTTGAGAGATTTCACGGCTGTCTATAAGCATTTTTTTTTTTTTGTTATGGTGAATTAGGCTTTGAAATGAATTTTAATTCTCATTTGGGTTGAGAGGCCTGAGGTTGGATTTTGAGCTTGTGAATTTATATCAATCATTGCCATTAACCCACTTACAATTTTTTGTCATTGCAGTTTATTGTGTTATAATTTTATTCCATTAATTAGCTTTCATGTGCCTTGAGGATAAGGAAATAGATGTTAGGGGGGAGTGAATAGGAAAATCCCATTAGGTAGCCTCTGTGGAGATGCTAATGAATTGATAACAAGGTTTTTCAATGCAATCATGGCCGATTGCACTGGCAGTAGCCCTACTGGCTGCTATTGTCATTACTTATGTAGTTTTTGTGACCTGGTATAGACACTATCATCACAGACTCAATCAAGAGAGAACCCAAAGGATAACTGCTCAAAATTTATATTCGTAGATCCTGCAAATAAGAGAAGGCACCCAAGACTCAAATCCTAGACACAACAACCGCTGTGTAGCTAATGTATGGAACAACAGTTACAATTACAATCATGGATATTCCCTTAAGGAATTCAATTGAATAGACCATCCATATCTGATTGGAGAGGCAGTAGAGCATGAATGGTCCACTTTTGCATTCACATATATGAGTTTCGCATCGTTTCCTGCGACTCCTAATAAATTCTGGGAAATCTGCGCGTGCTCTTCTTATGGAAAAGAAATGGAGCCCGAGATCAGCTGGGAAATAGGATCTGGGTCTGATTACATGAAGAAGATTAGGATAAATCCTGTATTTCCTTCTAATAAGAACATGAATTTGCTGCCCCCTGTTCAATCCCTGCAGGCTGCATTACCATTGCCAGGACCCCCTCTCGAGACCTTGTCATTCCCACAAGAGGCATAATTTGAAACCACAATACTGGCAAAGTATGGACAACATGTTGGAGCCCCGTGTCCCCATAAGAGATTTGCAAAGGGTGAGGATATTAAGCTCATAGTAGAGACCATCAGTTCAGATGGTCCTCAACAACATGCTGAGATGAAACCTACTAATTTGGAGACCAAAAAGATCCACAAGAGCAACAATAAGGGCTCTAAGGTTGGGGACAATTTGGTTGTGGATCCTGCATGCCATCGTAAGGTTATGTCTATGGGGCTTGTAGTAGGTGGGGCTCCTTCATATCGGTTTTTGGGTTGTGAACCGGGGTATATTGGATTCCATTCAATTGGTTATGTCTTCCTTAATAGTGAGTTCTTTTTCCTTTCCACGCTATCCTGTCATGAATGCTTCTTGTTTTGCATAGTATGGGACTAAGTTTTAATTCAACTACATGTAGCAACCCTTTATTTTCTATTTTAATTTGACTAAATACGAAATTAGTTTGGCTTCTTGTTCCTTATAACTAAAATTCTAAGTTAAATATTTGTATGATGTGATATCTATGGTGCTTCTATCTTCTGCAAAAAAGAATAGAAGTCAGTTTACTTGAAGCTACTCTTTAGAAGTAGGGAGCTCCTCATGTTTTTCAATCCAAGATGACTTGATGTACCTAAAGAAAAATATGCCCAATATGAGCATCCAGTCATGATATTGCACTAGTGGCCAATTGAACCAATTAATTCTAAAAAATTGTCTTTCCCGTACACATGTATCGTTGTTGGAAGTGCTTCAAGAAATATGCCTCAAAAGATTGCACTGCAAAAAATTGAATTTCTTTAAAAGGCAGGTTTGAAGGTATCTTTTTAGACAAAGTCACTAGAGACTTACACTTGGGCCTCATCACTTCATAACCTAATTCCTTATGGGTGGTGTAGATCTAGTGGGAATGGGATCTTGGATTGTCACTCAACCTGACCAATGAACCAATGCCCTATTAACAAACATGAATTTTGAAAATAATGAATTTTCTGTAGTGGGATGTTACAGCTTATATTCATCTTAAATTTTTACTATGAAGATGCCATTGTATTCAGGGTTAGTGCTTCCGTATATTAATTCAGTACATTTTGAACTCTTTGCATTGCAAGTGTATTTCTCAAATACCGAGGTATTTTTGGAAAAGTAAGGAACTTATGTCTTGGAACGAAGAGAAGACTGATATATTTTAGCCTTTAGCCTTACAATTTACTTATTGATGTGCAAAGACTTTGTTTTTGAGCTGGTAAAGTTTAGGCCTTTAAGCCTAACTCCATGCTCTCACCCTAACTTGGAAGGTTTGCACTCGTGCTCACAATTTTTTTATCACTGTGGTTTATTTAGAGATGATTCCTATATGCAAGGTGTGGCTTCTAGGGACATTTTATGTTAAGGTCAATGACTTAATTCTAGTAACAACACTTCACATCATTCAACTTGTTCTTTATTATGATTGTTCCCAGAGAGTGAAAGTATATGGAAAATGTATCAATGTATTGTGAAATTAGCATATGCCATTCATCATCAACTCTTTTCATATCCTTAATGATGCATGTTGTTTCATCTGAGAGAATTTTCTAGTTTGGGTTTTTAGCGGAATTTTTTGGTTTAGGCTTTGTCAACCTATCCCTTTAGCCCTGAAGTTATAAGCATCAAGCTTCATCTGAATGATGAATTATCTTTTTTTATATGGTGATATTAATCCCAACGATTGGTTTTCCTAGTGTAATTATCAGGCTAGCCGCAGGGAAATAGGACTACATTTCTACAGTTTGCTTAGAATCAAAATCAATGAATTGGGTTTGCATTGGTGAGATCTTTGAAAAAGGAATGTGTTTTGTTGTTTTTTGTAATTTTATTTAAAGGAAGTATGCATGTTTGATAGCCAATACTTTACTAGGCTGTAATTACAATGATTGACACATTCTTGATATCTCTCCAACTATGAAATGAATACTGTATTTGCTTCACAGATTCATATTGTATCCACGTGAAAGATGGAATTTGAATTAAAATAAAATGTGGGTGTTGATGTAGGAATGGCTCATGTAGATGGTGAGACAAGGAAGAATAATCTATCTTCTACAAAAAGAGCTTGGGTTGCTGTTAACACTAGCATTGGATGTGGCTTTGATCTTGAAAACATAAGAGTTTAATATACATTAAATGTTGAGCAATTTTAGTCTCTAACCTGCAAATTAGATGAGTTTAGTAATCCTATTTACCCAATAATTACATCCAACTATGATGTGACTGTGTTGGTAAACCTTGGCTAGAGTGCATTTGAGTATTCTCTGACCAATGCTCGAAGGGTGGCTAATCCATGCTTCAAAAGGCCACTTTTTCCTAGTCCTATCTAATTTCCAGGTGCCTTTTATGAAGACAGTGGTGATGTTTTCTCAATGGGTAAACTTGACGCACAATGGCTAGCAAATGTTGGTTGTTCCAATTCACATGATTCACAACACAAAATACCGCCTTCTGAGGATGAATATGAGTTCTTTGACATTGTCCTTGATGGAAATAAGTAAATATAGAACCTATCCATATGTAGTATTCTTTTCCAAATGCATCATAGTAGAGTTTTATTTTTTGTGTCAATATACTTGTATGGTTCATCTCTGTGTTCATGATCTTGGTATGGATATCCAATTTTGAAGCCTAGACCCTACCCTCTTATCTCTTCTATCTAGAAAATGTTATATAAGTCTCTCTCTATCTATGGTTTTCATTGGAAGGTAATGTTTTATGTATAGTACTGATAGTCTGATTCTAGTGGTAGCTTGCTTGGCTTCATCTTTCCTCCAAATCGATCACGTGACAAGAATGTAACTTAAGAATTATGGTTTGTATTTAAACAACTAGGCCATGTTGGTTTTCATTTTGGAATTACATCCAAATATTAAATGTACAATGCACATTAGAAATATATTTCACAAGGGCCATGACTCATGACATGTTCTTGCCTTTCTAAAGTATATAATGTGAATAAATGAGCATTTAGAACTTGTGAATCCTAATCAAAGTATGGATCTCTCTCCCTCTCTTTCTCTCTCTCTCTCTCTCTCTCAAATTCAATCAGAATGCTGGTTGAAAATATTATTTTAAAAGAATTCTCCTCAAAATAGCAAAAGCAATTTTTCTTCTTGTAGTTTCAAGTTAGCATGCATCATTTGTTATCTATTAAGGGAATTTTTTTATAATGATACTGGAAAGCCCTAAAACATTCCACTACTACATTCATAAGGAATTTTTTTTTTCCAAACTTGTATAATTGGTCGATATTGAAGATTAGCATATCCAAAATTGTAAGTCCATTGAGCATTAGAGAAGTGAACCTAATTGATTGAGCAAAGGAATTATGGACACAAATAGTATTATTGAGTAGACACATTTGTTGATTACTTACTTTGATTATGTTAAGTGTATGATGTATACGACAGTGCATGATGGAGATTTCAGGCCCACAGTAGAACCCTCTCATCCTCACAAGAGGGGTAGGATGAAATCAAGAGCAATGAACCAATGTCTAATGCATGGGAATGTATTAACCTTATAATGGGAATCAAAAGGGAACATGTAAAATTGGGTATCTCCAATGAACAACACCTAAAGTTACAACATCAGTTCAAGAATTGTTTTCTTTTTTATAGTTTTATTATTTGAAGTTCATAGGATGAAATAGGAAAACTACGAGCCAAGTTATGTGTGTCCATATTCATTGTTACTAGTTTTGTAATTCAAAGTTTATAGGATGAAACAGGAAAACTACCTGCCAAGATATGTGTGTCCATGTTTATTGTCACTAGTAAATTTAATGGAAATATGCTATCCACTTGGGTTCTAGAGAAACATGTAGCAACAGTTGGGATGATTGGGAATATTCTATTATGAAGTGCATTTCAAATTAAAATGGAAAAAGTTTCTCTAACACTATAATGACCCTAGAACCCTTGAATCAAGATATATTTGAGTTCAGCCAATAAGACTACAACAAGGATGATTTTAAGAACCCCCCTTAGATTTATATGTACAAAAATTGGGCGAATATCTCCGATATATAGGAAGATTTGAAGGTGATTTTATCAATAATATAATATGTATATATAAAAAATTTGGTGAATCTTTCATTTTATTATATAATGTTGTAAAAACTTGGCGAATATTTAACTTCATTATAAAAAATTGTAAAAACTGGTGAATCTTTCACTGATTTATAGAATATTGTCAAAATAAAAGAGTAAAAACCTTAGTAAAATAACATGAATCACATCATCAACAACATAACATGTAGACTCACAAGTCACGATAGGAAGGTGTCAGTGAAACACAACTGCACTGACTAGATTCAGGGCAAGTGGGGACTCCACTTGTTATCTCGTCCCTTAATGGTCCAACGGACATGTGGGGACTTGAATCTTGACAAACTGATAAACTCATAGAATCATACATTATGCTCAATCTTGGCCTCCAACAGCCAATTATTGTCATGGAGGCTAATACAATTATGCATTGTACTTATGCCAATTGATTATTGCATTAGATGAATGTTGGTCTTGTGCCAATAGGTATCCTATGATCAATGCATAGGAACCTAGTGCATAGACCATTTTTCTCTTCGCTTAGATATGTAGAGCTTGTTTCTTTTTTTGAATAACGATAAGTATTTACAAAGAAAATATACAATCAACGTAAAAGAATCGAAAAACTAAAGAAAATTAACTCATGCAACTAAAAGTTAATAAAATAATCTTTTCTCAAATCCTAAAACCAACATTGATTCAAGCTACAACAAAGGGTTAAATCAAGCATCGAATGAGAACTAGAATCATTCAAAGGAATTAACATAATATTTAACCAAAATACACACAAACTTCAAAAATCAACAAAATGCTTCAAACAAAAGCAATAAACAAACCATAAAAATTTGTCAACATATTTGTGCTAAACACCAACATGGTTTCATGTACTTGAATGAGCCCATTCTTTCTTAGCGAAAGTGTTGTCAAATTAGTTATTTATCATTTAATATTATGAAACTATCTATGTGAAGAGATAGCTCCTTGGTCTAGTTTTCTCAAATTTCGGTGTCATTTCCTATCAGATACAAGAAAGAGACAATGTAAGAGATAAATATCAAACCATCAATCTTAAAATAAGCTGCATGAAGGTAATGTAGCTCAAATATTCAATGTTACAACAAAAAAGTATAATCTAGAATCTATTTTTACCTAAAACATAACCTCAAATTCATATATGGAGTTGGGGTTAGGTTTGAGTTCTGCTTTTAGATTTTTATAGGAGCTACTTTTGGGATCCCACTTTGTATTGTTATCATGGTACTGCACAGTCCTGTTGACCTACTTTTGGGATCATTTGTTGGACATTAATAAAATAATCTTATCTTATCATAATTCTTTTTGTTACCTTCATCATATGCTTAATGTGTTACTTTCATTATATGCTTAATGTACATATTGTGTGCCAGTTAGCTATTAGATTACCACAAGGTTAGTTAAGCACACAATGTCTGCACCACTAGTTTTAGATTGGGTACCATCATCAAAATGGATGCAAGTGCCCAAACGTTTCCCAAGGAAAAAAACACCAATGTTCCACCAAGTTTCCGGGATGTGCAAATTTGGGAGCAAGGGAACACATACAAGGGGACATGTGGAATCACCCCACAAAATCTATGGAACATTGAAGTATCCAAGATAGGAGGCCAGCCCAAATACTAAAAAGATTTAAAATATGAGAATTGAAACGTTAACCATTAAGACTATTACATAACAACAATTTAATCTTATCCAATTGGAAAAAGCACACCCAATTGCTAATATCCAGCACACAATAGCAAGAGAACAAGTCTAGAAGTACCTTGTTCTGAGCATTTTCTTCCAGCAGTGCTAGACCCTGTTCTGAGTATTTTCTCCTAGTTGCAACATCAAAACCAACATCCACGTAATAGTAAATGTTTGAGGTATTTATTGTCCAGCAGTAGAAAATAATTAAGTATTTAATATTCACTATACCCACAATATCCAACAAGGGACTATGGCAAATACTTGAGGTATTAAGTTTTAACATTTAACTATGGCCACAACAATAAATATCCAGCAGCAAGGTTTCTACGATTCCAATAGTCCACAACATTCAGAAGAAAGAATTATGTTTCACAGCATCCGAGATTCATAGGATGAAGGTCTCAACTCTTCCTCACATGGTCTCCCTCACACTGCCATGCCCACATAGCATCACTGCTCACACAAGGTAAAAGAAAATTCACGGAACTCACTCAACCATAGTCTCTTTAATAGCACCACAGTAGCATAAGACCCCTGGCATAGCAGAAACTTAGAAATATCATGGTGACAACACAAGTGATTGATGGGTAGTAGTACAGAACTTATAGGAGGCTAAAAGAATTAAACATTACGTTAAAATGTATAATATATACATTGTCAAAATTGGTCAATACAGATGCAGGATCAAGGCCTTTTAGGTAGGAATATTTATGTTTTTTGGAAGCATTCCCCTCAAAAGGGAAGGTGGGGTACATCCTCCTTGGTGTATCCCCATGCCATGAGCATGGGAAGCACGTCCCCTACCCTTGGGGGCACATCCCCATGTAACACTGAGAAGCACTAATCTAAAAACACCTTATACTATATAATTTTTTAGGACATTCAGTGAAATGTTTGCAGTATATATCCAAGACATAACAATATATATCTACCTTGTAATATATCCATTCAGAACTTCACTTGCATGACAAAAAATTTAAAAAATGGGATTTGTTTAGCACCTGGTCCTAGAACATGAACAATAGCACCTGAACCTTCCTAAATTGCTTTTATTGTTGCTCCCTACCTTCCAATTAAACTGCCATCCTGTGTGCCATCCATAAGCAACCGAGTTGAAGTCATTCCACTACCACCCTGCTGAGCTCGACCCATTTCCCCTATGCCATCTGGAACTCCTTCTATAATTTGCTTATGAACCTTGAGTATCCCATCCATAGCTGGAGAAATTGGTGCTTCTAGTTCTTCTTTTGCCGAAACCATAACCTGTGACAAGAGATAATAATGAAGTTATTTAAGGCAAAATTAGAATAAAATATTTTGAATCATAGAATTAGAAAAATGAAAAACCCAAGAACATACATAATTTTCAAGCCAACAATCTATGTAAAGATACAATCCCTCATTGCTGAAATACAAAAACAGCATAGCTGTGCAAGAATGTACAATAATCAGATTGTTATCATATGCTAGCCACAATAGGAGAAATGCTTGGAAACTTCTTTTTTGAAAAAACACAAAGTATTGTAGGAAACACCTCCAACATTTTGCAATAGAAGATCTAAGGATTTTGAAAACATCTGATGCAATGGAAAACTCAAATTCCCTTGATTGGATCAAATAACACCTCTATGATCCTCTTTGTAGGATAATGGATAGGTTCGTCAAATATAAACTTTTATTTAGCATCAATTTGGCAGTTCCCATTACTTGGAAAGACTAGATGATCTGCATCCAGACCTAGATAGTTCTTATGTGGCAGTTTCGATAAAGTATTCCATTTATTTTAGCAAATAAAGAACACAATTTAATAAGAAGACCAAACATCAAAGATTCAAATAAAGATTACAGTGCGTTCAGGAGTGCCTTGAAATCCTTCTAGAATCTTAATGCGTGATCTGGTCTCTTCACACATCTTTTTCACACAAATTCTCCCTTGCGACCAATAATTCCACCAACCTTCTAAACAAGAACAAGTAGCCAAAATAAGTTATCCCCAGGCCATCCTGGTCATTTATTATCTGTTAATCTAGCACCAATTTCATCTTCTCATCCCCTTTTCTAAGGAAGGCTAGTATTTTGGCCTTTCCAATCATGTTTGATTGCTCTTGCATGGTTTTCATTGATGCCATTGCATGTTTCTTGGCTGACTTGAATCAAACAATGTAAACAATCAATCCAGTAGATCTTGTTTTGTGTGAGATAGAATGGCCATACAATGCATGTATCCTTCTTTTTTATTTTTATTTTTCCTATTTCTTTCTTTCTTCCATTTTTCTGTACTGGTTGTGATGGATAGGTTGGCTAGGAAGGGATGGTGTATGGGAAAAGAAGGGCAAATAATTAACAATTGAAGAACATATCACTGCAGAATCGATGGGAAATATAAACAAAAACAAAAATACTGATTTGTGCTAAATAATAAACTGCCAACCAACCTATGTTAGGAACAAAGGATATAACTCAAAGGTGCAGAGCACAAAAGCAATTAGCTAAACATCTGACAAAAGCATGATATATAGTCACACAATGCAAAATAAATCATATTATACAACTTCTTAAATAATTGACATTAAAGCTCATATTTACCACCAACAACAATCCATGTACATAAGCACTTCAAAGACACTATTGGGCTCAAAGCAGAGATGAAAACCTTGAAATAGAAAAAATGCCTCTTGCAAAAGACTAAAAGTGCAAAACCAGTCTACATAATCCTATATTTCATCTGTTCTATAGACCTGTGAAGATGAAGGCTTATGGGGGCTGAGAAGGAAAAAGCAAGGTAAACAACCAATACACAAGCAATGACAACCAACATAGAATATGTGCATCCAACGGGAAACCAAAAGCATATAGAGTGTTGGGCTTTGCTAGAGATTAGGGTTTCTTATGTTATAGAATTTATTAAGCCCCAACAACTGTTATGCTGAATTCATTGGCTATCTTTTCATCTTCTCATTTTTCGTTATTGGACCATGTGGCAGTTGCACTGGTGGAATTAGAAGCTCTCCTAGGCTCCCATAAGGCATGCAGAGGGGAGCATGATAATAGCCACAGCACAATATTGTCATTTTGACTAATTCTCAAGGAGGAACCATGTAAGGATCAAGTTCTAGCAATCATGATGTTCAAATTTAAATTCATGTCCATGTAGGCTATTGATTCTTCTCTCCTTGCAATCCAAGCAAAATTAAAAACTCATTTTATAGCCCACAATGAACATGGATATAAACGCCACTCATATATAATCTCAGTAGCACTATTGTCACCATTACAATCAAAACAACTTATGTTTGCTCTCAGCAACAAACTCATTCATTGGCAACATCTGTGTTCTCACTACCCTGCACATCACACCAGTGCCCAACACAATATCATATTTCCATGCCATTGTTAAACTTTAAATCATAGTTTAGATATGCACTTGCAAATGAAACCTACGGGTCCTAAATTTTGGATCTTAGTTTACACCTATCAAAGCCTAGGTCTGCATATACTAAAACTTCTTTAAATTAAGTTTAGAAGGGAAAACAATGTACTCTGTGTTAATTGAAAACAACAGATAAAAGGAAGCTAAATATATATGTGTGCAATATGGAAATTACAAACAATAATACAAACTCTAACAGCAATCAAAACTACTCACTATTATTCAAAAAAGAATATTACAACATCTAGTACACAGGTTGCTTACACTTTCTTTCACTGCAACACAAACTAAAATTGTCCCTCAGGATTCTTACTAATGCACACCTCATTATTTTATTGACTAAGGAAAATATTTACCAAATGGGAGATAAATGACTATGGTGGAGCACCCCACTTGAACTCATACATAGATCCCATTGTCTAGTAATAAAGCACACCTAGTTTCCTAGGTAAGTGGAGACCAGGGTGCCTTTGTTTGGCAATTTGGGTGTTTGTTGAAATGGGTTGTAACAAATTCTCTTATTAGATTTGGTGTAGATAAGGTGTCAAGAGTAAGCTTCATAGACAAATAGAGTAAGATTCATTTTAAGGTCTTAATGGCTATGCCAAGAAATGAAATCTTTGTCTCCTGGTAATAGATAAATTTTTCTTAGACTTGTTTGTGGATGAGATATGGGAACATGTATAGGATTCCAATGACAATAATTATGATGAAAGGAAAAACAAGAAAGAGGGGCAAGCACCATAAAGACAAGTTTCAGATAAACATGAAGAACCTACAACAAATCCAAGGTGATGTTCAATATCAATATGGACATACAGGTTGTTTAGTTTTCATCACACCTTAGACAAAGACATCAATGCTTTCCACGTGAGAGCAAGGGAATGGTATTTGTGGCATTTTCCTAAGCAAGTTAATATCATTAATGATAACTATATATATCCATGAGTTGCAAATTTTATGAAGAATATGCCACTTTCCCTATAATGCTTTACCTTGACTAATATAAATAGTTGAAGATGAAAACAAAGCCATGGATATCATAGAATTTGCTAAAGCTTCCCTGGATCAAGACATATATGCCATTCATGTGATAAATATAGAGCAGTTTGCATAGAGGCTATAAAAATTTTTGAGCATTGGAAGAAGCTCATTTCTTATCTTATGTAATACCATCACATATAGGATAATTGGAGATATTTAGGACAATGTTATAAGTTCTTTTAAGTCTCTTTCATACAGCAAGTAGGCGAGCGATTAACACTCCAGGTGTGGAATTCCTTAAGCACTTTAAATAGGCCAGCAGAGAGGCCACATTAACAATAGTAGTCACAAGTGTTTGTGTGGCTTTTTTAGGCATTTTTGGAAAATGTCAGTGGCAGAATTGTAAGTAGACTTTCTAGCATATCATGTAGAAGATGCAAACTGTGTTGGATACCATTCCTGGAGGATTTTGCACAAGGTCTTTGCTGAAAATTGGAATTGAGCACTCTCATCACACCAAAAACATGCACCTCAAGAAAACAAGAAAATATGTTGTAGAATCTATGGAAATAAAAAGATCAGGTTTACAGTTAGTGTATTTTGTGAGTTCTCCAAATCTACATACATAGTATAAACTCAAGAGAGAATATGAAATATACGCAGTTGTAATATTTATAGTAGAGACCAGCTATGTGCATGGCTAAAGAGTGAAAGAGAAAGAAATATAACAGGTTTATTTACCTTATGGAGAATGGTCCATGTTCCATGGTATTACAAGGATGGGAATATTGATGGCAGGAGCAAGTTCGTACCTCTTCCAATGAGTATATACACCTCAATTATAAAGTAATGCAATATTACAAGGGTGTATCCAACTTTCATGAGTGAATAGTGTGAAGACTAAGTTTATACGGGAGTATTCCCATTTTCATGAGAGAATAGTGGAAGGCCCAGTTTGCATGGGTGTATCCCAATTTGCATTATTAGTGGAAGATCTAGTATGCACAGGAATATTCCAATTTGCATGAGAGATGAGAGTGAAAACCTAGTTTGCATGGGCATACCTTACAAGTCGGTGATATGGAATATGGAAGATTGCGAGTAGTATCAGAATTTCCATTAAGATTCTTCGTTCCTCTACTCGAGACAATGTGCACATGCAATCACACCTAGGACACAAATATTTGATTTCAACATTTTCTCTGCTTTGGGTTTCTTTGTCAAGGTTAAAGGTGCCTAAAGTGAGACCATTTAGACCTATACAAGTTTCAACCAAGAGTGTAGGAAATTTCATTTTAAATTGTGTTTCCTAAATATATCTATATAGTTTGTAACTCTCTCTCAAACCCTCTTTATACATTTATCTTGAAATGAGTCTGAAATTGGCATTCCATTATCTTTGTACAAATGGAGCTCTTGCCAACTTGTAAACAACAAGATAAAATTTCATGGGGATTTTCAAGCAAAGGATTAGTGAAGGAACTTGGAATCAATCTTTTCAAAATGTCGCTAAAATTAAAATAAATCAAAACCCCGGGAAGAATGGTTCATGGATTTTTGGCACAGTATCAAAATGCTAGTGTTTATAACCTAATTGAAGAAATAATAGTATCTTGCACTAGTAGCCAATATTTGACAAAAGAATAAATGTCGTTAAATTGATCTAGCTACCCAACTATTGCAGCCCCCAAAATATCATCCATATGAAAGGTAATAGAAGGATGTTCCAACAAAAATACATTTAACTCACAAAGTATAGCTATCAAGATGGAGTTAATAATCAGCTGGATTCATAGCTGGTATGAAAACGTTGTAAAAGGATTGGACAAATGTAGGTGCAAGTAGCTCTATTGAGCAAATGTTATGACCTAAGATTTTGTTGGCAACGAAATAATTATTCCATATACTGCTTAGTTGGGTCAACATATGGACTCCAGAGAATGATTTAACTCAAAAATAGATACTGAATTAAAATCACAATGAGAAGTCATTAACAAATCATCATGTTCTTGTTGTCCAAAAAAATTAGCATCGGCAATCAAGGGCTGTTGTTGTTTGGAAAAATCAGCAAGCAAAAACATGTTCCTCATTCTGTTCGGAAAAAACCAACAATATTTAAAGTCTGTTCTTCATGCTGATTGGAGCACCCAATGGCATTAATCAAGAAATCAGCACATGCATACCACAATCCGAAGAAATTAATGACTGTGATCAAGGGTTGTTTGGAAAAGACATCAACAATAATTGAAAAATCAGCAGTAACAATCAAGTATCCATGAACTCCATCCTCTGCACCGACTCTTCAAATCTGTAATCATTGGCAGAAAAATCAAGTTGTAATTTAATCCCATCGTCAATAGGGTCTGCATGGTGCCTACATCAATAACGTGAGGTGCATAATCCCTCTCATAATCATTTTCTTCCTCATTATCAATATCACAATCAAGGGAATGGACATCATCATTGATCTATGGAGCTCAAGAAGTTCTTTTTGTGGCTTTGTCTGAATTGAGAACATCATAAACAGGGACAATAGCTTTCTTGCTGATTCAAGTCCTCATAGTGGATTTATTGATCTTCCTCTTCCAATCTGAAATCCATATTACTAAGGGTCAACAGTTCGTGCTCTAAATTCAATGCTTCTACATCCTTTCAAAAGTTCTCATATTGTGCTTTATCTTCTTCATAGTTTTCAAAGGACTGAGCAACCCTTAGAAATGTGCTACATGAATCCTCTCTACGTGGGGCTTCACAAGCCAATCATCAGTACATTGCAAAAAACGCACATGATACCTTTGTGTGTGGGAATTAACAAACTTGACACCAATACACAACACTTGGAGGAGAATATAAAAATGTCTTTGGGATCATGAATTTTTATCAATTCCCTCTGTAGCTTTGCTAACATATTTGAAAAATCCTCCATGTGAACAACATCAATGCATAACAAAGGCATAATATCGTGCAAATTGGAAAGTCCTTATACATGCAAACTGTGTGGACCACTCAATAAGGGAGTGGTTATGGGAATATAAAGAATCCACAGTAGAAGTAATAATCACCAATGGAGTGGCCTCACGCTACAAATATTAATACTTGCTCCTTGGCAATGAAGAAATTTGAAAACCCAACCCGATTTCAAGTCTCAATGAGAATTTTGTTTGATGCCCAACCCACATGTGCATATGAATAAAAAATTGCTTTTTCTCATAAATAGGAACACTCTGAATCTAGCTTCAAGTACTGAAATGAAATCAATGAAAACAAACCACAAATTTGATATAAGTATTTTTTGGCCAAAAGACCCTGGGAAAACCCTTGCGGGAAAACGAGATAGAGATAGAATTACCCTTGTGGGAAAAAAAGATAGGGAGAGAATTACCCTTGCAGGAAAATGAGATAGAGAGAGAATTTTTATTATTCAGGAAATTTTACAGCAGAGTCTTTTCAGCAAATAAATGACCAACTTATCTTGAAAAATGTGCACAACAACTTCTTAAAATAGTGCCAAAATCTGCCTTGAAATTCATGTCAGAACTTTTGTGCTGAATTGTACGGAATAGCATGGATTCATGACACTATATATGGATGTTACTCCTCTAGTTTTGTAGGAAATATAGGGGTTAAGAATGGTGACTCAAGGGGGTGACATCCTCTTGCAATGTGTTGAGAACCATGGGGTCTCTGTAGTCTGAGTATCTAAAAATTGATTCATCAAAATATGCCTGCATCAATGTTCTTGTCCACTTATAATGGAGTCAAATGATGGTGTGTGCACTAACCAGTTGGAAAGACAACCAAAGCATGCATGTCCATCCACAATTGCAAGTAGCAACCCGCCTAATATGTACACCTCTCCCGTTGGAAAATGCACTGAAGTTGACAATTAGGAGGAAGCCATCTTATTAGGGACTTCTATTTCCAGTGTTACTATTTTGATTGAGCTTGCATAACCATCTGATCATTGAGGTCCAATTCCTTTTTGTGAAGGGTGGGATCAAAATGTTTCAAGATGAAAGTCAGATCAAGGTGGCTACATTACTTCCAAAGTGTTAAACTAAGATGTTTTTAGTGCTAATGCAGTATCCTATGTGAATGAGACTAAGTGAATGATATTGAGTGCAATTCTTGGGTGACTTTGAAAAAGTTATTGATCAAAGTGTTTCGAGATGAGAGTCAGGTCAAAGTGGCTACACTACTTCCAAAGTGTTCAACTAATATGTTTTCAGTGCTAATGCAGTCTTCATTCTGTGAATGAGACTGTACAATTTTTTGGTGACTTTGACAAAATTATTATCCAAGAGGTCTAATTGCAACAGATCTCTCATAAAATTCTCCTACCCACTCCAATCAGAAAGAGGTTTAAAAACTTTAGTTAACTATACAAGTAAAAATGTTCAGAATTTGATGAGTGGTGATTTATGAAAACTCAAATCAAGCAATAAGAGAACCAACTGAATGAACCATATCTAATACCTTGTCCCTTATTCACCATAGAACACTAATAATGTTACAAGGAAATAATTTGACTACATATTACCAACCATTCGACCATTACTTACATCCCTCTACCATAACTACCCAACATAAATGGATAATCCTAGAATCTAATAAAATGGGTAATAAAAAACGCCATTGCTTTCAACCGATCTAAGTACACAAGTCATCACATAAAGCAATTTTTCCAATAGATCTATGTAAATAAACTCAAAATTTGACAACCTAGATAATCTAAATACATTGCATCTCTTCCTATTCTTAGAGAAGAAGCAGATATTGAAAACATGTAGAGAAAGACAAATAATTGAAGGGGATTTGTGAGTACTGACCATCTCCATCCTTGTTAAACAAACTAAAAGCCTCCTTGAACTTAGAGATCTGTTCCTCTGTTTTCTTATCCATCATTTTCATGTAATGTAAGCAGATAGAGCACCAGAGGAAACAAGACTGGATTGCCCTGAGTCAATGATCGATCTTACTTTATTATGCTTCTCCTGGTTCCCTCTCAAAACAGAAAAAGGGATGACTTTGATCGATCTGTACCTTTGTTTATCTAAGTCTAGGAGATGCAATGTATGATATATATAGGTGGTGGGTGAAAAACCATGATGTGGAAAAAAATCGTATGGTTTTTCAGTTGTAATGGGAGGTGTCGTTGGTCCTTTGAATAAATCAAGGGATTGAAAAGTGAATATTCTTGAAAAGAAAAATCTATGCTACTCTTATAATCAGTACCATGTGCCCTGGCAAATAATTTCTAATGAGCTCCATGGCTATTGAATACTATAACTTACACCCAAAATAAAGCCAACAGAGTGCCAAAGAATAATATCCAATGAGAAAAATCTCATCAATCTGTGGTCTAGCTTATAACGACGAAGCTTCCTTCTATAGCCCCCCTGGCCTAAATGGACGGATGAAAGCAATTACCTTCACTGCATTAAAGAAGATATTTGGATTAATCAAAATTCAAGTTATAGACAGACCCGGGTGGATTAGATTATGTAGTAATGCTTAGTTGGAGAACTTGCATTATTGAACTTATTGGGGGGACAGACGGTAGGGATTAACCTAGCCGGGGAGATGAGATGATGGGCCCCTATTTGGGGTAATAAATTCCCATCTACTCCTTGGTTTCCTAGGGTTTCAATGAAAAATGAGCTAAAAAGGGCAATAATTTCTTAGTGTTTCATGTTTTGTGAGAGGAGACCTTTGTCAAACCATCTGTAAAATGTAAAATAACACCCATAGGACCTAAGAAGGATTGAATAGCTCTCACATTACAGGGTTGGGGCTCTAGCATCAGCACTTGGAGGCTTAGTAGTTGATCTCCAACATCAACTAGTCTGAACTATGATTATTGCAGCATATTCTCTAGGGGGCCAGAAAAACATAGATAATACGTGCTTTAAACCGATTTATAACACAAACAAGGTTGAGTGCTCACAACAACTAACCTGCAAAAATCCTGCAGATAGAAGAAGATTCAAGAAACTAACCTATAAAAAGCTTGCAAATAGAAGAAGCTTTGTGAAATTTCTTTCCATGAATCCACTCAGCCACTGTAAAGAGTGATTTGCAATAGAAGCCAAGCTTGATGTTGAGCCTGAGTCCTAACTCTTGCACCATTATATAGGTAAAAAACTTCCTCACTTGACTAAATGTATCCATTTTTTGCTCAAATATGGACCAAATCTAGTGAGAAAAATTCCCCAATTGATTAAATCTCCACATTTTACTCAAATAATTGTCCACAAATCCAAATCCAGGACGAACTATGTCCAATTTACCCCAATCGAGGTTGAAGTAAGACCAGTTTACCGAAATATTCATAAATCCCAGTGAAATACCAAATTTTTAATCGTATTATCCATAAATCCTGGGCAAAATACCAAATTTTCAAGTTATTATCCATAAATCCGCCGAACCACTTTCCTTTCTCCTCCCAATAAAAAAAAATCAGGCGAATTTGGGCAAAAATATCCTACCAGTCGGAAACATTTAGGCGAATGTGGGCAAAAATCAATATTTTCATGGGCTAATATCCATTTTCTAGTTTTTCCCTAAATCGGGATGAATGTGATTTACCTTGAGGCAACTATATACAAAATAAACAATGGGTGAATTTATTAAATAAAATAATAACATTTTAATATAAAAATTCGCCCACTTTTTTTGGGGTAACCCTTAAAATTTTCCCTTAAAATCATCCCTGGACTACAGATCCAATAGTAATGAGCAACAAACTTGGAAAAAAACCAACATTTGTCAAAGAAGAATATAATATTAGATTGTAATCAACTTCCGTGTAAACAGTGACATTTCTTTATTGAAGATAAGAATTTCACATCCAAACTCCCCTAATAATTATCCCTTGACGCTAAGTGAAAACCTTCACTAGACAGAAAGAAATCTGACCTTTAGCTACCTTTTGATTCTTTGAAGAAGCACACACAATAATCACAGTCCCAAATTAACACTTTCATATTATTCAGGCCTATTTATATAGTTTGCACATTGAGGTGAGGTTAATTATTGAAAGAATAACAATCTAACAATAACAAACTTATCCTAACTAATAGAATTATCCTTATTTACTTATTTGCAAGCTTATCACAACATATATTATGTTTTCCATTTACCCCTTGTTACAGGAATTGCCGAGGGATGATGACACTTCCACTTCTTATATGCATTGGAATTTTGGATTTGCCAGACCATTTCGGAATTGCAGGTTTTGGGAACCATTTTGGTTTATGAGAAACAATAAATGTAGATGATGAGTAATATACCAGTTTTTACCTCTAAAATATGATTAGTAATAATCATGTATTATTTATATGATGTGGCGTGTAATATGGGAGTAGTCATGTGACTCCTAGTTTCATTCTAAACATTCTTAGTGTGGAGCTTAAAGCCAAGGATTGACCAGTAAATGCATAGAAGTCCAACTGGTGGGATAGGTTTACAATGTGGTGGATATATTTTACATGATTTGCTCATATATATGTAAAAGGAATATACAAAAAATAAAATACATAATAATATAAATGCACCAAAAGTGTTGCTTGAGGGAGAAACAAAGGGACTATGATAGTAATACCACAAGAAGGGAAGACGAAAGGTGGTTGCTAGTTGATTTGACTTTTTAATTCTCCTGTAGAGTACTACCCTTTCTTTCCCATGCTTCCTTATATCCTTCACATCAATCCTTGATTGCGGGTGTGAACTAAATATAAGTGTCATTATCATATACGTCACATCTATGGGAAGAGAGAGATATCATGCAAGACAATGTCTCTTTTTGTCTTTCACGTTCATTCATGACCTTTATCATTAGGTAGCCATCCATGGGTAGGGGAAGGAGACAAGCTCCCATGTCATAGGGGATTTTTTTTTGGGTTTTCATGGTTTCTATAGCTAGAAATTCCAAAATATTCCCATGTTCTTGTCATTCGTAAGAGCCCATAGAAATTAAGGAAGCTTGCTATTGAAAAGGTGGAGGAAAATGGGATAGATATTGGTTGGAAAGAGATGCCATGCTTGCAATGTCCAAAGTGGCCAAGACAATTTCCTTTAGACTTGCAACTTTGTTAATGTTACTCAATGGTTATCTCAAGGCCAAGGGTTTTTTTGTCTGAGGTTATTACTAGAATGAAAACAACAATATATTCCCTTTCTGCACACGGTCAAGAGGATTGGAAGGGAAGAGTACTATGAAACACTATTGACCTAAGAAAGAGTAGGTATTTTTTGTATTGTGTGAAGTAGTGAAATATAGTGCCATGGTTGGTATGATTTTTGGAATAGGGCCACAGAAATTTGAAGTGAGCTGATGGTTTGTCATAAGAGTGATGGGTTGAATAGAGCGAGATCAGAGTCCCATAGGAGATTCCTTCACCTTAGCGTTATCATTGTATGGCTTGGGGTGAAATACCGATTCCTACATATGGGCGGAAAATTTATCTTCAACAACTAGTTACAGACCTTTATTTGTAGATAAACATTCATGACTCTCTTCTGGTGGAATGATTCTCTGTTGCACTTGTGCATTCAATTTAATGGGAAATGAAAGAGTTCAGAATATGCATTGTTATTTCCATTGTTACTTTGTACTTGCATATGAATTCTGTAAGTTATTGTTGTTAGAGGTTCAATTCGACATCACAGATGGTTTGTGAGGCAAAGTAACCTTGTAGGTAGTGTTGGATAATCAAGGATATTACATGGTGGATAGGAAACAAATTTTCTAAATCAAAATAGAGTAAGCTAAACTTGTAGTAAATGGACCCTGTTTTTTGGCCACAAATCTAATAAGATTTTAGTAGGAATTTAAGGTATGGGTGGAATTATAGCATGATCCAAGGCCCATGCATGGTGGAGCAATGCTAATAATATAATAAAAATAGGACAATAATAGTACAAAGCACAAGATCGAGCTGTATTTGAAGATATGTTGGCAAGAGTATGTGGAGGTCTCCACTTCTAATGCAAGAAAACACAAAACTTCGAAAATCTATTGCAAACACTAAAATGTCAATTTGATATTTTCATTTGCACTTGAGGGCACTAACAATAAGATGGATTTGGAGAGCATTAGTGCAATAACAAAGTTTCAAGAGAAATAGCATAATTACATTGTATCAATGTGCGATTGAAGAGAGTATTTGGCATAGCAACACTCTCATTTGGAAGGTTTGGAGTGCAAGATCCATTTAAGTCTTTCATTTTCAATTTAGTATAATAGATATGAATATGAGTTGCATATACATAGTTTTCGAATGATGTATGCAAATTGAAATACAAATGATGATTTTTTTTGCTTAATTTTTATTATTTACATTAACATACACTTGTAAAAAGATTAGGATGTCGATTACTTGATTTCGTATTTTGGGGTCGTTGTTGCTCCATCATTAGTCCTCTGCAGATACTGATATGCACCCGTAGTTTGTGTAACCTTGCATGATGATTTACTTTATCGTAACAATGGCCATGATTCATATTTAAACTTAAATTAACTAAATTTGTGGGCTAAACCTAACTGATCGCATTAAGTAAATTTGTAAGCTAGATCTTTTGCTGGAAATTCTAATTAACATTGCTTTAAGAGAAACTTTGCACTAAAATAGTATGAATTTTGCACTAAAACTTGTAGCCTAAAATTGTCGAATTTGGAAAAAAATTAAATAGGAACCCCTACCCCTAATTGTTCCAGTAGATTTAGCTATAGTCCTGATTTCTCAATCTAAGTTACATCTTGTCTAGAAAACAGTTTTTTCATCCTCGTTCGATCCAATACAATTTTTCAGCCCAAGATACAACCTCTAAACCCAATGGATGTGAAAACATTTACTATAGATAGATTGTTGCTGCAACACAAAATCCAAAATCTTTGAAGCTTCACAGAAGTTTCATGTGATGAAACTTCTTTGGAAAAAAAATCAACCTCCTGTAGATTCCTTCAAACCTTGAGAAGACAAAAGGACTACTAAACCAAAGTTGTGACTCATAGAAATTTTATGCTAAGCAAACTAGATCACCTACTTTGAAACCATGTTAGAAAAAAAATCTTTGATGTCATGCTATAAAAGGAAATAAAGCAAGGTTCAAATCTAATTGATGATCCAATTGGTGATGATTGTAATCCAAATCCAGTTAGGTGTATTCTCAACCTAAGCCTAAAAAAATCTTGAAATACTTCCCTAATCGTATATCACGGTTGTTACATAACAGCCTTCCTTATCTTTCCCTAATGTCACTCCTTAAGCCGCAGCCTAAAGTCAACTCCCAGCCCCTATGAAATTACAAGCATACTTACCTATTGAAATTCTAAGATAACATCAAGGCATAGTCACTGTATGATATGGAATTTGTCATTTTGGATAGTCATTATTTGGCTGGAAATTATTATAGTTTGGACTGTATGAGCTGGAATTTGTCATTTTGGATAGTCATTATTTGGCTGGAAATTATTTAGTTTGATAGTCCTAGTTGTCTACTAATTGAGGACTAGAAATCACCTTGTTTGGGATAGTCATTATGGTTATTCCCTTGGCTGAAAAATAGCTTGTGCTGGGAACTTACATTTCACCTCCTTTTGATTGGAAATAGCATCCTATGGACAGTCATTGAATCACGTATATCATGGTTGGAAATTACATCAAGTCCTCTTTGTTTATTTGAACAGAAAACACACATGTCTTACTAAATAAGGCTTGATTTCATTATACACTGTTGATATTATTTATGGGATAGTCTTTTATGAGCTCTTTAGGATTGTTGAAGATGACATTTATGATAGCTACATTCACAATTTCCTACTGCTGAAATCTTTCTTGTTTGACAGCCCTTTATATGAGAAAGACATCATTATCATTGACAAAAAGCATGCTATGTTCTAAACGCTAATCTCAATTGTATCTTCAGGTCTGATAAATTTAGTCATACATTGGGATAACTACACAATACACTTTTTGATAGTCATAAACCTTAAAAAGTTCTCTAATCATTGTCATAGTCATTCATATTGGTACATTGAATTTAAATCAATATTCTTACTTGTTTATTGATGTATATGTTGTTTTCACTATCATTTGCAAGGGCATAGAAGAAACATCAAACATTTTAAAATTCTATGTTAACTATTAACGTTGGATTTTAGGATTGAGCATTCAGTTGTGAATCTTGCTGATTCTATTAAACAAGGTGGCCTATCTGCTAAAGCTAGCTCCCTTGCCCTAACTTTGATAGAGGTTGGTACATTATTTTTAAATCATTTTAGAAAGATTGTGAAATCTCAATTTTCCATTTGTTACATGATGCGTTTTTGGGTCTGTCACAGTGGAAAATCTTGTCAGAGTCTTGTGCTAGAGCTTGTTGGTAGAGAGACCATGGATCTGCTAGACACAAAGACAGGAATTGATATTGAGAAAGATGATAGGGAGGCTCTGCAAGATGGGCATGAGGAACAGTTATCTGAAGAAACAACTTTTTACCGATGCTTTTGGATTTATCGAGGTCCTGAGCAACTTGAGGTAAAGTGTTTTCTTAGTGTCCTATTATTTAATAGGCTATCGAGTGTCATCTGAAGGTATGAATAATTTTGATATTTGCAGGAGTTAGAAGCTTTGTCAAATCATTATGAATTACTATGCAATAGAAAAAAGAAAAATTATTATGAGAAGAGAAGTATGCCTTTGATGGAATGCTCAATCCGTTCCAACAGATATTTACATTAAGTAATGAAATCAATGGCAGTAACTTGGAATTCAACAAGGGTAAGAATGTTGAGAGTGAAGAAATGGGCAATGTAAATGAAATAAAAACCCTTTGTGAATCCAGTGTTAGCAAAGAAGGTGATATGGCAGTAGGGTAATTACATTTAGCTATGGGCACATCAATGTCCTTATAACATATTTTGTAGTATGGTCATTGATTTGAGGCCTTGAACAATTTTTATTTTGCAGATTTACGGTGGCACTTGGTGGACTTGCTCTTGATGAGGTAGTTCAGAAAACATCTGGTCATCTTGACGCAATTAGAGCTAGAGCAAGGCATGTGAGAGAAAATCCCTAGTAACCCAAGCTTGTCATAAATGCATTTTCAAGCATAAATTTTATCCTTGATTTTGTTACAATTTTCATGGTATTATCTGATATTGACATAAAATAACCTTATACTATTTTGAATGTTTTTATGCTTTATTTCTGTAGAGGCTTTTAGAGTTGCGCTATCTTGGGATATCCAAGCTTCTTCTTCTTGGAAAATATGTCTTGTCAATGAGTCCTAAGACACAAAGTGACAAAGTAATGGAAGATTCTCTGAAATTTGAATGGCCATATGATTATATTTTGAAGGAAAAGTTTATCAGATCAAAAGCACAGGCCATGACTAATGATAATGAGGCTTTTTCAAATAGTTTTACCACTGGTATGTAGATATTACATTCCTAGAAGTCTTTTACTATTAGGAAACCTGACTATCCAACATGTCAAATGCGCTCTAATGGAAAAAAAGTAACAAGCAGTAGTTCTTTTTAGATTCATGATTATAATTCATAGAAGTAATTTTTTTTGCATATACTAGTATATATGATTTTATTCCTAAGTGGCCAGGTTGTATGGGTGTGGTTCATGTATGAATGTTGTTGCACTGTTTTTGGAATTTGGGTGCAGGGGTTATGGAATGTCACTAATATATGTATGTATATATAGATAAAATTCATGATTTTTTTTAGTATATATAGATATAGAGGGTGAAATATGATGGTTGTTGGCTTGATGCCTGAACTATGTCATGAACACTTTGAGGATGACAAGTTAAAAAGAACTGTTTTGAATTTTATTTTGTTTATATATAAATATATATTTGAAACAAGGACAAGGTAGGCATGTAAGAAATTGGGAATGTTGATTATATTTGAGGGGTTTTGATTATACTGATGGTTGAGTATAACACCACAATAGTCTGACAGGAAAGGTGTTTTCATTGCAATGGTTGATGCTATTTGATATATTTTGATTATACTGAAGGTTGAGCATAATATCACTGTGTTAGGCAACTGCGTTCTAGTGGACTACAGACTTCTCTTGCCATAGGAGTCTTATGCACATAATAGTATTTGAATCATTTGTATATATTTGAATATTCAAATGTTGACAAACACTAATATCAATGCCAATAATAATGTATGAATGTGCCAAATGATTAGGGTGTAGGAAGGTAATTTCATGGATAAAGACTGGGAAACATCTCTACTTAGATACATCCTTTGGGAAAATCCTATATAGTATAAATACAATCATCCTATACATAATCAACCTGGTATTGCCCGAGAATTATAACATTGGTCATCTATTGTCATTGTGTAGGGCCATAAAGGATGATTCTTCTTTTCAGTTCATCTTCTATTGTTCCAATAAGGCCAGCTCATCAAATGGCTTCCCCTAAGGTTTCACTTCCCTCTTATCTTTTGATTTATGTTTATTGCATATTTGGGAAAGTAGGTTTATATAAATTTTCTCATGTACACAATTCATGCATTGTTGCACCAGTATTTCCAACATGTGTTTGAGTGAATTTGTTACACTTTTGCACCAAATCATACATAGCAGAATGGTGACTCCATAGGTAAAGAAAACTATTATTTATTCTTTTGGACATTGGATTTGAGACTTTCTTAAATCATTCATCAGTTTACATAGTTTTCATGTCATTCACTAACCACATGACATATAGGGGTGAACTCCTTCACAGATTGCACTATGTATGCAAGTTTATACCTGTGCAATCGAGCATATTTGTTTTGTGGATTCTTTGATTATCTTTCTTGTTGAAATCCATTTCCTGGTTTAGAGATGAGTTTTACATTTCTTAGGTACTAAATAGTGCAAACTTATCCATTCAATTTTAATTTTAACTAATTCTTAAATTGAATTTGTTAGATTATATTTTCCTATTTTGCACATGATATTGGCTATTGTTGTTAGCTGTTGAACGTTAGAAATTATTTGCTTCATTGTTTTTCTACTTTATCTTTCATTGTTTTTCTACTTTACAAGTGATATTTTTTTATTGGATTTTGCAGGAGTGATATTATCTTATAAGTGGGCCATTGAGTATGAAGAGCTTGCTTCTGAGGCTTTGCCATTCAGTATGAAGAGCCTGCTATTGAGGCTTTCAAGCTACTAAGTATGGCTTTGAAGCTGCTGACATGGGATCTAAGTATGGTTTAGAATTGAGTATGGTTTTGAAGTTGTTGACTTGAGATCTAAGTATGGTTTTGCAGCCAAGTGCAAGTAGGATGGTTTAGCCATTGTAATATTCTGAAAAGTGATGATTTTCTCGTAAAGTGACATGGAAATTAATGTGATTTTTTGAGAAACTCATATTTATTGTAATACTTTTGAAATTTCATATAACATAATTTGTGGTTTAAAACTTATATATATGGTTGTACTTTATGTTATGTACCAGTGTTGTAATTATTAATTAATTAATGTGGCATTGCACGATTTACATGTGTATTAGATATTATTTACAAGTGTTGTAATTAATTGTCATATGACATTGCATAATTCACATGTGTATTAGCTAAGAATAAATAATGTATCATTCTTTTTTAATTTAAACATAATATCATATTAAAAAATTATATTGATTAATAATAGACACCATTAAAACTACTAAAATATAGTCACCACACATAAAATGACTAAAAATAACTAAATTAGTGACCAATAAATGAGATTAATGAACAAAATTCGTATACAAAATGATAAAAATTTGAGAGATACGTTACCAAACAATGAGATATAAATGACCAAAAAAATGACCAAAATTCACATCTCAATGACGAAAAAATAGTTTTTGTGGCTAATTTATGGTCTTTTATTACGCGACCAAATTTGGCCATATTATAGCTTGTCATGTGGTCATTAATTTGGTCATAAATGTGGTCATATATTTGGTCATTGGTTCAAATATATGACCAAATTAATGACCAAATACATGATCGAAAAGCTATAAATGACCAAAATAAAAATGACCAATTTTGGTCGTGTAATAAAAGACCGTAAATTAGCCACAAACGATCACCAAACCAAAAGTGGTCATTGATATGCATATTTTGGTCATTTTTTTGGTCACTAATCTCTCATTTTCCACTAGTGATACAATACAATGATCATGCTAGAAGCATGGATGACAAAGCAATTCAAATTCCAAAGGAGGTCATTCGAATTGAATGAGTGATTCTAGCTTAATTGAATGTAAGCCACAATCAACACTCGAGTTAACCATTGATCAAAACCCTAATTGACTCAACTGGGCCCTAATTGAAGTTGGAGTGCAATAAATGATTGATTCTAACTGAAAGTAGGTTAGACACATGTCATAGCAATCCAACCAACAAGTGGTAGTGCATCAATGACTCCAATGAACCCCGACGAGGTTAACTAAAGTGTAACTGAACATCAGAAGTGGTTGGAGGCACCTCTGTTGACACTAGTTCATTAAATAATCAATAAATAATCAATTTAATGTAGGAGGGTGCCTTGACTACTATGTTTAACTTATTGTAACCACCGATTAGCAATATGGGGCACTAATGACACTCAGATCACCCTCGGAGTACTCTAGTTATCCTCCCTAAATGTAGGAGAAGGCTAAGTTATCCTCCTTGACTAAAGGTAGGCATGGGTGTTATCTAGATGATGTCATATAGTGCTCCTCTGATGTTAATTAAGTCAATAATAGTTAGGATAGTGGTTTAACTAGGACAAATTGACCAAAATGAGTGTGTATGGTGGTAAATGTCTCCAACACCCTCCCTTAAGTTATACTTAGGAGCAGTAGAAAACATAAAATGCATAAAAATTATAGGGCCCTAAAAAATAAGGCCATACATCATCCTGAACAATAAAGTAACTGCTTAATAAACCAAATTCACAGGGAAAACCTCATGGGAAAAATACCCCCCCTCAAACTAAGCAGTAAATCAAGAATTGGTTTTTCTATGCAGCAGCATCTTGATACTGTGCATGTGAACCTCTAAACCCAAAATAAATGAATATTTCTAGAGGAATCTTCCACTTTGGAAGAACAAAAATGCGCTCAACTAAATCAGCAATATAAACAACTGCACGATGAAAACTGGACCCATGTAGAGCAGCTGAAATCATCTGAAGAGAGATAAAAGGCTCTTGAGGATTCGAACCATGTGTGGAACACTTAATAAACTGATATGTTTCAGCCTTGAACAGCAAACCATGAGTGGGAAAATCATCCCCAATTCTTAGGAGCAAGTGTCCAAGTGGATGCAGAATGTCTTCCTCTTTACTAGTTCTGTGAGGATATAAGCATGTGACCAAAGGTAGAGAAGCCCTGGGACTGTGGAGAGTGAATTATTGAGATCAATAATATGATATATATTCATAAATATCTAATTATTCACAAAATAAAATATCAGCAACCTCATAAGAGGAAACTAACACCAAATTCCCAGCAGTAAAATTGAAGAAAAAGTGCGGTACTTGATTTTTCACACTGGAATTGGTGAGAGCAACTAAAAGCATGACTGAAAGCTCTTGGATTTTAACATATTAAACAAATAATATTAGATAATAAATTAAATCAGATCTAAATAGGTTCAAAATATATCCAAAACTATGAATTGGAATCGAATCCCCAACATCAGTTTTATAGGAGACTTGCGGTACTTGTTTCTTGACATTGTTGATGAGAACAACTACAAGCAGTACTGAAAGATTATGAGTTTGATATAATAAAGCAAGAAATATCAGATCATATCTAAATAATATCATATAATATCCAATAAGGTTAATATTATATTCAAATAAATGGTTAGCCGAGACGGTGGATGCACAACTTTCTTCTTCTTCAAAATTCTGAATTTTGGTGCATGCAATCCTGCAGGAATTTGCTGGAAGATAAAGATCATGGAGAGTGAATGGATCACTATATTAATCTGATATTTCTTCTATAATATCCAATCTATCACATATTTGCACACTATCAGCAACAGTAGAGGGAGAAAAATCAAATTTCTCTTCACTTTCGGAAGCAATTACTGGCAAATTTTGCACAGAATTCAAAGGAAAATTACTGGTGAATGTTTGCATGGAAGTGCAGCAGTGTTTTTCTTCAATATCACAGATTTGAATGTCTTCTTATATTTCATCCATATGAGGATATGAGATATTAGATATCTCGCAAACTTCAAAAGCATCAGGAGAAGGAGTCATTGCAATGAGACTTTCTTCAATTCGAATTAACTGTGTAGAAGATTATGCTTCTTCTTCATCTTGAACAACTTCATCAGAGAGACTATAGGCCAAGAATTTTGAGTAAATAAATCTTGTGGTGCTGGATGTGATCTCGAAAGTTCTATTATGATCCTCATTGTGCTTGCCAAAGGTTCTGTCCAATTTTGTCCAAAGATTCTTTTAGGTATTCAGCATAACCAATAAGGTAGCACAAGCTAGGAGAAAGGGTCAAGCATATTTCTCCAAAATATTTATCACCTTCATTTAGCAAGTCATTATAATTCTCATAAGACTCTTTTTCAAGTCCAATAGACACCTCATAGAGACCTTTTCTCTTCAAATATGCGATCATCTTCAACTTCCATTCCGAATAGCTTGTGAATGGGGTGAGAAGAGGGATTGATGAGTCCATTCAAAGTTCTACTTGTTAAAGCTACAAATCACAACAAAAGGGGCACTGTAAGGCCAAACAGCCTGCACATTTTAGGCTTTCATCACACCCAACATAGTTTATCAAGCAAGCTTGATCAATAATTTCCTTACTTGGGGTATTAAGTGGTAAGCCTTGGCTTCTAGTGCAGTGCTGGAATTTTGAGCTTTGCTCATTTTTTCATGCAAGATCTGTCAAAAATCTTGTTTTTGAGAGATTTGAGCTTCGACCCACTATGAGATTTGATACCATATTAATCTGTCACAGTAATCTAGGGACTAAAACAAGTCTCATCAAAGATTAATAACAATAATGCATGAAAATGGTGTAATAGTGCTACAAAATGAGTAGACGCTCTGTATAATAAATAAAGAATGAGTAATACAATACAATTATCATGCTGCAAGCATGAATGACAAATCAATTCAAATTCCCAAGGAGGTCATTCGAATTGAATGAGTGATTCTAGCTTAACTGAATGTAAGCGGCAATCAACACTCAAGTTAACCACTGGTCAAAACCATAATTGACTCAATTGAGCCCTAACTGAAGTTGAAGTGCAATAAATGACTGATTCTAAATGAAAGTAGGTCAGACACATGTCACTACAAGCCAACGAACAAGTGGTAGTGCATCAATGACTCCAATGAACCCAGATGAGGTTAACTGAAGCGTAACTGAAAATCAGAAGTGGTTGGAGGTGCCTTTGTTGACTCCAGTTCATTAAATAATCAATACATAATCAATTTAATGAAGGAGGGAACCCTCACTACTCTATTTAACTGACTGTAACCATCATTTAGCAATATGGGGCATTAATGACACTCAGATCCCCCCTGGAGTGCTCCAGTTAGTCTCCTTGAATGTAGGACAAGGCTAAGTTATCCTCCTTGACTAAAGGTAGGCATGGGTGTGATCTAGTTGATGTCATCTAGTGCTCCTCTGATGTTAATTAAGTCAATAATAGTTAGGATAGTGGTTTAACTAGGACATATTGACCAAAATGAGTGTGTATGGTGGTAAATGTCTCCAACACTTATAGCCCGTTTATCATCAAACATTTAACACATATAGACCCTATATAATTAAATACATAACTTATAAACAAAAAAACACCTCAACATATTTAACCACTAACCTATATTCACTCAATAAATACCTAGATATTATAACCCCAAACAACTAGTCCCTAAAAATCTATACCATATATCTCCATGAAGCTTTTTGTTATTATAGCATGTTGAGATGATATTTATGTTTATAATGGAAACGTTCATGGACAATATGTTTACATTTTTCATTTTCAATAGATGGAATTATATAATTTTTATCTTTTGAACAATTTGTTTATATATTTATTTTTTTATCGCAGTGCCAAGCATGGATGCATAGCTAGAAATACAAAGAGAAATGCAAAGGATCAGAGAGATTAGAGCCTAAATTACTATTCTTTGCGGTAGACATCGTTTTCTTGCATCCAATTTGGATGAAATGATAGAGAACTTTAGTAGGTCATATGGTGTTCTAGAGGACATCACCACATATAGAGAGATAAAGAGGCGAGAATATGTAGATGGACTCAGCTACTAGGAAGCCAAGAAATTGAAGATAACAAAACAATACATCTTTGAACTTTTTAGAGATCCATATAACAATGCAATGTCGGACTTAGGAAAATAGTATATTTCTATTAAGTGGTTTACATATAAACCATTCATAGATAAATGGATGGATAGAATCTACACGGTATTTTATGTACCATCACACAACAACCAAGAAATGCCATTATATTTTCTTAGAAATATGTACACAAAATTTGTTTTGGGGAACCAGATCAATTATTTTTATATATTGGAGTACCACGACATTGGGATTTGGATTCCTTAACAACATATGAATGCAAGGCACACAGATATCAATCACCCAATACCTTCAGCTCGTAGGCAGATATCCATGCCAAATTTTTCTCCTACACATCAGTCGGTGCCACAAACACATGAGTCACTTTTATAGTTGGCACAAGAGGGTGTTCACCACAACACATATCTATAGGGTACATACCAAGTAGGAAGATCAAATCCACCATCTACTGGTTGGATAGGACCACTATATCCTGGTGGGGTAGAGAAACAACCTTCCTGTGCCAGAGGAGTATCTAGTAGTGGGACTCGACCCACATATCATGACCCAAGTTGAGATCCCCACCCATGCACATCATGCGACCATCCCTGCTTTGGTCATGTCTATACATATGATACATTTACTGGTTATTTTACACAAGTAAGTAAAAGGATACCAATAGTCTTCTTTGAAATTGTATTTCCTTACTATAAACATGTATAGATTGTTAATATTTTTAGTGTTTTCAAAACTTGCAGTTGATACAAGCAGATGACATGGGGAAATAATTTCACATTGACGATGCCCATGATAGTCCAGAGACTTGTGCACCATAACCCTATGATGTACTATCTATTTTCATACATTCATTGGAAACAATGCATGATGATGCAACTATTTCAACATGTCATTTATGTTAAAGAAATGTAACTGCGGAATATATTCTATTTTGTATTGTTATTATTATTACCCATTTTGAATATGTTGTTTCTTTGGTTAGTGATGTCATTGATGTAATTGTTCATGAGGTAAAGTGTCTATTGTGATTTGGGTCAGTAGTACCCACTAAAGTATTATTAAAATGTATTTTTGAGTCTTTGAAGGAAAATCGACCCTCGAAGCAAGGAGAAGTCAGCCTAGTTGGGTTATTATGCTTGTAAGCTGATTTGTATAAATAGGAGAGGCACCTCCATAATTTGGACAAGTATAACGCTCAAGAATTTGCGCTAGAAACATAAGAGCCAGTCGATATAACAGAGAGGAAGCAGACTAGTCTTGTTATTGGTTCTTACACTGTTCTTGGGTGAAGTCTATATAAAGGAATCTTTTCTGGGTTTCTCTAATGAGGGTTTCCGAGGATAAATATTTTTGTTCTCTTTTGTTCTATTGTGCTTGTTATTCTTTCATAGATCTTTTTGTTTTGGTATAAAAACATTTAAAATATTAACATGGTATGAGAGCTAACATGAAAGAAAATATTGTGTAGATGCTCACCCAATAATCCAAAAATATAGGGTTTACTATTTTGGATACCTCCATCCATATATTAGATGAAAATTGAGGTCCACTCAACTCTCCCTAGGAGGGTACATCTTTATGTTGAAGCAGTTTTCATTCTGAGGATTTTCACTTTTTGATCTAACACTCCTTCCATCAGAAACTATCATATTTTTCAAGATTCTATCCTCATATTCCATAAAAACAAGATACAATGTAAATCACATTGGGGAAGCACAATTTTTCCTCCTCTCACATCCACAAGTGATCAAAATTAAAAAATTATGGTTTCATAACCAAACCCTAGGTCATCTTGAAGATGGTTCTAGAAAAGGTTCTGAAATTGGTAAGCACTATCTCCTATATTTCCATATAAGGTTATCCTTCTTTAAATATGACAAATAGTACCAAGATTGATGAAAATATTGAGAGAGAAGAGACATTTAGAGCATGGAAGTATAGAATCATGCTCATCCTTGAAGAACATGACCTAGATAGTTTTATCAAGGAAGATGTCAAGGAACTAGAAGGAGAAGAGGAAAAGTCCAAACACAAAAAGGATATGATCAAAGTGAAAAGGTTCATACCTAAATCTATCAAGGATTAGTTTATCTCCTAGATATATTCAAAGAATAGTCCTAAAGAAATGTTTGATTCACTAACTAATATGTTTTAAGTTAAGAATATCAATAGAAGAATGACCTTGAGAAATCAACTCAAGTGTGTGAAGATACAAAATAAAAAAACCATAAAATCATATTTCTCTTGAGCATCTCATATCAAAAAACAACTTGAGGCCATTGCTGATATGGTTGAAGAAGAAGTGGTGACCACTCTAAATGGTCTCCCTAGAGAATGGGATTCCTTAATTAGAGGAATATGTGCTAGAAGAAAGCTAACCAAATAGAGAAAACTATGGGAAGATTGTGTACAAGAAGAAGGAAGGATAATCAACAGAGAAGAGAAGCTAAATGACAATGAAGATCAAGCTCTAGCTACACAAACCAAGAATGTTAGATTGAAAAGGAAGAGTCAAGTTTCATCTCCCATAATAACACCTAAATCCAAGAACAAATATAGAAGGGGTTACACATATTTTGAATGTTACTCATGCCATAAGATGGGACACCTTGCTAGATACTGTCGTATTAACAAATATCAATCCAAGAAGAATAACCATAAGTACCATGCCCATGCAACTACAGAGAATGCATCATACAAGGAAAGGATCACAGAGAATGAAGAGTCTAGAGAAGAGTATGTTCTAATTTCATCTCTCATTGGACCAGTCACTAATGGAAGTAACACTTAGCTTATAAATAGTGGTGCTTCAAAATATAATAGGACATAAGTATTCACTCTCCTTTCTTACACAAAAAGAATATTCTCACAAGGTACAACATGGAGGTGACTATCAATACCCCATCAAAGGAATGAGAGAAACATATTACAAATTAAGAACCAGAAAGCTCATGAAGATGAAAAAAGTCTTATATGTTCCATTAATATTCTTTCCATCTTATCTCTAGATAAGAAAGGTTTTAGAGTTGCTTTTGTAGATGGTGAATACCTTATGTTTCCAAATGGGAAAACAATAAATGATGCTACTATAATTGGTGTCAAAGAAGGAGGACTCTACAAATTGGAAGGACACACAGATTGAACGCTTACAACTATTTCTATCAGTCCATGTGAACTATGGGATAGAATACTTACTCATGTAAACTACAAAGCATTACTAATTATGAGCAAGGTAGTCATAGTTCTACCAAAGATCAAGATCGAGCATGAAGGAGTATGTAAAGGATGTTCTCAAGGAAAGAAAAACAAGAATCCATTTTCATGCAGTAATAGAAAACAAACAGGGAACTTGGATGTTGTACACTTAGATGTGTGCAGAACGATTTCAACCACTTCCTTGCGGGTATGTATATTATGTCTCCTTTGTTGATGTTTACTCTCGTAATACTTGGAGATACTTCTTAAAAATAAAAGATGAAGTATTTTGAAAATTTAAGGAAATTAAGGTACTTGTGGAGAATCTATTTGAAAAGAAGGTCAAGATCTTAAGATCAAAAAATGGAGGATAATTCACTTCAAATGAATTCAAGGAATTTTGCAAAGAATTTAGGATTAATATGGATCTTACCACACCCTATAATCAACAATGGAAGTAGTTAGAGAAATGATCCATTATCAAGATATTCCTATGCATCTATGGGAATAAGCAACAAAAACCGCAGTCTATGTATAGTGCTCTTGGAAACAAAACCCAGGAATAAATGTTCACTGGTGAAAATCCCAAAGTAAGCCACCTAAATATATTTGGGTATCCCGTATACCTCCATATTCCAAAAGAGAAAAGATAAAATTCGGACCCTTCAGGAAAGAAGGGAATATTTGTTGGACATAGTGAACAATCAAAATCTTATAGAATTTATTCCAGAATTCTACCAGATCAAGATTCGTAGTTAGAGACATTTAATAAGCTCCTATACAATAAGATCATGACGTTACAGAACCTCAAGGACTTATTGAGACACCCTAGAAGATGATCTCAACAAAAATAATGCCATCTTGGGCTCGCTATGTAATCAATGAAGCATGAATATATGGTTCACCATGTTGAGTGAAATATATGATAGTAATTTCAACATAAATTATGAATACGGGAAGATCATAAACTTATGAGCTATATGCAAAATATATGTAAGATGGGAGTGACACTAACCTAATGAGAGTGGCACTAACCTATTCTAATGCTTGAAAAGGAAACACACATGCGACTGAAATATAAGAAAACATGCAACTAACTTCATCTAAGAAATCATGTGACTAAATCTAGGAAAAAACATGCGACTGAATTTGAACCTAGTTTACGAAAGTAGGAAATTGCGTGAAAGTAAATTTAAATCTAGGAGAGTATAAAGTTGCATAAAATGAAATTAACTAGGAAAACATGAAATCGATTAACAATTCAAAATGACAAATCTATTAGGGAGAAATCAAAATATTATAAAACATCAATCCTATTACAAAATAATAATATCCATGACTAACTCTCAAAATACTTTACATAGATTATTTCTATACTTCCACACCACTAAAGAGGCCTCCTCCTTAAATGAGGATATAACCCTCTTATTTATACATGAATGTTTTGAATAAGAAGATAATCAGCTCATATCCACTTTTCTCTCAACCTATCCCTTCAAATCCTCCATAATATCTTGGATAAGATATTATATCTCCATGATCTTCTCCTTTGAATATGATTGAATAATTATCCCAAATATTCTTCAAATATTCAAAGCTTGAAGATGAAATCCTAATTTGAGGCTAGATGGTGACTTTTGACCTTGTTAAAATCTTCAAATATGCCCGAAAACATAGCAAAACTCATCCAACTTTGAGATATAATGAAAATATGTTAATTTTCTTAATATTTAACAGCAAAATATCTCAAAATATTTAAAAATAAACAATTTGGAAAATAACAAGGTAACCCATATTTATTCATGAAAATGGTATTAATGAATGGTTTATGGAGTGATGGATAGGCATGCTTGTTAGGGATAGTGAAGGGAAAATAGACTGAAAATGTGAAATTTGAGCAACCAAACATCTCCCCCCAACTGAACTTGTTCCATGTCCTCATGCAACTGTGCATAATAATTTTGTCTTCTTAACTTTGGATTTGCATGATAATATTTTTAACATTAAATCAATCCATGATGTGAAATACATAAGTAGCATCTTATTTTACTTATGGTTGGTTATTGTGTGACAACCATGATAATTGTTGGTTCTTGTGTGAAAACCATTATAATTGTTGGTTCTTGTGTCAACAACATTCATTTATTTCACTTATTTTATTATGGTTGGTTCTTGTGTGACAACCATGAATATGCCAAATGTTGGTTATTGTGTTAACAACATTCATTTGTTTTTATGGCTGTAATAAATAATATTTGAAAGTATATATACACTGGAAATGATAAGCCATCAATGTACATTTTCCTCATGTTTATGAATCATGCAAAAACTAGATCAAATTGTAACAAAGTGTAATTTTGAAGAGACATGTTGGTCAATGGTAAATGAAATGATGGTATGTGTAAATGGTAATGAATATACACCCCCCCCCTCCCCCCCCCACCCCCAAATTGAAGATGTGTTAACTTTGTGAAAATTAGTAAGAGAATATAACATGGTGAGGGAAGTTTCCAAATTCATTCATTTTATAGCATTTAAGGAAATACATGGTTAAATATTAGAAAACAACATACCTCCACTTACCCAAAAAAATGATGAACTGTGGAATCGGGGTGTGGCTGATGCTGCTATTGTTTCATGGAATGTGAATTAAAGGAATCGTAAATGCTTGTTTGTATGAATCAAGGATGGAGTCTGAAAGTCGAACTGTGGTACTCACATATGGCTGGAAGTATTATGTTGTGATGTCCCTAAACCTAGAGATAATCCCGCAGGTGCTAAAATTAAGAATAAATTAATTTTAAGAAATAGATAAATTAATATTTATCTTACTGACCATTGTCCCAAACAAATTAAATATTTTAATTCTAGAGATTGAATTATAACTAAAGTTTGTGACACTTAATTACTTAATTAAATAATTAATTATGAAACTCAATTAATTATTTCCAACGTGAGATAAAAGGTCATAATTGAAGCACTAAAATAAATACCACATGATAAACGTAATATTCAGTGTGAATATCTAATTTCTATACTTTTGGTTTGTTTGATAGCATAGTTTATAAATAACCAATTATTGATGTCATTGAGTATTTGCAAATTAATCTACTTTTTCGGTGTTGTTTATGTATGTGTTGTTAGAGACCATAAAAAAGTAAGGAAAACTAAATATCATGGAACATCCATAGGCTGCAACCAACAGCCACAATGAAACCATATCAAACAAAGAACATCAGCTGCCAACTACAACCCTCAAAATCGGCTCCCGATGGCTGTCCCCTGCAATCATCTCTCACTAATTAAAATCATATCGTATGGATGCCACCCTCCATACATTGATTAATTTTACATATAGAATATATATCTTATCCTCATATCTAAAACTAAGAACATATATGCAAGCAAATGATTTATAATCAAATGACAGATGCACTCATCTTGGCACCAAAAAATAATCAAACCAAAAAAAACATATCTTGGTCATACCAAAAACTTTTTAAATGAAATGAAAGGTGTTGTTCAATGGAAACTTTGTTCTGGACGCAATGGAACAAGTCTCACAACACATAAATGAGAATAGATGGTATAACCGTATCATATGGTTGCGCCCCTCTCAATAAATTAGAGCCAAAATTACAATTTCTAGTTAAGAAGAAGAAGAATAGAAATAAGGTAATGATAATAGAAACTCAATTCCATATTTTATGATATTCATAGTTCCTCCATGCAGATCCTGGAATTAAATAAATGAACACTCAAAAAACCAATCAAATATCATTGCACATATACCAAATAAAATAATGTAATGAAAACATAACATAAGAGAAGTACTTATCTCAAAATATGGGCAACTGGCTACAACATGACAACTTTTCTCCCAACCGTAGACACAATCAAGAATTCCTTCCTTCAACAAGCCTCCCCCAATATGAGACCATGGATCCAAGGGTACAGGATCGCTTAGTCTTACTACTCTTGAAACTACCTCTTCTAAGAGAGGCAATGTTTCCCACTACTACTTTCCTATCCATCTCCACTGCCTATGGGATGTGACCTAGATCGCCATTCCCATTTCCTAGACTTCTTTGTGAGAACCTAGAATAGTATAGTGATATAATGGAAGAAAAGGGAAACAAAGAGACTTACTCTAAGTCTCAACACACTCTCAATAATATCAACATTCCCAACACAGTTAGATAGCAAGTCACATGGTCCAAAGCTGAAGATTAACTTCAATAAGGAGATGGGATATGCATTCATAGCATAAGGAGGACAACCCTAACTCAAAGGGATAAACCCAAATTAGAGAGGGGTAAGGTTTAAGCTTCATCATGGAGAATTAGCTTGAATTAGTGGAGTGGTGGCTTAGTGAAAATATTCCTTTTCCTGAATTAGCACCATGAGGAGGATTTACTGAAAAATAAGGAATGTGTTAGAATAATCAACCCATATTTACCCATATTTGACATTAATTAAATCATTTTTGTCTTATTCCTAGATTCCTAGATTCCCTCTCTATGCTAGTTGACTTCTACATGTTCCTAGAAGTCAATACTTTCTAAACTGGGTCATGGAGTGCTTTGGAATTATCCTGGAAACATATTTATCATGTTTGATTTATTCCTAGTTCCTTAAAGCCCATATCTACTTTTACTAAAATATGCCTTGCTTTACAACAGTTTTAAGGCATAAAGGAAAATCTAGTCTAGGGGAGCTTGCCTTGTGTTTTGAACATATCATCCTCCTTCATTTTCTCCAAAAAAAATCATGAATGAGATGTATTTCCACCACTTATTAGCTTTCCCACTTTCTTTATCTATTTCGTGAGTATCCTCATGGATTTGGAAAGTCCTTTTTCACCTATGGGGGATTTGACTTGATTTAGTAAACCTGCTTTTTGACCAATTCGAATAAAAATCTAGTGCTTTAGAATCTCTCATGTAATTATATGTTTGAGAAGCCTATTACTTGTTATTGTAGGTTTGACATCATTGACTGAGAGCGCATTTTCCTGACTGAAGGGCATAGGAGCTGAGATATGGACCAATCTCAAAGGATCATCTTAACTCCATTCAATTTATTCGAATGGAAAACTGAGATGGAGATATTGTTGAGAGAGAAAGGTATCTACAAGGTTACATGGATACTGAGGTAGATCCCAATGAAGTTGTAGAGGAAATCAAATGTCACAATAGGAGGGATGAGGCCTATGGTCTTTTGTATCTGAGTATTTCAAGAGACCTCCTCTTCCATGTTGATTCATTGACATCTCCTGACAAGGTGTGGGAGAATCTTGAAGATATTTTTGGAAAGAAATATGAGATGAGAGGACATAAAATCAAGAATGAATTGATCTCCTTGAGTACCAGTAGCTTCGAATCATTGCAATTCTATTTTACCAAGTTTAAGGCCCTTGTTTTAGAGTTAAAACTATGTGGGATTGGAAAGAAGGAGGAGCAACTAGTTTTTACCATTCTGTCAAATATTGGTCCCGACTATTCAGTGTTTTTTTCAATCTTCTATGCCACTAAATTGACAGCTTAAATCTGGAAGATGCCTAAGCTTGTTGAGTTCATGGAATCCCTCACTCAGGAGAAATATAAATTGATGATGATGAGAACCATCAAAACTTCAAACGACCAAGCTTTGGTTGCTGGAGATTCGAAGGTGGATTCAAAAGGAAAGAAAAAATATATAAATCCACCTGAGCAAAAGAGTGACAAGGCAAAGTCTCAAGAGGAGTCCTTAGGCTCCAAGAAGAACAAAGGAGAAATGAGCAAGTGCGCATACTGTAGTAAGGGATATCATCCTAAGAGCTCTTGTATGAAAAATCAAATTGACATGTTGACACAACTCTTGGAGAAGAACAACATCTCCCTTCCTGGTTTATCAAAGAAGAGAGAAGGAGGATCAAATTCAGAAGACAAGGAGAGAGTACATGCCTTGGGTTCTGGCACCTCAAGTTCGCTTAGTTTCATAATTGATTCTAGAGCTTCCAGACATATGGTTTCGACAAGGGAGATCTTTTACTCTCTTGACATGTATAAAGGTCCACCAATAGTTTTGGGAGATAATTCTTTGACTGAAAGTATGGGAAAGGGTAGGATTGATCTTGACCATGGTAATTTCAATAATGTGTTGTATGTTCTAGGTCTTGCCTCTAATCTCTTGTTAGTGTATCAGATGACTCACACTGGGTCTCCAAAGAAAGTCATGTTCTCCCCCAATGAAGTTGAAATCACTCGGATTTCGAATGGTAAAGTCATATAAAAAGGTGTTGTTGATCATGCTTCGAAGGTATACACGTTTTCCCATTTTCTACCCTACTCAAACCCCTCTACTCTTCTTACTCATGCTAATGAAGCAAGAAGTATTTGGAATGAAATATTTGGCCGTATTAACTACAAGTATTTTTCTGATTTGAGTGAAAAATACATGGTCATAGGGTTACCAAATATCAAGTTTTCTAAGGGAGTCTTTCAAGGTTGTATCCTAGGAAAACATCCAAAGCACAAGCATGAGAGAGCTAGTCATGAGAGAACCTATACACCTCTTGGGTTGATCCACAGTGACATTTCCAGTCCATTCCCTCATATCTCTATGAGTCAAACCAAATATACACTCACCTTCATAGATGAATTTTCAAGGTATTGTTGGGCTTACTTCCTAAAGCACAAGTCTGAAGTTTTTGACCTCTTCAAAGTCTTTAGAGCCTTGGTTGAAAACTAGTCTAGGAGGAAACTCAAGATCCTCATATCTGAAAATGGTGGTGAGTATGTCAAGTCTAAGTTCATCCAATATTGCAAACATGTAAGTATCCATATGAAGCACTATATTCCTTACACACCACAACAAAATGGTGTTGTTGAGAGAAAGAACAGATCACTAAAGGAGATGGCAACTTGCATGATGGAGGCTAAAACTTTGCCACCAAATTTTTGGGCTGAGGCTATAAAATATGCATCCTATATCTAGAATAGGGTGACACATAAGAAAATTAATGGCATGACTCCTTTTGAATCTTGGAGTGCACACAAGCCAGATGTGACCCATTTCAGGATTTTTGGCTCAAAGGCTTGGGCTAGAATTTCAACTGAAAAGACGAAGGATTTGCAACCCCAAAGCAAAGAGTGCCTAGTTTTTGGGTATTCCAAAGATTCAAAAGGGTACACATTTATCAACTTTAGCACGAACAAATATTTCATTGAAAGAAGTGTTCAGTTCGAAGAAGATCCTTTAGCAACAATTGAAGTTGGAGAGTCCTCCTCACCACCACAACCATTAATTGTAAGTGAAGAGACTAATGAGTTTGATGATTCTGATATGTCTGATAATGATGAATTAATTTCATATACTAACAGCCCTACAATACCAAAGTGGGAAGAAAGGACCATTCATGTAGTTGGGGAACTAGCTGGAAATCCTAATGACACTAGGAGGACTGGATCTCAATTTGAGAGTGCCTTTTGTGTGAAAGATCCACTCTTTGCTGAGAAATGTTATTTGATGATATATTCTGATCCATAGACATATGAATATGCAGCACATGATCCAATATGGAAAACCTCCATGAAAGAAGAATTCAGCTCGCTCAAGAAGAACAACACATGGGAACTGGTTGATCTCCCCTCAAGGGGAAAGCTAGTGAAGTGTAAGTGGGTCTTTAAGACTAAGTTTGATGCTGATGGTTCACCTTTGAAATATAAGGAAATATTGGTAGCAAAGGGATACTCTCAGGTACATGGTATTCATTTGTTGGGCGAAGGGCAGACCCGGGTTTATACCATTAACTTCGCACCAACAAAAAGACCCACAGTGTTGGCCCTGTTACCACCTAAGTTGTACTTAGTGTCTTTTATCAAGTGATCCCGGTGAACCAGACAGGGTTAACTTGTTCGGACTTCAAAATACCTGTGGAATTACTTCTGGGAAGTGCTTGTTGTATCATATCACATGTTTATACCCCATGGGGTATTTGTAATAAATGTTCTAACATGATAGTGTCTGTAAAAGACTCGGTCTCTTAGACTTTATTTGTCAATCCGATCAGTCCAGGGTGTTTTTTCCCTTGGTTATTATTGGTTGTTGAACAAACGACTGATAATTTCTGAGTTTTTCACTGCATACCTCCAAAGTTGGGGTGGTAGGCTTGGCATTTAGGCCTATTGAGGTTATTAGAGTCTATGTGTCAATGTATAAGCATGCTAGACATAATGTTTGAGTCATATGAACATGTCTAAGTCCCCTTAGGTGTTTTTCAGTTTTTCAACTTTTCAGTTTTTTTCAGTGTTTTTTATTAAAATTTAATTTTTCCAAAACTTAGGCTATTTTTTAATAGTTTAGTTGGAAAATTTGATTTTGTAATAAAAGTGGGCCAAATAATCAGTTTTAGTCATGTAGGTGCTCATTTTCAAGCTAAGAGCACCATGTAAACCCATGGACCCACTATTTCCTAGTTTTGAGTGATCTTCCATCACTCAGGTCAGAAAGCCCCAAAAATAAATTATTGATTATTTTAATTAATAAATTGATGAATAATGGAGCAAATCCAAAATCAATAAATCAGTGGATTCTCAACCGATTTGACTGAAATCAATCAGATCTGGAGCAGATTTACTGGATCTGACAAATCCTTGACTCAAGGAGGTGATCAAATCAGATCCAAAGTTGATCTTGAGCATCCTTTATGGGGAATTTCGCCCTCCCTCTCTCCTCCACACGTTTTTGGCTCAACTTGACGAGTTTTGGTGGATTCTTCAGTCAACAGGTTTAGGTGTCAGTCAGATCATCCCCCCGATTGACGGTTGCACTCAGTGAGACTCAGATTTGGCTCAGCTAGACACAGATTAGGCATTGATGGAATCTCCTTCAACTGATTTGATGTGTCTCCTTGGGATTTGTGCCCCCCTTGGGCTAGATGGCCTGCAAATTGTATATATCCTGCTTGAGGCTCCCTCTTCCAAGCTAGTTAGAGTTGGACTGAAGGGCTTGCCATTGTAACTGTGTACTGATATTCATTTGTTGAAATAAAGAGAAGATTTGGAGGCTCAATTGTGGAGTACCTTTCATGTGTGGATTGTCATTGTCTTGCTGCATTCGAGGTGAAACTGCTATTTTTCCAATTTTTTGCACTTAATTATTGTCTGCCTGAATAGTTTCTGAAATCATAAGGATAGATCATTGTAAGTAAGATTACTTAATTTCTATTTGCTGCATATGTTTGAATGAGTTAATACCTGTATGTTAAATAAGGTTATTTGCATACTGTATCATCCCTTTCTCATATGTATCTTCAGATCTGATAGTTCTGTCTGCAGGAGTTGTGTTGTAGCTTACAGGTTTGCCGTGGCTGGAAGATCTATGGTTCAGGTTTTATTCCATTGATTTCCATCATATATTTCTAATATTGTGCCCCTCGGTGCTTCTCTACCAAGTTCCCTCTGCAGATCTGCTTCAACAAACAATCACCTTTCTTCCCCTTTCTCTCTTTTAAAAATTATTAAACTTTCCTCAAACTGGTTACTTTAAAGGTTTCTTATTAATCTAACCTATCTCATCAAGAAAAAAATACATAGATATAATTAGAAATATCGCTTCCAAATTCTATATCTTAGTTTCATTTTGCACATAAAGTTCAATTTCAAGAGATCTAGCTAAAATTGCCTTAGTTTCGCAAGTAATTTAGTGAAAATTCATAGCTTGCTGTTAAGGTAGTTTCATTTGCTGTATGATAAATTGAATATTCTGCAATATCAGTGCATTTTAATTGGCTACACAAACAGCAATCCAAGATCTCAAGGAAATCTTGCTTTCCTTGGTTCCTTTTCCGTCGGTTTAGCTAGTTTAATTTCATTATTTTCTTGAGATAAAGTAGGCTGACCCAAAGGTACTCTTAAAGTGCTTTTGGGAATTTTTTATTCTAACATGCTTGCTTTCCATTATCAGGTATGAAAGAGAAGAAAGGAAGCTGCTGTCCAAAGTGTCTTTTGGAGCGCTCAAATCCCCCCAAGTGTCTCTCTTTTGTCACAAAATTCTTAAAATTTTTGTATAACTGTAAGATATTGGTTTCAGCATATATAAGGACCAAGAAGGATTTATATATCAGTTCTATGATATTGTAACAAGTAATAAATAAAATTTCCTTTGGAATAGGCTCTTTCGAGCCCATTCCCCATCCCCCTTGGGGGGGTTCGCGTCGGTGCCATTTTCATCGTTTTCTGCTTATTTCTTTTTCACTAGAATTGATCTGATTTGCAGGGTAGTATACTTGATCTTGTTATTAATTCCATACTCCATATATTACATATCAAATTAATCATAATACTTACCCCACGATTTCCAGAGTGATCCGCAAGGGGAAAGAGATTCGTGGTAGGATTAATCAGAAAACCAGATTTGTGTAGTTGTTTTATTTTTCATCTTTTGTTTATCATCAATTTAAAATTAACCCCTCCTCTATTCCCCTATTGAGATCCACTTGGATCAAAAGAGGTTCTTGGAGGCTTTTCTTTTAAACAAGAACACATCTTTTAAAACTTATTAAAATTTACAAGACTCCAGTGTGTATGCTCTCCACTTGGCTGTGGTTCGTTCGATCAGTCAAGCTGTATCAAAAGCACTTGGGTGACTAGCATAATTAGGACTCATTCTCCCCAACTGACAAACCATTATGTGAAAATCCAACACCTCGATCAAACCTTTACGGTGGAAAAATACCCAAAGGAAGCAGGAACTTCTGAAAAATGACCTCGAGGCGGTGATCTCTGTCACACCCTAACGGGTGCGTTCCAAACAATAGCCCCAGAGACTCCATTTCAGCCCACATATTCCTTGCAGGTAGCCGGGAAGGTTTTGTTTTGGACATACTCCAAGTACTCTTGGGTATATGTGGAGTCCCCCCTTAGCCTAATTTAATCAATTCATACTTCAATTTTAACTTAAAACATACCAAGATGCAATCACAAAACATTCACTCCAAGCACATGCAAGCACATTGATCTTTTTTTATTTGACTCCATTTTAAGGAATTGGTCATTTTTGCTTCATATATATATTCTGTATCATCTTTTTGCTTTCGTGTGTTTATTTTCGTATCTTGTCATCTTTAATTGTTTATAGTTAAAATATTCAAACTCCTAAATAACTGACTTAGTTTAACATCACCACACTAAGAAATCATCCTTAGTAACTTAATAGGGTCTACCCCCCTTGGCTTCGTTAGGAGTTGAGCCTAAACGGAGGAGTCAAGAACAAGGTGACAGCCTTGACTCGAGACTTGCCCCCAAGGACACACTGAGTGGCTTGAAGATTTCTGCCACGTGACCCAGGTGTGTGAAAAGGCGGCAACACTTTTTGGCGCTGTTGCCGGGGATAAATCTTTTTATTCTCGTGTACGAATTTTGTTTTCTTCCTTGTTTTTTTTTCTTTGTTTGATGAATTCTTAGAGTAGATCTTTAATTTTCATCTGGTGACTCCATTGACTTTTTTCCAGTTTTATTTTTACAAAGAAAAGCAAAAAATAATTTTTGTGAAAAGATTTATAAATGCTTATTTTTCTGTTTCACATGGCGACTCCATTGAAGGGATAAAACCCTGTTTTCTCATAAACTTGTGAAGTTTTGTTGTGTTTAGATGATCCCATGCAACATGTTAAAACCTTTAAAGCTCATCACTTGATAGCTCCACCTTGTCAGTACAAGGTTTAATCATTATATCAAATGGATACTATTTTGGATGAATTAAAGGAGAAATATGGTGCCCAGTTAACCTTAGTGTTTCAACCTTTCGATTTCTCAAACATCCCTGGTTTTCCTAACTATTTTGATGGTTTGGGGCATGCATATAAATGGATTCCACCATTTCATGGAGATTATGGTGACTCGTCCATCTAGCATGTCAAATCTTTCCTTCAGTTGATTGTTGACTTCAATATTCTTTATGAAGACCATATGATGGAAATGTTTGCTAGTACTTTTTGGGGTGAGGCTGGTTATTGGTTCTATCAAGGCCTTCCTGATAAATGTATAACTTCTTTTCCAATCTTCCTTTGGATGTTTTTAGAGCAGTGGCATGATGGTAGGGGTAGTATGAATGGTTTAAAAAAGTTTCTTGAAAATATCTGTACCTTCTACCTATCTGGGACAGAGTATCATTCGGAAGCATATGATGGACCTTTTTCCATGATACAAAGTATTGAAGACTTGGAATCACTTCTGGAACATTTAAGTAAAGAGGAAGTCCATGATAATCCCATAAAAAATCATCCTAGAGGTTATTTAATAAATGAAGCAATCAAGCATCTTCTTAAAGAAAATGAGGTATCTCCCAATACACAACAAGATTCCGAGGAAGGGAAAATCCAAGATGATCATATTGAAGGACTTCAATAGGAGCCCATGTTGGAACACATTGTTGAGGACTCTCCTCATGTCACAATAGCTGAAGACATTAAAGATTTGGTGTATTCTCAAGAGTGTTGAAATAATGATACCTTTCCAGAAATCCCTCTAGAGAAATCCACTAAGCAACACATACCAAGTGATCCCATTGAATATGTCCAAAAATTTTCCTTGATTGAAGATAATATTGAATATCCTCTTCATGTTTTCATCACAGAAGCCTATAAGGAAACCTATGATAAGATCAGTACAGTGTGTGGTGACACTAGACCTTGTTCTCCTCATGTTGATGAAGGTTTGGAAAGTTTATTACCTTGTAATTTTCTTTCTGAAGAAGATTGTTATGAATACAAGGAGGGCATGGATAGGCAGGAGCATGATGCCATGGATGAAGAGTCCCCCACATATGACATGGATGGGAGTGATGACTATTGGAATTTCATAGATAAACCAACTCGTGAAAATATTATGAGGAACCCCATCCATGATATGTCCAACAATGGGAGTGTCTATTCAAAAAATTGTGGAAGTCCAATCTACGATACATCCATAGAGGGGAGCATGGATCTGGATTCCTGGGAAAACCTTAGTATGGAAGAGGAGTATTCAGAATTTTCACGTGATCATTCAAAGTCATACCATGTAGAGCCGCACAAGGGTATCAGTAATGAAGACATTGAGAAACAGTATTGTGAAAAGTCAGATGTAATGCAGTCAGTGGAATATCAGTCTCAGCCATCTTTTTCACATATAGAGGTTCCTTATGATTTGGAGCTACTTGGGGCTTGTGCAATGAGTTATCATTTGATAAGCCCCGGTGATCAATATGATGATGTAGTCATTCTGCCTCATCTTTCTGATTGGTATATCAGTCCTATCCAGTCATGGATAGAAGCAGCCTGCATGAGCACATACAAGTTGGGGAAGAATTTTTATGACGTTATTCATACCTATGATCTCCCATCCATCCCGCCCATCCTGAATCATCATGCAGGTTTGCATTTTCTGAATAAGGTATCCTTACTTTGGCTGGTAACCAAAGACAAGGAATTTTTTTTTATGTCAATAAAATGCTTAGGTGGCTACATTGGATTTTTTGTTACACTTAACCCTTTTTATATCATGCTTAGAGTAGGAAAATAAGCTCCTTGAAAGAGAGCATTTACTTTCTGCATTTCTATACTTAGCTATAATAAAACTTTTCTTCTTTTAGTTAGTTACATTTATTTTGTTTAAATAAATCAGCTTAATGATTCATTCGGTTTTTTATAAAACTTGTGCTACTAAGGTTTTTTCTTGTCAAGTTGAGATGTTTTTACATGGTATATAAACCAGATATTTTGATGTTCTCATATCCTCTCCTTTCCTTAAAGACAAAATCGAGCACACGTCCCATAGTTGGAGCCAGAATGTTACCACCTAAGTTGTACTTAGTGGTTTTTATTAAGTGAGCCTGGTGAACCGGACAGGGTTAACTTGTTCGGACTTCAAAAGACCTGTGGAAGTACTTCTGGGAAGTGCTTGTTGTATCATATCACATGTTCATACCCCATGCGGGAATCGTAATAAATGTTCTAGCATGATAGTGTCTATAAAAGACTCGGTCTCTTAGACTTTATTTGTCAATCCGATCAGTCCAGGGTGTTTTTCCCCTTGGTTATTATTGGTTGTTGAACAAACGACTGATAATTTCTGAGTTTTTCACTCCATACCTCCAAAGTTCGGGTGGTCGGCTTGGCATTTAGGCCTATTGAGGTTATTAGAGTCTATGTGTCAATGTATAAGCATGCTAGACATCATTTTTGAGTCATATGAACATGTCTAAGTCCCCCTAGGTGTTTTTCAATTTTTCAATTTTTCAGTTTTTTTAGTGTTTTTTATTAAAATTTAATTTTTCCAAAAGTTAGGCTATTTTTTAATAGTTTAATTGGAAAATTTGATTTTGTAATAAAAGTGGGCCAAATAATAAGTTTTAGTCATGTAGGTGCCCATTTTCAAGCTAAGAGCACCATGTAAACCCATGGACCCACTATTTCCTAGTTTTGAGTGATCTTCCATCACTCAGGTCAGAAAGCTCCAAAAATCAATTATTGATTATTTTAATTAATAAATTGATGAATAATGGAGCAAATCCAAAATCAATAAATCAGTGGATTCTCAACCGATTTGAATGAAATCAATCAAATCTGGAGCAGATTGACTGGATCTGACAAATCCTTGACTGAAGGAGGTGATCAAATCATATCCATAGTTGATCTTGAGCATCCTTTATGTGGAATTTCGCCCTCCCTCTCTCCTCCACATGTTTTTAGCTCAACTAGATGAGTTTCGGTGGATTCTTCAGTCAACAGGTTGAGGTGTCAGTCAGATCATCCCCCCGATTGACAGTTGCACTCAGTGAGACTCAGATCTGGCTCAGCTAGACACAGATCAGGCATTGATGGAATCTCCTTCAGATGATTTGATGTGTCTCCTTGGTATTTGCGCCCCCCTTGAGCTAGATGGCCTGCAAATTGTATATATGCTACTTGAGGCTCCCTCTTCCAAGCTAGTTAGAGCTGGACGGAAGGGATTGCCATTGTAACTATGTACTGATCTTCATTTGTTGAAATAAAGAGAAGCTTTGGAGGCTCAATTGTGGAGTACCTTTCATGTGTGGATTGTCATTGTCTTGCTGCATTCGAGGTGAAACTGTTATTTTTCCAATTTTTTGCACTTAATTATTGTCTGCCTGAATGGTTTCTGAAATCATAAGGATAGATATTTGTAAGTAAGCTTACTTAATTTATATTTTCTGCATATGTTTCAATGAGTTAATACCTGTATGTTAAATAAGGTTATTTGCATACTGTATCATCCCTTTCTCATATGTATCTTCAGATCTGATAGTTCTGTCTGCAGGAGTTGTGTTGTAGCTTACAGGTTTGCCATGGCTGGAAGATCTATGGTTTAGGTTTGATTCCATTTATTTCCAGCAGAGATTGCTAAGATCGTGCCCCTTGGTGCTTCTCTACCAATTTCCCTCTGCAGATCTGCTTCAACAAACAAGCACCTTTCTTCCCTTTTCTCTCTTTTAAAAATTATTAAACTTTCCTCAAACTGGTTACTTTAAAGGTTTCTTATTAGCAATATCCCATCAAGAAAAAACATACATAGATATAATTAGCAATATCCCTTCCAAATTCTAGATCTTAGTTTCATTTTGCACATAAAGTTCAATTTCAAGAGATCTAGCTAAAATTGCCTTAGTTTCGCAAGTAATTTAGTGAAAATTCATAGCTTGTTGTTAAGGTAGTTTCATTTGCTGTACGATGAATTCAATATTCTGCAATATCAATGCATTTTAATTTTCTACACAAACAGCAAACCAAGATCCCAAGGAAAGCTTGCTTTCCTTGGTTCCTTTTCCGTCGGTTTAGCTAGTTTAATTTCATTATTTTCTTGAGATAAAGTAGGCTGACCCAAAGGTACTCTTAAAGTGAATTTGGGAATTTTTTATTCTAATATGCTCACTTTCCTTTATCAGTTCTGACAGAGAAGAAAGGAAGCTTCTGTCCAAAGTGGCTTTTGGAGCGCTCAAATCCCCCCACGGGTCTCTCTTTTGTCACAAAATTCTTAAAAATTTTGTTTAACTATAAGATATTTGTTTCAGACTGTATAAGGACCAAGAAGGACAGATATATCAGTCCTCTGATATTTTAACAAGTAATAAATAAAATTTCCTTTGGAATAGGCTCTTTTGATCCCATTCCCCATCCCCCCTGGGGGGATTCGCGTCAGTGCCATTTTCGTCGTTTTCTGCTTATTTCTTTCTCACTAGAATTGATCTGATTTGTAGGGTAGTATAATTTATCTTGTTATTAATTCCATAATCCATATCTTACATATCAAAGTAATCATAATACTTACCCCACGATTTCCAGAGTGACCCGTAAGGGGAAAGAGATTCGTGGTAGGATTAATCAGAAAACCAGATTTGTGTAGTTGTTTTATTTTTCTTCTCTTGTTTATCATCAATTTAAAATTAACCCCTCCTCAATTCCCTGATTGAGATCCACTTGGATCGAAAGAGGTTCTTGGAGGCTTTTCTTTTAAACAAGAACACATATTTTAAAAGTTATTAAAATTTACAAGACTCCAGTGTGTATGCTCTCCACTTGGTTGCGGTTCATTCGATCAGTTAAGCTATATCAAAATCACTTGGGTGATTAGCGTAATTAGGACTCATTCTCCCCAACTGACAAACCATTAGGTGAAAATCCAACACCTCGATCAAACCTTTACGGTGGAAAAATACCCAAAGGAAGCGGGAACTTCTGAAAAGTGACCTCGGGGTGCCGATCTCTATCACACCCTAATGGGTGCGTTATGAACAATAGCCCCAAAGACTCCATTTCAGCCCACATATTCCTTGTGGGTAGCCGTGAAGGTTTTGTTTTGGACATACTCCAAGTACTCTCGGGTATATCTAGAGTCCCCCCTTAGCCTAATTTAATCAATTCATACTTCAATTTTAACTTAAAACATACCAAGATGCAATTGCAAAACATTCACTCCGAGCACATGCAAGCACATTGATCTTTTTTTATTTGATTCCATTTTAAGGCATTGGTCATTTTTGCTTCATATATATATTGTCTATCAGCTTTGTGCTTTCGTGTGTTTATTTTCGTATCTTGTCATCTTTAATAGTTTATAGTTAAAATATTCAAACTCCTAAATAAATGACTCAGTTTAACATCACCACACTAAGAAATCATCTATAGTAACTTAATAGGGTCTACCCCCCTTGACTTCGTTAGGAGTTGAGCCTAAACGGAGGAGTCAAGAACAAGGTGACATCCTTGACTCGATACTTTTCCCCAAGGACAGACCGAGTGGCTTGAAGATTTCTGCCACGTGACCCAGGTGTGTGACATGGCGGCAACAGGCCCTTTCGGCAACAACATGCGAATAGGTTGCAGTCTCACCCAAAATAGCTATGGGGTGTTGCAGAATCAAGTTTCTACAAGCATAAGAGGGATATTACTGTACCTTTAGCCTTAACAACAAATACTTATAAAAAAATAGAGCTTCGACATGCACTTATATAGCTTCGCAGTTAGATAAACAAACAATTTCTTGCTTAATCCTTAACTAGGAATTCACAGTGAAGTCAATATTTAGCAGTTATCTTACTTTATCAATTATCTACTTATCAGTGCATGAAAAGAAAAAATTACAGAAACAACAAAAGAGCAACCACAACACAATATATAACGTGGTTCACCCCCAGGGTAGGGGCTACATCCAAAGAACTGCGCTTTTATTCAACTTTCCACAAAACAACAGTTCTGATTTGCACACTCAGCTGCAGATCATTTCCCTCAAGTCTAGCTACGCACTTAGCTACAGTTCCTTTCTTACAAACTCTAAGCTGCGCACTTAGCTACAGTTCCTTTCCTTACAAAACCCTTTGCGCACACAGCTGCAAAGGTTGTCCACGCACATAGCTAGGACTTGACCTTAAAACCCAAAAATAGATCTATCTTCTTTGCAGCAGATGATCCTCATGTCATTAGATAATCTTGACATCCTTACATGAGTGCCTATTTATATAAGTGCACTATTACAAAACCATGGGCTTATACTCGAAATTTATGGACAATTACAAAAAAGAGGGCTTTGACTCAACGCCGACACCCCTAAGACTATTTTGACATGCAACTCCGCTTACAAGCTTCCACAAAAACTACGGAGTTACCAAAATTAAGGACCGTTAAGGTGCGCGCCCCAACAGGCCCCTAAGACTCACCAGTGTCCCGTCCCAGGACACTCTGCTGCTTTTTTGGTGGTATAATCTTGTTGGTGAAGATAGTGCACTGCTTGTTGAGGCCACACAAGTTGTCGTCGGCTACTTGCTCCTTCTTTATAATCTCCTTTCGCACTCTATCGGGCTCTGTATCCGTCTGCATCTCTGTATATTTATGATGGTCATGGGACTCATTGGGCCTTCTAAATCTATCAATGACCCCATCCCGCGAACTACCTCCCGTTCATGTCCTATTGAACATTTGACCATCCACAACTTTGGGTCCTTAACATGCGGTACTCGGATTTGCACGTCACTGTACTTTTGCATAAGACAAAAAGCTACCTCCATTCTGCTGAGCCAGGAGGATACATCTCGGGATCCTCTGGAGTCTTTCCTGAGGGCTTGTTCCTTTCTTCGTTCCACTTAGAATGAACTTCTGCGTTAAATTTCTTTCTGGTTGATCATGTCTGCATTGGCTGCTTTGGCGCTGGGGACATCTCCTCGCAGGGTGGATTGATCATAAGGTTCTGCAGACCTCTCTCCCTGAACTCTCGTAGCAATTCCTGGACTTTGCAATCATTCGACATGGCGCTAACTATAAACTCAAAGAAATGCGCAATGCAGGAGTCGCAGGCCTGTGTGGATTCTTATAGAATGCCACAACAAAATCTGTCATCATGGTGCATTAATGACACCAAATCTGGATGGAGTGGTGGTAAATCCTGTCCACACGACACTAGATTTTCCCAAGATCTCATTATTACAGGCAGTTAAGGCAACTCACATGTCGGCGCCGCCAACTCTAGTTTGTCCCATCAGTCACATTTTAGGCTATGACACACCTTTCCTCTTCGAAACAACCACTAACTTTAGCTTCGCCACAATGAGTACCTTTGACACAATATTGACCTTCGACCCATCCTGACTCAAGCGCCAATCGAACTTCGACCTTCGAACTTTGACATCTTTCAACACTTCGTAGCTTTGAGAACAACTTCATTATAGTCTCGTACCCAATTTCAACTGTTCTTGGTACTTAGAATCTCCTTCTTGCGGTTACTTCTGACTAGGGGGTCCTAGCTTGTCCCGGTACTTCTTTAATCTACTTCCATTCACCATGCAAGGTAAAATTTCTCCATTCAATTTAGCTAGCTGGATGGGAACTTCATGAATTTACTATCATACAAGAGCACAAGATCGCCAATCTGGAATTGCTTCTTCTTAATGTGTCTATCATGCCATGCTTTTTCTCTAGCTTTCTACACTTGCTGCTGGAAACCTGCAATGAATCTATCTTCCTCTAGTTCTAGTATCTTTGCCAACCTTTCTTTCAACATAGCTGGGTCATCCATCTCTTTAAAGGAAGATATTCTAAGGCTAGGAACAATGTACTCCATGGGCATAACTACTTCTTGTCCATAGAATAGCCTAAAAGGTGTATGGCCTGTCAACTTCTTGCAAGTGGTTCTATAAGCCCATAGTACTGCTGGAATTCTAAGATCTCTATCATTTCTATTAACATTGCAAACCTTCGTTAGGGCATGCTCAAGGGTCTTGTTAAAGGCTTTGACAGTTCCATTTGCTTGAGGGTGGTAGGCAGTACTCTTCTGATGATATATTTGAAATTCTTCAGTAAATACTTCAATAGTCTTATTTAGGAAATGTGTTCCTTGATCACTCATAAGAATTCTAGGACACCCAAATCTTGACAAGATGTTATCGAAAATGAACTTCGCAGTTGTAGCAGCGCTATAGTTCTTGACTGGTTGAGCTTCGGCCCAATGAGTAAGGTAGTCAGTTTCTGTAATAATGTATCTTGCTCTGGATTTCTTCACAGGGGGATTGATAGGTCCAACAAAGTCAATAGCCCACTTGTCAAATGCTTGTAAGGTTACCTATGGAATCAGAGGCATCTCTTCCCTCCTTGATGGTTTTCCTGTCCTCTAACAGATATCGCAGCTGTGGCAATACTCTCTTGGATCCTTATGAATTGTGGGCCACCACAATCCAGCTGTCAGAATCTTCTGCGCAGTAGCTTTTCCTACATAATGACCTCCTGCTACTCTAGAATGTGCCTCAGCCAAAATTAATGGCTTTTCATGCTCCAGGACACATCTGCATAGTATTTCATCTAGTCCCATATTATATAGCTGTCCTACTATCAAGGTAAAGTCAGTTGCTCTAACCACCAGCTGCTTCTTCTGCTGTGTTGTCATCTCGACGGGTGCAAAACCTATAGACAAGTACTGAACAATATCCTAAAAATAGTCATCAACCATCTGGATGGCAAACAACTGGGCATCGGGAAGACCTTCATCCAAATTAGTAGTCTCTTCTCCTGACTCGAGCCTCGACAAGTGGTCAAGCCCTAGGTTAAGTCTTCCAAGATTAACTTTGATCTCAAAGTCATATTCTTGAAACAGAATCAGCCATCTGCATATCCTTCCACCAAGAACAAGCTTGTTAACCAAATACTTCAAAGCAGAATGGTCAGTGAACATCTTAAAATGAGATCCTAACAGATAATGTCAAAACTTCTGCAAGGCATAAACCATAGCTAGACCTTCTTATTCTGTCGTGGTATAATTCTTTTCTGCTGTGGACAATTTTCTACTTGCAAAAGCAATAAGGTGATCAATATTACCTTCACCGGACTGAGCCAATACTATACCTAAAGTAATGGAGGATGCATCGACATGCACATGAAACTCCTTATTCCAGTCAGGGAAGACTAATATAGGGGCAATTACCATCTTTTCCTTTAAAATATCCAAGCTTTCTTGACACTCAGGTGTCCATTCAAACTTAATATCTTTCTTCAATTTCTTTTCCATAGGGGCTGTGATCTGAGCATATCCTTTAATGAATTTCTTGTAATATCCAGTATGACCAAGCATAGTGTGAAGTTGCTTGACAGACTTTGGGGGTGGCAAGTTCACAATAATGGCTATCTTCGTAGGATCCATCATCAATCCTTGCTTACATACAATGTGGCCTAGCAGAATTCCAAACAGTCCACAAAAGATGCACTTCTTCAGGTTCAATGAAATCTGATGCTGTCTACACTTGTCCAGCATAAGTCTTAAACTGGCTATATGATCTTTCAATAAACCAAAGATAGTCCAATCATCAAAGTAAAATTCCAATAATTTATGTATAAGATCCTTAAATGCAGATATGACTACTCTGGAAAACATAGCAGGTGTATTCTTTAATGCAAAGGGCATAACTATATACTGAAAAGATCCCATCTCTGTAGCAAAGGTTGTTTTATGTCGATCTTCTGGAGCAATTCTGATCTGATGGTAACCATAAAATCCATCAGTAAAAGAGTACACTTCTTGACCTCCGACATTGTCTAACACTTCATCTCTAAAGGGAGTAGGAAAAGGATCATGTAAACAGGCATCATTTAGCTTCCTCGGATTGATGCAGATTCTAATTTCTCCTTTGGTCTTCTTTTCTTATACCACCATAGGACTGACCCATTCGGACTCTTCGACAGGCTCAATGATTCCTACAGCGAGCATCTTTTCTAGCTCCATCCTGAATTTTTCTTTATACTTAGGGTTCAGCCTATAAGGGCGCTGCTTCATAGGCTTCGCATCAGGTTTCAAAGAGATTTTTATCACTCCTATATCACCAAGGATACCTTTCATTTTGGAGAACTTCGTTGGAAATAAGTCCTGATACTCATGGAGAAGTTGGGTCACTTTGCTCACCATTTCTTCATCCCAATAATCTCCAACAGTGGCGTACCTAGGTTTTTCTTTTGATCCAATGTTTACTTGCCTTGTCTTCAAGGGCTGAGTTACTTTAGGTGCTTCAACTACTAGGCCATGTACTTCGCAGTGTCCTTCTGACTCAGGAATGTTAATGTTGCACGGGTCATCATCCTCGTCAATTGCGAGGTTATAAAATTCTACTGCATTAGCCTCTTGCTCCTTCCAATCGGGTTGGTACTCTACTATTTCTTTATCATCAAACACCTTAGTATGGATCAACCTAATAGCTGCGTCTAAAGCAGGACAAATATCATTAATAGAAAATGTGAGCACAAAACTATCAACAAGACTATCCCAACTTACAGTACCATGGCGAAGCTCGACCTCCGCATACCAGTTCTTTGCTATAGGTTCCAGAGTGTGCACAAACCTATGTACCCATTGTTCACAAGGTACATGCTTCCATGCTTCGTAGCATTGCTCCAAATGTTCTTGAGGACTAGTCTTACCTTTAAACCTGCTTCGCACCTCCTGAGGTTGATCCATGAATCTCAGGTGAAGGAACCTCTGACAATCTCTCCAACTATGAATATACTTCTGATGACCATTCCACCATCTGGCAGCTGTGGCTCTAAATACTGAATCTAGAGTCTCAGTTTTCTGTGAATTGGGTACTTGTTCTGAGAATTGTACAATAAACTCTTCTGGGTCTTTCAAGCCATAAAAAATAGGTAGGACTCATGTCTGTGAGCCAAGCCATCTGAGAGACTTGGTAATTCTTGCACATCGATGTCCATGTAGTTCATAAAGTCAATTCTGCTAATTCTCCAAGCCTTCATCTGAATCAGTCATGCAAGAACTGTCACACTGGCAATCCATTATACCTTCAGTAGTAGGGTTGACATAGTCTTCTTATTTGGCTGTGATGTTGTAAATATGATCCAAAAACATCCTAATCTTCATCTCTGACTGGATCTATGTACCTTTCTCTTTGAGAAGGGTCTAAGGGTACTATGACTCTCAAGCCTTTTCCTTCAAAAGTCATCTACCTACTCTTAAGGTTGATTACTGCAGAATTCTCTATTGCCCATTCAATTCCTAGCAAGGCTGGATAGGGGTTTCTATTATCAATTATTTCAATGAATTCAAAATCAGCTAAGGTACTGAATCCATCAATGTCTACTGGGACACTAGGGAATCTTCTGCTGATTGGCTAATCTCAACTGTATAAGGGACCATTCAAGGGTAGGTTTTCCCATCTGTTCCCATGTCTGCTTAGTTAATACATTTACTTCTGATCCCAGATCTAAAATGACATCAGTCATGTCATATTCTCCTATCTGAGCATGTAATCTCATTTCTCTTCCAATTCTTCTGACTCTATTAACAGTTTTTTCTTTACTAGAGCTTCGCTAAGGTTCGCAAGAAGCAATAACTTTCTGCAACTCATTCAAGGCATTCTGATTTCTTAAGAGATTCATACAACTCTATAAAAATGATGACAGTGTACTTACTTTATCAGTTGAAGCTTCTTGAGGCTGTAAATGCTGTTGATGCTGTTGCACAGGCACTACTGATGTGCTTGGACCAACAAAGTCTTTTTTGGCTTCCATAAATGTCTCTTTTTCTCTTTCAACATCAAATGCTAGGATTTTATCTGGGGTCTTACGAACCCAAGACTTGTTAGGATGTTTCTCCTTATTCTGCACTTCCTTCGTAGCTCCACTCCTTGTAACAACATTAATGGCTGGGACAGGTCTTTTCTCTACAACAATCATCTGAATATTCTGAGTAGGAGCACTATTTCTTTCTTGAATTTTGGCTATCAGCTGTGGACATTGCTCAATCACATGATCGACTGCTCTACAATATCGACATGTCGTAGTTGGGTTCTAACAGTCTCTAGCTAGATGTCCTGCCTGGTTACAGTTATAGCACACAACCTGGGCTCTTCCTCTTCCATACATACCACCACAACCATGACCTCCAAAATTATCTCGACCTGATGTACTACCATGGTAACCATATCCATCATTGCCTTGTCCATCATTTTGTACCCTATAAGGATCATAGGTTCGTTCTCTCATGAGTTCAAAACTATGACATTCCTCTTCGTTGTGTCCAACTGACTTACATAACTTGCAATAGGGGTTCTTAGGTACTTGCACATATCTATGCAACAGATAGCAGTCTTCCGGTCGATGCTAGCCAGTTGTCCTACAGATCTCACAATATAGAACACTAGGGTTGAACGGGTTTGGCGCACTAGTATTCAGGTAATTTATTAACACATGACACTGTTCCTTGTCATGACCCTCTATCCTACATCATGTACACCATACCTTTTCATGAATATATTTCCCCTTCTTCATGTCGTGAAGCTGCAAAGCCATTTCTGCCAACTGCGCTTGTATTTGGGCTATACCAGAATTATCTTCGACAGGAGTTGTTTCAAGCTTCATAGCAATTTCCAAAGATTGTTACTGATCAGTAACCTTCTGTTGCATGAGTGGAGTCCTGATATGTGGTAACAAATATGCAATGAACCATTATTTATGCTGCACTGGTCCAATAGGGAAACTTGCCTTTCTTTTTTACCATATTATCCTCCTTCATTTTCTTTGAACAAAATCATGAATGAGTTTCGTTTCCACCACTTATTAGCTTTCTTACTTGATTTAGTTAATTCATGAGGATCCTCATGGATTTGTTTTAACACCCAAAAAGTGTTCACTACCTCATCTACCCCACTACATGGCTCATTTGTCCATTTTCCTACCATATTTCCCTTAAAAACACATTTTTTCCTCCAAAAATATCCAAAATTCCTCTAAAATAGCAAAAATCCCCTAAAAAGGGAAGAAAAAATATAAAATAATGAGGAAAAGGAGAAAAAAACCCTATACAGCTGCCCTAAACCATATGGTTTCCAAAACCATGGGCCAACACTCCACCACTGAAAAACTATAAATAGGTGATGGAGACCCCTTATTTCATATCCAGAATCATAAGCACCCTTACTCTGCCAAAGTAGCTCTTGAAACCCTAGCTCACCCTTGAGAGCCCCTTTTGGCCCATTTCCACCATTGGAGAAAGAGAAGGATCAAGTTGGAGCTTGGAGCAACCTTCTTGGATCATTGCAAAGGGCTTCACCAACCTTCACATTGGAGGTAACATTAATACAAAAGCCATTCTTTATATCTTGTTTTTCTGTTTCATGCACATGTTTAGAGTAATTTATATTTCTGTTTTAGCATTTTAATTTACATTTACTGAACTACTACTAAGGATTCCCTTCTCCTTAGTAGGTGCTCATTCGCACAAGCTAGGCGTAAAACCCTAGCTACAATTTGGAAAGTCCTTTTTGCACTTATGGGGGATTTCACTTGATTTAGTGAGCCTGCTTTTTGACTAATTCGAATATCAACCTAGTTCTTTTGAATCTCTCATGTAATTATATATTTGAGCATCCAGTTATTTCATATGGCTGGATAATGTACACTTATTCAATACATGATTAATTTATGCTCCAATTTCAGTCTCCTTTTGTGTGAATGTTGGATGTTTGATTAGCAATTTTGTGAGTGTAATTGATCTATCTCTTGGGTTCAATTTCGATAGAGTGGATCCATGAAGAGAACATGGAGGAACACTAATTCATAAAGGGGGTTGCAAAACATCAAGGAGGTCAAAATACGTGAGAGATGGCATCCAATAATGTCATAAATATCATGGAAGCTTGAAAATAGGATCATCAATGCATGATGTAATAGTGGAAGCTAGAAAATAACTTACCATAAATGACCATATTTCACCTCCTGTGGACAGTAGGGTGTTCCACTGGTTTGAATGGTTCAGATCTAGAACAAATAGAGAACAGAGGTTGAAGACTCCCCCTAGATGCCGTAGATACCTAGAATGTAAGGCTTCGATCCTTATCCTGTGTACCTACAATAAGTTTCAACACACAAACATATCAAAACCACCAAAATATAATCTACTGATCTATGTTAGTGACTAAGGAATCTAACAACATACAAGTGAAATCAAACAACAACGATATATGTGGGATAGAAATCAACTTGCATTAATATAGAAATATGAAGAAGTTTACAACCAAGCCTTACTGTTGACATGCATCTCCATGAAACCAAACATTCTCATCGCCAAAAGCTCCAAATCTAGCTCTCTATGCTCTCCCAAATGATCTTGGGCCAAGTAATCAATCCAACAACATAACATTACCTTCAGAGTTCTCCCTCAACCATGGCTATGAGCTCATATTTATAAGGCTTAATGGATAGGGTAGGTTGAGAGATTAGTGGGTGAGGTGGCCTCTAAGATCCTAGGATGAGGGATCTTGAGATAAACTGACCCACAACAGTAGGGATAAGGGGGGACATGAGGCTTATCATCTGGAAGCCTCAAGAAACTTCTCTTTTTCCCTTTTTACCTAGGGTATCATGTTTCTCATTGAATGACAGAGCGGTTCTGGTATGAAACGCTTATGGACAAAGGGCCATAAGCAGTGGCACCACTTGTGGGAAACAAGGGATAGGTGGTGCAAACAAGGTATCGGTCCTAGACAACAAAGGAAGTGCGGTGCTAGGAATTTCCATGAAAGATTGATAATAACCATGAGTTTCGACTCCGAGAGCTGGGATTCAGGGCAAGTAGGTATGTCAAAGTTCTTATCACATGATGGTGACAGGATTTTGGTATAACAGATGGCATACAATAGGATCATAAATATTATGGAAGCAAAAAAATAGGATCATCAATGCATGATGTAATAGTGGAATCTAGAAAATCACTTACCATAAATGACCATAAACACATAGATTTCAGGGAATATTTTCCCAAGGAGGGTTCCCTAGCCAAGAGGGGCTCACTAATGTGTGCACAATATGAAAGATTAACTCCATAGTCCATAATTATTGGGAATAGGGTTCATTGTACAAATTTTGGGTGAACAACATGATCAAACTCACCAAGGTGCAAATATGAGTTGGGATGGACAAAGTTAAGTCAACAACAAATTATAAAGTGCTACGGATGTCCCCCTTCTTCCTAAATTTTTGGAATCCATGGTCCCCCATACTCATTTATTTTCCTTTGTTGAGCCAATTGTTTATTTAATCAATCATTAACAACATTCAAAGATAACATAGATGCTAGTGATAACATTAATTATAATAGTAGTGCCAAAGTCCAAATTCATATTATCAAACATTAATAATAAGTCCTGTTGAGCCCTAGAAAATCGTAGGTAACAATAGTTAGGTATTATCCCCAGTAAACGTTCCCAACTATCCCGTTACTATTTGGTATGGGGAGTCCATCCGATTTACTGTCTGGATACTGTAGGTCAAGTAACAAAAACAAAGGGTTTTACCGATTATGGCCCGGTCCACCGTGTATGTTTTTATTTTTTTTGTATTTAAGTATGAGATGCAAGTGCCTATCTAAAAAATGTAGATTGATAGAGAATACGAGGAGCGGTCACAATGTGATGCGTAGGTTCTTACCTCTCGTCTTAACTCTCTTGCATCTAAATCACACACAGCAAGAAAAACTTAAACTAACTATCTAACCTATCCCTAGGGAGCAAGATTATTATTCATCAATGAGTAATGTATTTTGTGCATGCATTAAGAAAAATCATAGATAGTTGTTACTTATTTCAAAAAACTTGAACATTTATAGATATATGAACAGCCAGATAGCTAATTGTTTATGGATAGCATTCATTACTCACAATGGAAATTTCATAGAATAAATTAGAGCACATTCATAACAAGAACATAGGTTCAAAGAGTTAGAATGATCTCACAGTTAATGGATAACAGCTGAAAACAAAATAGTTCACATCAACAAATCCATAGCACAACATTTGAAACCTTCCACAAAGCTTTCTCCAACAAGAAACTTGTAATTTCTTTATGCAAAAGGAAATAGTTCTTCTGACATCATACTCTCACAAATTTATTTGGGAAAAATTCCCCTCTCTCTATTTAACTCTCCTATACATATACTACAAGCAAAACTCTTGGGCTTCCCTTCTATGACCTTTGGGCTCCCACCCCAACTGGTCATTCTCACAAATTTGTCTTTTAGTGAGTGCTCATGATTCATACAATACGTTACATTTCAGATTTAGATTTTAAGAGCACTTTATAAAAAGGGACTAGCTTGGTAACAGATGAACTTTTCCCAAGCCTGGGCTTCTGCTGTTGTTGATCCATTTGAGATCTTAGACCTTCACTTTATCCTTCCCTTTTCTATCTCACTTTTTTATTCTTCAGCCTCTTCTTTCCTTGTTTCCTCCCTTTTGTTTTGACTTTTAGATATATCTTGCTTGCAGTAGTCACCCTGTTATGAACATAGCAGATTTTAGACCATCTAGCGTTTAACAAAGTAACACAAACTGCACTAATACATGCATTCTGTAAAATGAACTATAAACAATATTAATGCATGAAAAGAAAAATGATAAGGCAAAGAAAATCCTGCAAGCTGGGTCTGGAAAATCTCTAAGCCCGCTGTCCCACTAAAACCACAATCCCAATAGAACAGACTCATTATCTAAAAATGGGCTGCATCTGAACTAACTCAAAACCTTATGAAGAAAGCATGATCTGAGACAATGCAACTGACACACCTCAAAACACCAAACCCCCAAACTGCGCTCTTCATCTCAAAAAAACTTTGACTCGACCAACACCCATGGGAAAATTCTGTCAGCCCATAAAATAGAGTAACAGTCGGAAGCAAAAACACTAAGCATTGGGTAGATAATCCACTTCAGTGGGCTGAAGTACTATAGCATCGGATGATCAGTTCACTGAGGAGCCTCCATGGTGGAACACCATCAAACTACGAGTTCCATGACAAGAATAACGTTGGTGATCGGAGGCTTTGAGCACTATGCGTCGGATGATTAGTCCTCAACTTTTCCTCAATGTCGGCACTCTGAAATGCGAAAACCCCCCGATAGTTAAGCGTCAGAGATTGGATCCACTAAATCATTGGTCAGATAGTTCCCTGCACAGCTGCAACGGCGGCAGACAGATTGAATAAAAGTTCTGCAGTCAACATAAAACATCGGCGGTCGGAAGCTTCCGGGACTATGTATCGACGAGCAAAGGCTCAATGTTGTCACTGTTGTTGGGGCGCATACTCCATATTGGGTAACTCCGTGGTTAGTTAGGAAATTTGTAAGCGGAGCTATGGGTCAAAATAGTCTTAGGGGTGTCAAGGTAAGTCAAAACCCTCCGTTTTTGTAATAAACCCATGGTTTAAATGCAGGGTTTAGGGTTTGTGGGTGCCCATGGTTTAAGACCAGGGTTTTGTGAAACTGCGCAGTATAAATAAGCGCTTATGTAAAATGGTTAGGTTAGGATTTTTGATGTAAGGAAAGATAAGGCAAGTAAGGTTGGTTTTGTAAGGAAAGGACAAGTCCCAGCTGTGTGCGTGGACGACCTCTGCAGCTGTGTGCGCAGAGGGTTTTTGTAAGGAAGAAATAAAGATCTGCAGCTGTGTGCACAGAAGCCTGCTGCTGTGTGCGCAGCTGTTAAGAGCTGAAGAAAGATCTGCAGCTGAGTGCGCAGATAAACTGTGGTTTTGAGGAAAGAGGAATAAAACGCAGTTTGTGGACGTAGCCCCTACACTGGGGGTGAACCACGTTATATTTGGTGTTGTGGTTTTGTTGTGTTGCTTCTGTTTCTGTTATTTTCATGCATTAAACTGAATATATCTGATAATCTAAGATCTCTGCTAATACTAAGCTTCGCTGTGGATTCCCTGTAGTGGGTTATGCAAGTTTGGTTTGTTTATTATGCTGTGAAGTTATATGTGAATGAATGATAAGTTAACAGGAAGTTGAATAATAATTGTTTAGAAAGGATAAGGTATAGTAATCCCCCTCTCTGCATGCAGAAACCTGATTTTGCGGCACCCCATTGCTGTTTCGGGTGAGACTGCAACCTACGCGCAGGTTGTTTCCAAAAGGGCCAACACAGTGGGTCTTTTGTTGGTGCGACGTATAAAGCGTTAACCCGGGTCTGCCCAAGTGCCCAACAAATTGGTTCCGTTGCTGGTTGAACTCAGTACCTGCTCACGAGGGGTTTACCTTGTACCATAAGGGCTATGTTCTGGAGGCCCTCAGTGAAGGACATCAGTGATTGGTTTGCTGAGACCTGTCTGCAATTCGCGCAGCAAGAAAATACGAACCCGTGTCGAAGCGCAAGTGACTTTTTACAACGGTATGTTTTTTGTGATACTTATGAAATTTTCTTTGGTCGTTTCCATATAGAGTTGCACCAGTGGTTGTCTAGGTTAACAGAAAGAAGGACGAACTTTCAAACTCCACGGATTCCTGCGTGGACCCCCGCAAGGGTCAACCTTGTGCAAAACGTGAATAACGAGGTATCTCGCGCTGTCGACTTCTGGACGACGCGAACGTTGGAGACCTTTGTGACAGAGTGTGCCATTGATACAAGCACTTCTTTCAGTGAAGCTGAACGGCAGTTCTTTAAAGGACCCCGTGGTAAGTTTTTGAATTCCCTAAGCTTAAAGATTAAAATACTATTGGTTGAAAAGGGCATCTTATTATTTGAGTCAGACTGCTAGTACTAGCATATGTTTGCAAGAGAAAATACCTTCGATGCACAAATGGGGTTGCACCAAAGTGAGCAACGGTACAAACGAACTTTTGAATCCTACTCTTCAGGATAGACCACCACACTTCCCCCTGACAGCCCTTCACAATCCGACCCCGAAGGACACCCTCCTGTTACACCCCAGCGTCGCTTTGTTACCCCTAAAGTTCAGCCGCAGTGTGTCCGGTAACCAAGTCCAAGTATACCGTCCAGAGGTCAACCTAACCCCGTCAACCCCCCCCCGTCAACGCCCTGCCCTCCTCCTCAACCTCCCAAACCCAACATGGCCCACCTAGCTGATGATATTAAGCTGCCCATTTTCAAAGGCACGGGATCAGAAGACCCAGAACAGTTTTGGTTTTTGTGTGAGGCCGTCTGGAACGCGAAAAGTATTACCGACCTGGATATGAGAACTGCACAGCTTATTACTTCCTTTCGCGACCGGGCTCTGACTTGGTTCATGAAATTTTCTAGCACCAAGAACCCCAGTTTGGATGAAATCAAAGCCGCCCTCATTAAGGAATTTAAGAAACGGAAATCAGAATCACAGAGCATCACCGAACTCAAAGAGATTCAACAACGGCGCGGAGAATCCGTGTGGGACTTCGACCAGAGATTCAAAGTCTTATTAGACCAAGTAAGATTTACTATTAGTCCTGCGCAGCACAAGGAATGGTTTATTGCTGCGTTACTGCCGCATATCAGAACGCCACTCATGCAATAGAAGGTTGCTGACCAGCAAGAGGCTCTGGAGATCGCCATGAAGCTAGAAACCGCTCCCGTCGGAGACAATTCTGGTCTTGCTCAAATCCAAGCACAATTGGTAGCAATGGCCCTGGAACTTCGTGACATGAAGAAAGCTAAAACCAGTCGAGAGGAGGTCTGGTGTACGCAATGTCGCTCCGAGGGTCACGATAGGGACCAGTGCCACATGGTCAGAACCTATCTTACCGCGGGCACGCCCACCCAAGTCAATACCGGTGTGATATATTGTGAGATTTTCCGCACCCCTGGCCAGCATCGCCCTGAGCACTGCCCTCTTCTCCAGAGATATGTCCCAGTTCCCAAAAACCCCTACTGCCAGTTTTGAAACTCTGTTGGCCATAACGAAGAAGAATGTCGTAGCTATGACCTTATGCGAGAGCGCACCTCTGATGCTTACCGAGTCCACAATGAAAACCAGAACAATGATGGTTATGGTTACCGAGGTGGCAACCCCGGCAGAGGTGCTTTTGGTGGTCGCAGCCGTGGTGGAATGACCGGTAGAGGTAGAGGGCAGGTTGTGTGTTACAATTGTAACCAAGCTGGTCATTTGTCCCGCGACTGTCGAAACCCCACTACAACATGTCGGTATTTCCGCGCAGTAGATCACGTCATTGAACAATGTCCTCAGCTCCTTGCAAAGATACAGGAAAATAGCCGAAGCCCTACCTCAAGTATTCAGTTGATTTCCATGGAACAAAGACCTGCCCCAGCCCTCAATGTGGTCACCCAGAGTGGAGCTACGACACATACTCAAAATTCACCAAGACAACCTACCACAATGAGCCCACAACATGTCTGTAAAAAAGGCCCTGCCCTTGGTCCGGCGAAGGATACCACACCAGTCCCGGAGGCCCGGTGCGCTAATGTTGATGGCGCCGTCGACATACCTGCGCGGCAACACCAGTAGGCGTCGCAGCTACAGGGGGCCTCGACGGATAAAGTAAGTACACTATCTTCTTTCTTGCAGAGCTGTATGAAACTCTTGCGCAATCAGAACGCTCTAAACGAGCTGCAAAAAGTTCTTGCTGTCACAGACCATCAGAGAGGAATTGATCAGGAGAAAACTGTTAGTCGTGTCCGACGAACGGGAAGGGAAATGAGGTTGAATGTTCAGATAGGAGAATATGATATGACTGACGTCATCCTCGATCTGGGATCAGACGTTAACGTCCTCCCTAAGCAGACGTGGGGACAAATGGGAACGCCTTCCCTGGTTTGGTCACCTATACAGCTGCGACTAGCTAACCAGCAAAGGATTGTACCACTAGGGAGACTTCTTAGTGTCCCAATCGACATTGACGGGGTCAGTACTCTGGCAGATTTTGAAGTTATTGAGATCATTGATGACAGCAACCCTTACCCAGCCCTGCTGGGAATTGAGTGGGCCATGGCCAATGCTGCAGTCATCAACCTTAAAAGGCGGCAGATGACCTTCGAAGGAAATGGTCTGCGCGTTATTATACCCCTCGATCCATCCCAAGGAGAGAGATATACAGAACCACTCAGAGATGAAGGGGAGCAGGATACTTTAGACCACACCTATAACATTACAGCCACGGATGCAGATTATGTCAAACCTAATACTGATGGTGTAATGGATTGGCAATGTGATAGCTCCTGCATTTCTGATTCAGACGATGGTCTGGAGAATTGGCAGCAATGACTGTACGAGCTACATGGCCATAGGTGCACACAGATTACTCAGTCTCTTCGATGCCTCAGAGCACAGCCTCGAGAACTGCCTGCCCACGTCAGGATGACAGACCTTGGACACACTCTTCTGCGGATGCCAGACCAAGTACCTCAGTCTCAGAACATCCAGCATCTGGAAATAACACTAGGCGCTACCACAGCATGGGGGGCTGACTCTACAAAAATTCAGCTCCGACGGAGAACCTACTAGAAGGTCGCGCGCACCACATCTATAAGACAAGCTCAAGATGTGCGACGTAAGTTTCAGCAGCAGAGCCAAGACGCTCACACCTCAAATTTAATCATCCTATCACAGATATTACCGGGTTGGGTCGCAGCGCACTATTGGGCCGTAGTTTCTTATTGCCCCGAGGCTGCGATCATACTTCTGCCGCAGACTGAAAATGTTTCGAGGCCCAAAATTCGACCGTTGGGAGGTAACCAGTTTGGCGGCGGCGGGATTTTAAGTGCTTTAAATGACTGTACTAAGACCGGTACCGGAAATTACGTCCCGCAAGGACAAGATTTTCATCCGATTTGGTGCCTTCAATGCACCGTCCTCCCCGATTTGATTGCTAGTGTGCATAAGAAGATCCCTAAGATTGGAAAAATCACATTCTGCATTCCTTTAAGCTTTGTGAGTGAACCCATGGCCACTGACCGCGAGATTGACGACTTGGTCCGAGAATTCGAGCAAGAGGGTCTGATCACCTGCTCTACTCGGCCGCCTGCCATAGCTCACTGTGAAGCCACTCCCCCAGCACCCACACGTCCGATGCAGACACGGTCTGCCAGGAAAAAGTCTAGAGCTGAAATCCGCACCAAACGCAACCAAGACCGACCGCAACAAACAGGGCAAACATCAGCAGCTCATCCCATGGAGCCCTCTGGTTCCGCCCAGGCCCCGACCAGAGGAAGGGAGAATATTCCGCCGCCACGACCACCATACTTACCACCTGTTCGCCCAGGCACCACGCTACCTCGGCGGACAAAGCAGTTTACATTAGCCACACCTTCATTACCATCAGGAGTGCAGCTGATTGGCAGTATGACGGGGAAGATTGATCGGCTTAAGTACAGTGATCATGACACCAATGACTATGGCAAGTTCCCATAGTTTGACCCAGCCGAATACTTGCACCGCGTCAGGTACCCCGACCATGAGGTCACGCTACTGGAAGTGCAAACATGGGCTGCGGGTTTGGACAAAGCTGGCCTACTCAACCTATTCAACATTCCCCATTTTGGACGCGGTATACATGTGACTTTAGTGGCCAAGTAGTTACTAGCCTTGGTGCATGACGGCTATCTATGGATAGGGGACCAACAAGTGCCTATCGACGCCGCCCTTATCCATAGGATCACAGGA